>CAJQZJ010033271.1:599994-708109 GCA_907164525.1 Lophiomys imhausi
CTCTCTCTCTCTCTCTCTCTCTCTCTCTCTCTCTCTCTGTGTGTGTGTGTGTGTGTGTGTGTGTGTGTGTGTGTGTGTGTAGAATTTGTATTTATGCATTTGCACACAAGTAGGTTTATATGGAGACCAGAGGTTGATATCAGGTGACTTCCTCCATTGCACACCACCTTGTTTTATTAATATTTTTAAGTTTTATATACAACATATTTGGATCATATTCTTTCTCTTCTTCCAAATCTGCCCAGTAAAGTGTAACACTAACAGGTAATAAAATCCACGACTGAGACTGCCCCAACCCTATTTGCTAAGGGATCTGAATGAGGACCAAGTTGCCTATCCTCTATATTTGTTACTATATCTTGCAGGCAGGCTGCTATTGTAGATCTTATGTGTAATACCTGGGTGATACCGACGATTCTTTTTTCCTCCAGTACTGTATATAACGCCTTCCAGCACAATGGTGGTTTAATGGGAGTTATTTCTATGACGGATCAATATGAGCTAAGTTTCTAATTAGACACCACCTTAATTTCTCCATGCTCAATGATGTAAGTTAGGTGGTGTCTTCAATAATATGACTTTACTTTCAGATGGCTGGGGGTAATCAATCACACTGACAAAAGCCTATAATGCTTGGGGGTGGGTATGGAACAAATTCGGCCAAAGGCCAATGACTCAACAAGATGTAACCCATTTCTGACTTTGTGTGTTTTACTTGGTAGCATAGTTGAAGAATTTTTCTCCAAATACAGTCACTTTATTTAAATTGCTTTTGCATATGTTTATATTTTAAGGAGCTTCTAGAACTGTAGGTTTCCACATGGATTTTCAAAAAGATTTTTGCCGTTGGCTTTTTCCGCACATCCTCTCCTCTTTTTGGCTTTATCATCCTTTATGCAGTTTTATATTCCTATTCTAGCTTTCCTTTTACCCTTTTATAGCACTATACTATATTTTATCTTCCTTGGAAAAAATCCCCTCTCATCCCTAACCATGGACCTTTAGGGATATCCAACTTCTCTAGATATTTCAAGTGAAACACACATATAAAAAGGTTAAAATCTAATATCTACAAATAAGAGAAAATATGCAATGTTTCTTTTAATGCCTAGGTTGTATAAGACATGATAATTGTCCCTAGTTCCATCCATTTACCAGCTGATTTATAATTTCAATTTTCTTAATAGCTTAATAATATTTCATTGTGTAAATATACCACATTTTTATTGTCCAGTAATCAATTTTTGGACAGCTAGTTGTTTGCAATTTCTGGCTATTTTAAATAGAGCAGCAATGAACATGGCACAGATTTCAGTACAGGTTCCACTATTTTCTTCCCACACTGAGTTGTCCTAACTTTCCAGCAGCGGAGTGTGCATTTCTGACCTGATACTGCACAAGGCCAGAATTACCCGCCAGACATCGAATGGCATCCCATATATATATATAGTTTTGGTGGATATAGTAATCTGGACTGGTATCTGTGGTCTTTGAGACCTTGAAGAAAATCTGATCAGGCCCTTCTCTGCCTTTTAGAGTTTCCATTCAGAAGGTAGGAGTTATTATAATTGGCATGCCTTTATATTTGTCTTGGCATTTTTCCACTGTAGTTTGCAATATTCTTTGTTAGAAATATTTTGTGTTTTGATTATTATGGGTCAAGAAAAGCTTCTTTTATGGTTCTGTCTATTTGTTTTCTGTATATCTTTTTTTTTAATAGGCATCACTCTCTCTCTTTAGGATTGGGGACTTTTTTTCTGTGAGTTGGTTAACATTATTTTCCTCACCTTTGACCTGGATTTCTTCTCTTTCCTCTACACTATGGGCTTTTTCTTTTTAGAGCCTCAGATTTGTTGGATATTTTGTGTTGGGAGTTTAGGGCTCAACATGTTATTTGACTGACCTCTCAGTTACTTTTATGTTGTCTTCAATAATTAAAATTCTCTCTTCCATATCTTTTAGTATGTTGGTGATATGGCTTACCTCTAACGTTTACCTTTGAATTCTTGGGACTTTCATTTCCTATTTTTATTCAGTTTGTCTTTTTTAGAAGCAATTTTATTTCTTTCTTAAAATTTGCCTTCATATCTTGAACTGTTTTCATTATTTATTTCAGCTGTTTGCTTGTATTTTTCCAGTCTTCATGAAGGTATTTGTTCATATCCCTTTTCAAGCCTTTGAACATATCATAACGATTATTTTGCAGTCCTCATCTTCTGCTGAAGCTAAACCGCTTTTCTGAGTGCATAATACAATATGGTTACACTATTTTCTGTAGGTGACATCTTGTCTTGGTTGTTTATGTTTGTGTTTTTGTGCTTGGATCTAGATATGTGGATTTATGACATTTGTGGAGTTTATTGGTGTGTATATTTGGGTAGGTGTGTGTTCAGTTTTTTGATGGCTCATTACAATCTGACAGGTTGTGAAAAAGAATAATGACACTTAGTTTTCAGTCTTGGGACCATGCTGGATTTTAGAGTTCAGACTATGAATGATCCCAGATTCAGATTCCATGCATTCCTAGGTTTTGGTCAGGTCTCTCTTCTCTGAGGAGAACAGTTTGGAAGAGTAAATGGAGGGCACATTTTGCCTGAAACCTAGGTAGGTTGCAGTTCTGCAGGTGAGTAGGGAGACACCAAGAAATCAAGTTGGGCTAGGATCTACTTTACTGTTTGACACAGACTGGCTCGCTACGATTGGCATTCACTTTGTGACTTGGCTGGCCCTAGGCATCTTTCTCTGGCTGACCACTGCACTGGAGGTATGAAGCCATGACCATCCTTAGTTAGCATTTTTATGTGGTTTCTAGGGATCTCAACTGATGTTTCATGCCTTGACAATGTGAGCTTTATTGACTCATCTAATAAGTCCTTAGGAAATAGCGCATATTCTCTATGAAGTTATGTTTGATGTCCTTTTGTAACTGTGGAGGAGAGAGTCCCACTGCAGTCCAAAGCTTCACTATCAAGTGTAATAATTAAGGCCACCTCCACTAGTCTCACTTTATTATTCATTACAGCAAAGTCTTTCAAGAAAATGAAGAATGTTAATGTGTAAATAAGCAGATTGTTTTCACATGAAAAACACTTCCCCTTAGGGGAACAGAAATTAATTTGTTTTAGTAGACAATCGTTCAAAAGTACAGAAGTTACTTCTCTTAAAATAACTTATGAACACTTTTCTAACACCTTCCACTTACTTCTTTTTCACAAATTAAAACCTGTGTTCTCTGGTAATCATATTTAGGCACTAATCCTTCCTTCACCTTCGAAACATTATATTCTATCCATATTATTCAGCATTGATACCTTAGGGAAATGCAGTTTCTTTTAAAGTGGAAACTTCCTTTGTCTTCCTTGGTCAGTAAATTATTGGTGTACATTAAAAGAGCTGGCAACTGACATAATTAAAGGTTAACTTATCCAGACAGAAAAATGGACAACATTATATGATTCACAAGCTATAAACATCCTAAAGATCTTTATAGGATTTCAATTCATTTTCTAAAAATTGACTTATTGTGAGACAAAGGGTATGTAAAGTATTTGTGTTAGACAAAAAAAAAAAAAAAAAAAAAAAACAAAAATGATTAACCAGGACTTCCTGACCTTGTTCCTGATGACTAGTCTGCAGGGATAAGTCTAGTCAGTAGGACTGGCTTCTGGATTCTTGGTATTTCCTGAGCAACCACGAGACAGGACAGCTTTACTACTCTACTCACACTGGACCTATGAGCTTTCCTTACAGCAGAGGCCTCAGACACTATTAACTCTCCATTCCTCCTCTGTTCTGCTTGAGTCTTGCTTGGGCAGACTGAGATGTAAACTGAGTTTACCATGGTGAGACTTCTCAGGTGACCAGTTGGCTGTTGTGGAACAGTGTGAAGAGTGCCATTATCCATAGTTATACATGTAGAGTCTATATGGGGGGAAATAATATTCTAAGAGTTTCCTCAAACCTACCGAGTACCCAAACACTGTACTTTGAAGTCAGGAAAGGAAATATTAACATATAATTTACTAACTCCTTTATTTTCTGTCTCTGGCCCGCAGTCCAACAGCCAGAACTGTCAATTTTTGGGTAGCTCCATAGATATACAAACTGCATAGCTATCTAGCCCTCATAATCATTGATATAATACTACTTGGTAACTCTTGAAATTCTTGGCAAGTTTTTATCAATGGTTTTTATTTTGTACTTAGTTCTGCAAATTATGCCAGTTTTATTCTTCTGTCCCTTCTCTGCTATATCCCATGCACTGCAGAAAAAAAATCTAAAATCCAGTATTAATTATAACATAGTTATTCAAAATCTCTTGAGAAATTTGCATTTCTGTTGTAAAATATACCTTTTTGCCTTCATGGAGACCAAAAATCCAAGTCCAGGTGACACAATCTGAACATCTCTGAACTTTTAAAAAACTTTTTGATAATTGTATTTGGTTTATTGGTACAGCATTTCCAAGTGGAGAATATTTCGGAGTATACATTTCTGGGAACATGCACATTTGGTAAGAGTTATTGAGCACTTTTAGGAGTTATTGAATACTCATATTAATGATGCCTCTATCTGGAGGTTCATACCATGGAGATGAGAATATTCCTGCAGACATACTTTCCTCCTTGAGCACAGAAACACATTAAATTTGTGCCAGAGTTGGCATTTCTATGATTCAGTGAGTAGTGATTGTCAAGACAATGTTTCCCAAGGGCCTGGAAAATAAATGTACCACAGTAGATATTAACTGTATGTACTTATAAGTCTTAGAAACAGATAAGAACACAAATAGTAATTAGGCAATAAATTACTAGAAATTTTACTTGGTTTCTCTACTTCCAGGATACTAACATAAATGTTAAACATTTATATATTCCCTGAGAAGTCTCTACCACAAACTATATTACCAAATTGCAGTAAATGTTTATTTGTTCTCCAAAGACAGAGGATGTTTTTATTATAGTCATTTTTGTCCATAGCACTTAAAACAGCGAGAGGCAAATAGTATATGCACAGTTAACTTTTATTAAATAAAGCATGTAAATATTTAAAGTTTCTTGGTATGAGAATGATTGAGTTCCAGGCTAGAAATTTCACAAAACACAATTAAAGCCAGATTCTATGAGTTTGTAATAGAACACGGTTTGTAATTTGACCTAATTCATGTTTGCAATATCCCTCAATGCTTTGAGTACTGTTTCAGTCAGCCCAATCACCCACTGTCATTACATAATTTTCACAAAACACATACTTTTCCAGACACAATCCTAAAGATCTTAAGCACAGCTAAGAAACAATTATTTATTAAAAAATTCTGTTGCTTAGAAATACAAGGAAGAAAAAAACTTCATTTTCCTCCTAGGTCATTCTTTATGACTTATGAAGTAAACTGTCAAAGACAGATTATCAAGAGACAGAGCATACAAGTAAGTTATAGTTTTTATTGACAGTTGTATACATACTAAACCCTCACAGATAAAAATAAATAGTTAAATTTGGTAGTTTATATTATGTTTTAACATTTGAAAACTTAGAGATGACCAGAAATTTTGTGATATGTAATTTTTCAACAAAACTTATTGTGTCACATCTCAGTGTTGTTACCAGTCTATGAGTTGGGGGAAAATATCTCCAAATAGAGAATTGCATCATCTTCTCAAGAAGAAATTTATGTCCTTTATAAGGAAGAAGAAGGTAGTTTAAATAGGCTTGTCTATTGTTTTTCATTTACTTTCAGATTTAGATAATACTATGTAAAGGTAGACATTTAGAGCTTGGAATATTCTCATCCCTGTTATATTTATCCTCCAAAATTTACAAAAGTTTCCACATGGCAATGCTAAATTGATGGCTATGCAAAAAAAAATCACATGAAGTGATAAGTCATTAAAAATACGCAAGAGAGGGGTGGGAAGATTATCTTATCAGTAAAGTTTAAAGAGCATGTTATGCAAATATGAATTTCTTAATCCTGATCTCAGATGTAGTAGGATTAATATAGGTGTTAGGATTAATATTGTTTTGATGAACCCCATGAACAAAAGCAAGTTGAGGAGGAAAGGGTTTATTTGGTTTACATATCCACAGTGTATTCCATCATTAAAGACAGTCAGGACAAGAACTTAAACAGAGCAAGAATATGGAGGCAGGGGCTGATGCAGACACCATAGAGGGGTGCTGTTTATTGGCTTGCTCATTATTTTTGCTTAGGATGTTTCTCATAGAACCCAGCATCACCAGTCCAGGGGTGGCACCACCCATAATGTTCTGCCCCTTCCCTATCAATCATCAATTAAGAAAATATTCTAGAGTCTTGCCTACAGTCCATTTAAAAATTTTCTTTTAACATTTTCTTCCAGGGGGAAGACAACACACATCAATGTAAGAAAAACACATTACAATCCAGGTCCTTTGAGTTTTTTTTTTTAATTAGGTCATGAATTTATATGGAATGGCCCCTTTCATTAGTTCCCACAAATTTTGTTTCTCTGGGTGGAACAGGATGCACTCCAGGTGTCCTTCTCTCTGGCTTTCTTTTTCTTCTGATCATTTTCTTCATCCATTTCAGGAAGCTGTCTCTGCTCTAAGAGTGCCTGATGTGTTCAGTTCACACATTAATTCTCTTGACAAGAATCTTGCCCTTAACTTATTTGTTTACCATGATGCCTATGGTATATGGGATGACACTGTAGACTTTCAGGTTTTGCTGTGGTAATACTCATGAGACATTCCTTTTTGGACGGTGCCCGTTCCCTTGATATATACAATATCACCCTTCTTGTAGATTCACATGTATATAGCCAAGGGAACAACTCCATGTTTCCTAAAAGGCTTAGAGAATATATATCAAGTGCCCCTCCACTTTCCTTTTGTGTTTGTCATTTTGGTAAGTTACTGAAAGTTGGCTGCTGCAGCCAAACCTACAACCCATTCTTATAGAGTTCTTATGGAGGCATTTTCTCAATTGATGTTCTCTCCTCTTAAATGACTATAACTTCTGTCAAGTTGACATAAAACTAGCCATCACACTAAGAGCATGATGTTGAGGAGACCAAGACAGAAAGATAGCTTGGATTTCCTGGCCATCTATGCTGACTTGTTGATGACTTCCAGGTTCAGTGAGAGACCTTGTCTCAAAAAAGATGGAGAAGCAAGTGGTTTTTCTTGCCAAGAGAATGGCTTACCACCAATTTAATCATCTCCCACTGGAGATTCTTCGATGCTCATCTTCTACTTGGAGTAATATAGGGGGTGCTGTCAGGAGCTGACATGTCTCGATATCAAAAAATCTTAAGTTAAGAAAACATCTTTGAATGCCATATTCTGCAGATCTCTTGAGGTTTTTGAAGATGCCCTATCTATCTCTTATATTTAGATAAGCAAATATTGCTTGTCTCTTAGCAACTTGATTTCTGAGTAGCTTAGAAAATAACTGTGATAGACTGTCATAGTAACTAACAAAATGACACGTTTTCATGACTATTAGTTTCCGTTTCTTAATTATCCTAAACAGTTTATGTCGGTTGGTAGCGAGAGGTCAAAACTTGACATTTCATTTTTAAATATTACTACAAACAATACCTTTAAGAAGCGTTACCCTTAATTTTGTATCAATATACAAAGATCAATACCAATGTGGCCAAATATAATCTTAATTTTGTATCAATATACAAAGATCAGTACCGATATAGCCCAATACAATCTTAATTTTACATTAATATACTAGGGACAATACCATTGTGGCCAAATATAATCTTAATTTTGTATCAATATACAAAGACCAATACCGATGGAGCCCTATACAATCTTAAATTTGCATTAATATACAATGATCAATACCAATTTAGCCAAATATAATATTAATTTTGTATCAGTATACAAAGGTATAAAGCTATATTCAATAATCTGTCCTTTTTTCTTGTTCTTTCCTATACTATGTCTATGTCCCATTTTTCTCAAGTCTGTTCACTCCTATATAGGAGAGAAAGGAGGATACAGAAAAGCAAAAGAGAGAAGTCCCTGGGTCTAACCTCCAAAACCCATTTAACAAGACCATTTAACATCTTGTAGTCTTTTCCCCTAAATAACAAAATTTTCTATTATCTATCAAATAACCAAAGGGGAAGAACACCCTCCCCACCTTCTGGGGATGGGACGTTGTTCTCTTAAAATGACTTCCTGCTGATTTGGGACGTAGTAAACCTGTTTGGGGCCCAAATAAGAATGGAAAAATGGTTAAAAATGTTAATAGAATCATTTGATGTTCAGTCCCTTTGTGCTCAGCTATTTAGATGTCCTACGAAGTTCATAGACAGAAGCTGATCTTCAGAACTTTACTGAAGATCTGGCTGGAGTAGTCTGTGGAGCTGAACGATCTTAGCAATTTTGAGTTGTTGTGGTTATAGACTTTTGAGGAAACTGCTATTGAAGAAGTCTGCAAGGCTGGATCATCTGGGCCACTCGTCTTCTTTGGTGTCTGATCTATTTTCTGCTGAGGTTTCCGTTGTCCAGTTGTCCCTGGATTCCTTGAATGGATGCTTTAAATCTCCTGGGAAGATAAGAAAAGAACCACTTGCTTCAACTGTAGACAGACTTCTGTCCAAAAAGGACAAAACTTGGAAGCAGGTAAGTCGACAGCCTAGCTCTGCCAAGACAGGGTAGGTAAGTCCTTCATAATTCCTGCTCTACAACCAATGTCTGTCAGAGAAATGGGGCCAAATGGCTGAAGATTGATGCTGTAATGTATGGAGAGAAAATGGGAACTGTCCAGGCAGCCACTGGTATGTCATTTTTTAGTTTTGGAAGCTGCAGGCCCTGCACTTCCTATATAATCAGATATATTTATCCCTCTCAGGTCTCTGAGGTGGTTGAAGAATAGATACCTAGAGTCTCATAGTTAAATTTTGAGTTGTTTAGGAATCAAGAGGGTGTTCTGGATCTAAGAAGATATTTTTAAAATTATGAGGCAAGTTAGTATGAAAGCTGAGTTAGATATAGAACTTTAAACTCATGGAGACGGTTAGATAGTAGAATGTTAAAGTCAGGTGCCAAATACATATGGACTGGACATTGGGAATGTATGCCAAGCCATATAACACTTATAATCGTGGCCTATTTATTTCTGTTGTTTTGTATTGTATTTATAGTTATAAGAAAAAGAACCATTATTTGGACTGAAAGGGAGAGCTGTTGGGGGGAAAAATAAATACCTTAAACTAAAAAAAAAAAAAAAAAAGAAGGGAAGAGGATGGTGGGGCTGAGGGGGAAGAGGGTGGAAGGGTGGGACTGGAGGGGGGAGTAGGGAGGGGATTGTGATTGAGATGTAACTTGAAGAAATAAAAAATAAATTATTAAAAAAAAAAGATGGAGAATGGTAAAGAAAGTCACTCAATATTTACCTTTGGCCTCCACACTTGAACATGTTTTTATAACACAAACACACACATACACAAATATTGCTCTCAAAGGAAAAAATAAGATTTTTTTGGGAAATGTTGTAAGGTTGTAGTCCATCATGACAGGAAAACCTTGAGGTTGCCTTAAAATGGAGGACTCCCTTTGTTAGTGAGGCTTGCTCTTCTCTGCCTGACCTTATCTAGGGAGCCCAACACCCCACAACCCCTACCAGAGGACTATCAATAGTCCTTAGGACCAAAAAACTGTGGTAAATATTCCATTTACACAATGGAATATTGCTAAGCTGTCAGAAACAAGGAAATCATGCAATTTGCAGCCAAATGGATGGAACTAGAAAAGCTCATCCTGAGTTAGCTAACCCAGACTGAGAGAGATGCACATGGCAAGAGGAACCTCTTAGCCTTCATATGACTGCTGAATTGAGGAGGGCTGATATGTAGAGGCAACCCACTCCAGAGGAGTAGGATAGATGAGAGAGGGGGGAGAGGGTATAAGAGCTTCTTCATGCATTGGGGGCCTACATGGCACCACCATTAAGGCAAAGTGTCTCACTAACAGGTAACAAAGTCTGTGTTCCTGTTCCTTTTAGTGTGTTGGTTGTAGAATAGTTATTCTGGACTATAAGGCTAAAACCCAATTATAAGTTAATAGATGCCATATACATTTTTCTGAGTTTGGGTTAGCTCACTCAGGATGAGATTTTCTAGTTCCCTACATTTGGTTGCAAATTGCATGATTTCCTTGTTTCTGATAGCTGAGTAGTATTCTGTGTAAATGTACCACAGATTTTTAAAAATCTATTCTTCTATTGAGGGATACCTGGGTTTTCTGGAATGCCTCTCTATGGAAATGATGCATCCCAGTACCTTAAAATCCAGTCAATGATATACAGCCACCTTGAAAACTCCTTCCCACTCCCCAGGGTTCATATAGCTCTTATTCACCCCAAATAAAGGACACACACAAGTTGATTCACTGAATATTGTATAAGAGAATTGTTTCACTGAATATTGTCTGAAGAGGTGTAACACTAAATCCTCCTCAGAGAAGGCCTTCTCCAAACACCCCACTCCCAGCAGGGTGGGAATCCTGTAGACTACTTGTTCTGGCCCTGGTTTATCCTTCCAGGCCCAGTGTGCAAAGGTGGCTGTACACCCCAAAGAGGAAGTAGAATGTGGAACCACAGACATTCAAGAGAAGAAAAGGCTTGTTGTAGATATAATGAATTATTTTTAAAAATTAAAATAATCTAAGCACATTACATGTCCAATACTAGTCTTCTAATTTTGAGAATATTAGTCTGAAGAAAAGGACTTGCTTATCTGATGGGTAATATTAATCTTTTCTACATTATTTTCTAAAATGTACAGATTAAATTTTTTTTTTACCTTGTTTAATTTATGATTTGGCTGCACTTACTAAGTTATAGATGACAGTGCTTACTGAGTCAAGATTACCTCATCTGATGGATAAGAAACTAATCTCAGCAAGGGTAAGACAAATTTACTGTAAGCAATCAGCCTTTTTATTCCCTTATCAGAATCAGAAAATAATAATGGTTTCCAGGATCAGTACAATGGTAATTGCCAGGATTCAGCGATGTTTGCAAGCTACACTGCATGCACAAGACTAATGTCTAAGACCAGTTTTCCTGTCAAGCTGCTATATACTTCACTGACTTACAGGGAACACAGAGAAACACAAAGCAGTCAGAATGCTTCAGTGCTTTAGGGAGTGCCTTTATTTATCAGGAACTGAAAGGCATACAGTGCCCAAGGAGCCATGGACTGTAACCTGAAAAATCTCTGACATACAGTGTTCAAGGCAGCTAGATCAGGCCAACTCCATGATTCACCACACTTCATTTTTAATTTCAGGGTATGTGAGTCAATCTTCAAAGCACACATAAAGTAGCAAATTATTCTTAAGATATTACGCTTTCCAGTATAGCCAATAACAACATTCTCAAGACATTCCTATGGACCACAGTTTAGACAAATTAGAGAGAAAAATAATGACCAAAATGACCTTTGCCAGGTTTTTATGGAGTGATGAAGAAGGGTGATTCATCTATCTTTGAATTCTAAGTAGTTAATATTTTATCAAGGAAGGCCTAAGCATCAATAGTCAAATTGCCATGCAAACATATTCGCTTAGGGAACAGTATAATCAACAATGGGGTCACCCAAGTCCTAAGATTCATTGACCTAAACAGGAATATTATTCTGTAGCCAGTTAACAAAGTGAAGCACAGAAAAATCAGGCACATAAGCCCAATATGCTTCAGCACCAGTAATCGATCCATTCAACAGAGACAACACATCAAGGAACAGCAATTCTGCAGTCACACCCGTCCCCTGAGATTTTACAAGCTTTTCCCTTAGTCACTAGTTCTTTTTCTCTGAGTCATTGCTAGTAGGGAGACTCTTTTCTTCTTGTTTCAATGACTCTGTTATCCCACCCTCTTCTTTTTGGTTGGTTGTATCCTGAGTACATGAAGACCCAATGTTAGCACGGAAGCAGATGTAACCACTAATACCTCCTTTAGTTTCTTTTGAAATGGATGGATGACAGTCTGGAATGCAGCATTAGCATTCTTTTTTTTTTTTTAAAAGTACTTTATTTTTTTTTCTTCAAGTTACATCTCAGTCACAAACCCTTCCCTATTCCCTCTTCCTGTCCCACCCTTCCACCCTCTACCCCCCCAGCAGCTTCCCTTTTCAATCCAACAAATGGTTCTTTCTCTTATAACAGTAAATTCTATACAAAACAGCAGAATTAAATATGCCACATTTATGAGAGTTAAATGGCCCAGTATACCTTCCCAATGTCCAGTTCATACATATTTGGCCCCTGACTTTAACCTTCTACCTTCTAACCATCTCCATGAGTTTAAAGTTCTGTAACTGACTTAGCTTTCATACTAACTTGCATCACTATTATAACCATCTTCTTAGATCTAGAACGCCCTCTTGATTTCTAAACAACTCAAAATTTAGCTATGAGACTCAAGCTGTCTATTCTTCAACCACCTCAGAGAGCTGACTCCCTCAATAGCTGTCTCCATCAAAAGCCTACAACCACAACAACTCAATATCGCTAAGACCGTTCAGCTCTACACAATGCCCCAGCCAGAACCTCAGTAAAGCCTGGAAGTTCAGCTTCTGCCTACAAACTCCTTAGGACATCTAAACAGCTGAGAACAGAAGGATTGAACATAAAAGGATTGTACTAACATTTTTTACCATTTTTCCATTTTGGTTCGGGCCCCAAACAGGTTTACTAAGACCCAAATCAGCAGGAAGTCATTTTAAGAGAGCGACGTCCCATACCCAGAGGGTGGGGAGGGTGTTTCTCCGCCCCCCCCCCTTTTTGGTTATTTGAAGGACAACTGAAAACTCTGTTATTTAGGGGAAGAGATTACAAGTTGTTAAATGGTCCTGTTTAATGGGTTTTGGAGGTTAGACCCAGGGTATTCCTTCTTTCCCTTTTCTGTATCCTTCTTTATCTCCTATGTAGGAATGCACGGACTTGAGAAAAATTGAGACATAGACATAGCACAGGAAGGACCAAGAAGAAGGGTCAGATTATTGAATATGCCCTTATACCTTAGCATTAGCATTCTTATATGTCAGTGGCTTGAAAACACCCATTCCTGCCTCTTCACCACCAGGTAACTGACTGTCTGTACTAGATACGAAACAAAACCTTTATACAGCTCATCAAGCACCTATATAATTTTAGAACATTCCTCTGTCTTTATTCCAGAATCTGGCAACTATGTCATGCCACAGCATAAGTGTCAAAGCATTTATTTGTCCATAAGCCTTAGAAGGATGTGCAGTCTGTCACTGATCACCACTATACATGCCTTATTCTGCTAACATTTCAAAAGCTTTGGGCACATTATTTTGCTAATTTCTGATAGCTTGGTCCTGACATCTTTCTGAACAATCAGTCTTCCGCAGTAAATATTCACCCCCAGCAAGACAAGCTTTTGTTAAGATTCTCCAGAAGAAAGAATAGCTTCCACAGAAATAGAATCAAGGAGAGACAATATAAAAGGAGTAGTTTGTTCATATTTAGACCCTACCTGCTTAAGATCCTTAAAGTCTTAAATAAAATGGGTATAACATTTCTAACTTGTTGCCTGGGCTATTAGGACCAGGTGCTTCATTCACTGGGAAAAACAAACAAACAAACAAACAAAAACCTCCTTCCATGTCCTCTCCCATCTCCAGGGATTAATACACAGTCTCTTATGTGGGAGGCTCATATACTTACTTGAAAGTTGTTGATTCTCTTTTCTGGGGACCAAAAACTTCCCTAACAACCTAAAAAGAAATGAAGTGAAACAGCAGGGAGGGTCTCCATCTATCAGGAACTGTATGTCATGAGTAAGGGTTAGGAATAGAGGCAAGTGGAGGAGCAAGATCAGCACAAGGAGGAGGAAGACAATCAAGTTCCTCAGATAGAGAGTCACTAGGTTTTTTTTTTTTTTTTTAGTTTCCAGTGTTAGTCACTTTTCCCTGATCACTTTTAGTTTTAACTGTGTAATTTTTTAAATCTATTATTGGTTTTATTTCTTTGCGAAGCTGAAAAACATCACTAATAATTTTCTCTGGTCCCCTTACATCTAATTCTCCTTGAAATGCTCTTCCTAACCTAGACCAAGTTCTGTGATACTGGATCCCCCCTGTTCAGGAAAAGAAAGCTGAAGTTTGCTAATGAATTCAAGGAATTTCATCAACTGATAGTGCCCTCCTTTTTTCACTCCTTCTCCTAGCAATACAGTTTGTAGGACTTCCGCAAACAAATGTTGCTCCTTTGACCCTTGATGTTCCATTTTTACCTCCATTCAATACTTGTACCCACAGCATATCCTTCATCTTCTTTTAGCTTTAGCTTTTTTCTTTCTTAAAAATTTCTATATTTCAGGTCCCTGTTCAGGCATCACCTATAAGCACAAACATTTACTTACCAGATCAAGGTTACCTGATATGACTGATGAGAAGTGAATCTTAATCAGGCCAGGATGGAGGGGGTCTCAGAAATAATGAGACTGAGACAAGCTTATTGCAAAGAATCATACTTTTTTATCCCCTTGTCAGAAACAGAATATAATGGTGGTTTCTAGGATGCAATGATGTTTGCAAGTTATAAAAGGTACACAAGTTTAATGTCTAAGACCAATTGTCCTGTCAAGCTTCTGCCTGCTTCATTGACTTCAAGGGAATACAGAGAAACACAAAGTACCCTGAATGCTTCACTGCCGAAGGGAGTGCCTTGGTTTCTCAGAAACCAAAAGGCACATAGTGCTGCAGGAGCCATGGGTTTTAACCTGAAAATTCTATGACACAAGCCTTTCAAGGCAGCTAAATCTGGCCAACTCCTAATCATCCCTCTCAACTGAGAACTACGTAAATTCCTTTTCGTGTGGCTAGCATGCCTAAGGCCTAACTACTGGTTGTCAAACTTCTAAAGGTGCCATAAATATTCAAGTCTGAAAAATAACTCACCATTAAAATTTATGAAGAAATACCTCATATGCCTTGTTATCAACAGATATTTGATTTCACTAGGATTTCTGGGTTCTGATATTCCAGAACAAGAAATTGGGCACACATGGATAATGGTAGAAACTAAACAGTGTTTTAAGAAAGACACTTATGACAGTGTAAAATATCCACACCTGGAAAATAAAATAAGAGACTCCAAAAGAAATGTTGCAGAAAGAGTTGCAACATTTACATTCAAGTATTTATGGTACTGTAGACCTTGGAACCATTTTCATATCGAGATTGTTTGGTTATTTTTGTTTTTAGAACTTGCTTAAATCTACTTACATATAGCTCTTGCCGAAGGATTTTTTTCTTTGCCACTAATTTGTTCCATGTGATGCATTTGATCATTCTTTCTTGAATCTATCCTCTTTCTACGACTCTCATCTGACAGCTGTGGTCCCAGAACCATTTGAGGAAAATGAAGGACAATGATCCATCTTCTGTAACTTCTTCCATGTTAATGAGAGCAATGTAGGATCCACTTGTAGGAGAGGGGAACCTTGGCCTCCATAGGAGGAATTGACTGGAAATCCTATATCACAAAATATTTGACTTGAAACTACTATATTCTAAACTTCACTAATTTAGGAAAGAGATGAAAAATAAAAAATGTAAACAATAGTAACATAATTATGATAACAAATGATTCTAGAAGCATTAGAAACAGGAAGGTTAATACCATGATTGTCCTGGAGAGTTATGTGAAGACAGTTTTTGGAGTCATGATTTTGGAAAAATAAAGCAAACATAAGAACTGAGAAATATATTGAAAATGAAACAAGATACAAAATAAGAGTTTTAAGAATGAATTCAGTGGTTGAGCAGATTATAAGGAAAGTTGTGTGAGGTTATAATCTACATATATTATGCAAAAACACCAAAATTACAAATAAAGCAAAAACATAAAATGAGGTTATAACTGATAGAGTATAGTTAGAACTTATCTTTGTTTTTTAGAAGTCAATATTTAAATCTTGTTTGAAGAGACATTTTATTTTTCCATGTATAAAAATGGCTAATTAAATTATTTAGTAGTATTTACGTAGAGCATTATTTGTAGAAATAATTAAATTATTTACCAGTATTTGGGTTATAGTTAATGGGTCACAAGGGTTAATCCTTAACCTGTCATTATAAATGAGCACACCGACACCTGATGGAATTTAACATGCCTTGGCCTGGATTGTGCAATATTAGCCCATCTAAGCTAGCTCTTAATTCTATTCCCCAAATATGACCCCATATATACATATGTCCCCTTGGACTGTTATTCTCCATGCTTACTAATGTTTCAGGCCACGTGGAATAGCGTTCTTTTCTCTAACCCGTGGCATGTGTCCTCCTTCCTGTTCTTGGCTTCTCCTTCTTCTAGAGGCCTTTTCTTCCCTTCCTCTCCTGGAGATTTTTCCTACCCATCCCCGCACACCTTAGTCCTGCCTACCTCTGTTTTTGCCCAATCTCAGGCCTCAGCATTTATTTAACCAATCAGAGGCAATGGTTAACAAGAAAGATAGCATAGCTTCACTTGGTGTACAGCAAGCAGGCTTCTGGGAGCAGGTTAATTAACATTTAGAACCCATAACACCACCACATCACAACTTTTTAGTTTTATGTACAGACATAAGTGGCCTTGTCTTTAAAATGCTTTTGAGAATGGGGCTACAGAGATTTATACGGCAAATGTTTTATTTGAGAGAATAGTTTTTTGAGGTTTCTTACTTATTTTTTCAGTCTGAGTGGGTTAAGTCTCTATCTATCCTGACCAGCAAGTATTACTTTCTAGTGACTGTCATAAAATACCCTAAAAAAGCAGCTGAGTGAATGAAGTGTTTGGTTTTGCTTATGATTCAAGGATATGTCCCTCATATTTAGAAAGACAGGACAACAGGAATTGGGCACAATCAGTCACATCGTATCTGTAGCATAAAGACGTGAATGAGAGTACACGGTCCACCTTTTCCTTTTCACAAGTCCAGGACCCCAGGTTCTGAATGGTCTTGCCTCATTTTAGATAACATTTTTCCACATCAGGTAACCTATTTAAATAATTCCTCACAGGCATACTCAGAGGTGTGTTTCCTAGGTGATTCTAGATCCTGTCTAGTTGATAGCTAATATTAAACTTCACAGTTTATTATTATTCATTATGGCAAAGTTGTCCACTACAGCATAACCAACAATGTCCTGAAATCCACTCCATCACCACCCCCAAAACAACACATAGTTTTGGAACCATTTTCTGAGAATAGAACTTAGAATGGGTTCAACTGGATCCCATTCTAATATCTGACTAGGATGTCAATAGTATATCCTTTTTATTCTTCTAATATTTTTAAAATTGAAATATAAACTTATGTCAGTTCCCCCAGTGCATACCTGGACCATCAGGCTGTGAGCAGTTTAGGGGAGCAGGAAAGGGTCACAACTCTCCGTGGTCACTGTCAGCAGTTTGAGGAGTTCTAGATTTTCGGCTCCTTGATTCAGGCCAAACCAGGATTGGATCAGTGGCTTAAGGATGAAAAGATTTTCAGGATTAGTCAGTTTATAAAGCCATGTTTGGAGTTTTACTAAAGATGTTTTAATAAGTTTAATAGAATGTTGTTCAGAAGAAAGTAACATGCCTATTTTCTGGCGTAGATACATCAAGAGAAAAAAACAGATCATTGTTTTTATAATAGTCATTTACAGGATTCAAGTGGCGTTTAAAGAAACTCTCTTATCACTTGGTGATTGCTGAGTGACAACTGACAGGATTACTACTGAGAAGGTAAAAGTTAAAGGGGATGTAAATGTCAACAAGTTTATTTGAGCTTTTCTAGATATGTCCAGGGAGATGAATGAGGTTCATGTGCATTCAAGCCTTAAGCCTGGGTCATTGCTTTTTTAATGAAAAGTATCTATGCATGAAAGGAATATTAACTATCCATTGGAACCTTTAGAGTTGATATTGGTATTAGTTGTCCTGGACTCTTGCTTCTCAGCTGATGCACAGCTTTAGTCAGACTCTGGATGACAGCTTCTTTCATTCTCATATCCTCATATTTACTCATCTTTCTACCTGCCATGAGGCTTCTCTGTTTGCTTCCTCTAACATGGCCATATTGATTTTTTTTTATTGTCTAGCACCATTACATTTTAATAGGAATAGTGGAATTAAGGACCAAAATTATGCTGTTTCTGAGTTATCATAGCCAAGCCTTTTACACAGAAACCCCACTTAAAAAATTTTTTTTATAATTTATTTTTTATTTCTTCAAGTTACATCTCAATCACAATCCCCTCCCTACTACCCCCTCCTGTCCCACCCTTCCACCCTCTTCCCCCTCAACCCCCCATCCTCTACCTTTTTTTTTTAGTTTAAGGTATATCTTTTTCCCCTCAACAGCTCCCCCTTTCAGTCCAACAAATAGTTCTTTCTCTTATAACAATAAATACAATACAAAACAACAGAAATAAATAGGCCACAATTATGAGAGTTATATGGCTTAACATACACTCCCAATGTCCAGTCCATATGTATTTGGCACCTGACTTTAACATTCTACTATCTAACCATCTCCATGAGTTTAAAGTTCTATATCTAACTCAGCTTTTATACTAACTTGTCTCACAATTTTAAAACCATCTTCTTAGATCCAGAACACCCTCTTGATTCCTAAACAACTCAAAATTTAACTATGAGACTCCATTTAAATGATAAACTAAAAGAAATTTGTGGTAACTTTAATTTATTTGATAACTCTCTTATAACCCAATTTGATACAATGTAAACAATATTAAAACATTACCACATGTATACAATACATATACAGACAGAAAGATATGGCAAAACACTGATGTTGCTGACTCTGGAAGCATGAGTGTAGGTGACCTACCCTTCCTCCTGCCAATACATTGGGTGGCTAGCCAGAGCAGTGTTGGAGTGTTGGAGAGCTTGCCCTGGTGATGCAGATAGGGGAGAGCTGGCATGTTGACCCAGGCCCAGGCCCAGATCCAGGGCTCTGAGTTGGCCCTCTCCAGAATCTATATCATGAAAGGGCCAGTCCTGCTGATTCAAAGCTACAGGTTCTCCATGACACAGGGCAACAACAACATAACTGGGAGGAGTACAGATGAGGATCAAATAAATATTGATGGTGTCACATAAGCCAGAGATCTTGAACCTGACCAATGACTCATTGCAATTAGCATTCTCAAATGAAGATGTGTGGACAGAGGGATATACTATAGGACACACTGTGACACACTACAGTTTTCATAATGAATGTTTTCTATGTTTAGGCTTATTTATTTATTTATTTTTGTCTGTGTTTTTATTTTGGTGGGTAGGTTGCAAAGGTGAAGGGTGGATATGAGGGGATGCAGAGATGACTGGGACTTGGGTGCATAAATGAAACTCACAAAGAATCAATAAAAAAGGTTTTTTTTATAAAATTCTCTTTGCTTGTTTGTTTTTTTGAGACAGGGTTTCTTTCTGTAACAGCCCTGGCTGTCCTGGACTTACTTTGTAGACAAGGCTCTGCTCAAAGTCACAGAAATCCACCTGCTCCTGTCTCCTGAGTTCTGGAATTAAAGGTGTGTGCCCACCATGACCCGCTCCAAAATTTTTTAAAAATCTCAAGGTCATTATCAGACTATGGATGACAGAACTTAAGCCACTGAATCCCCTTTTCAGTTCTTTACAACAGGGATATTAGTTATCATTTCTTTGCCTTCCACAGCATTCATTTCTGATTAGAATATTGGCATGGATGACCTAGCTATCAGTTTCTACCAAAAACTGGAAAATTTCACTGAAACTACAAACATGCCTAAGTTTAATTTACAGTATCAAGCTGTCTAATTAGGGAAACAGCTAAGCTATTCTTATATGGGTATCTGATGAGCCAACCAAAACATTACAATCTGCCTCTTGTAAAACCATATCATAGCACTTAATCACACTATTGCTCTGGTACAGCATATAACACAGACCAAGTGTGATGCAAAGTGGGGGAATGTCCTTCAAAGGACATTTACTAAGGAATAGGTAGTTCTAAAAGCTGTCCTTTCACAGTCTCTGAAGGATTGTGCTGGAATTATGATGAGGATTTTGTGGAATCTGTAGATTGCCTTTGGTAGGATGACCATATTCATTATATTGATCCTACTGACTCATAAGCATTGAATATCTTTCCATTTTCAAATATCTTCTTCTATTTCTTTTGTCTTAAAGTTTTTACTATACAAGTCTTCATTTGCTTGGTTAGAGATAGCCATATATATATTCATCTATTTGTCTTTCTGTCTGTTGGTTGGTCAATTGATCAGTCTATCTTTCATCTATCATCTATCTATCTATCTATCTATCTATCTATCTATCTATCTATCATCTATCTATCTATCATCTTTAGTCTATCATCCATCTATCTATCATCTATCTATCTACCTATCTATCTATCTATCTATCATCTATCTATCATCTTTAGTCTATCATCCATCTATCTATCATCTATCTATCTATCTATCTATCTATCTATCTATCTATCTATCTATCTATCTCTATCTATCCATCTATCTATCTATCTATCTATCTATCTATCTATCTATCTATCTATCTAATCTATCTATCTATTGTCTATTTTTTCTAGATAGGCTATTGTGAATGGTATTGTTTCCCTGATTTTCTTTCTTAGTATGTTTGTCATTTACATATAGGGAGGATAACAATTTTTGTGTGATGATTTTGTATCCTGACTCTTTGGTAAAAGTGTTAGTCAGGTGTAGGAGTTTTCTGATAAAATTTTTTAGGGTCACTTATGTATGCAATCATATCATCTGCAAATAAACATACATGAACTTCTTCATTTCTAATATGTATCCTCTTCATATTCTTAAGTTGTGTTATTGCTCTACTAAGACTGCAAGTACTATATAGAAAAGGTATAAAGATAGTAGACATTCTTGTCTTATTTCTGATTTTAGTGTAAAATTTTGAGTTCATCTCTGTTTAGGTTGATGTTGGATGTAGTCTTGCTGTAAACTACCTTTATTAAAGTATATCTCTTGTATCTGTGGCCACTCCAGGATAAGTGGTGTTGGATTTTGTCAAAGGCCTTTCATGTCTCTAATATGATGATCATATAGCTTTGATCTTTTAATCTGTTTAAGTAGTAAATTATAGTTATCAAATTACATAGGTTGAACCATCCCTGCATCTCTGGAATGAAGCTTGATTGATTATGGTGGATAATCTTTTAAATGTGGTTTTTAATTCAATTTGCAATGATTTTATTCAGAATTTTTCCAACTGTATTCATAAGGAAAATTGGTCTGACTTCTTTCTGTTTTCTAGGTTCTTTATGTGACTTAGGTTATTGTCCTATTTATATGTGGTATGAGTATTGTGGACTCCTAAAAAGAATTAGGCAATGTTTCTTTTGTTTATATTTTTGTGGAATAGTTTGAGGAGTATTGGCCTTAATGCTCCTTTAAGATCTAGTAGAATTCTGCATTGAATATATCTGGTCCTGCACTTTTTTTTACTTGTGAGACTCTTAATTACTATATCTGTTTTACTAAGGATTAAATTTCTTATCTGATCCTGATTCAATTTTAGAAGATCAAACATATTAAGGATCTTTGCAATTTCATTTAGATCTTCCAGTTTTGTGGAACAAAGAAATTAAAGTATGGCCTTTTGAGTCCTTGGATTTCCTAGGTGTCTGATAATCTCACATTTATCTCTAATTTTCTTAATTTGGATGTGCCTTTTAGCTAGTTTGAGTAATGGTTTATCATTATTATTGGCTTTCTCAAAGAACCAACTATTAATTTCATTGATTGTTTTCTATTGTTTTTGTTGTTTGTTTCTAGTTTATTGATTTCAGCCTTTAGCTTAATTTTTTTTGTCTTCTACTTCTTTGGGTGTTTATTTTTGTCATGAGTTTTCAGGTGTGTCATTAAGTTGTTCTCTCCAGTTGTCTTTCTTGTGTCCCATGTGTTTGGGTATGTTATGTTTTCATTTTTGTTTATTTTCAAAAGAGTTTTACTGTCCTTCTTAATGTCTGTTTTGATTCACTTTCCATACAGTAATGAGTTGTTCAATTTCCATGTTTTTTTTACTTTCTGTGGTTGCTGATACCCAATTTTGATCCGTGGTAATCAGATAGAATGTTATCTGTTGAGACTTGCTTTGTGTTCAAGAATGTGGCTAATATAGAGAACATTTAATAAGTTGTTGAGAAGAAGATATATCTTTTGTGTTTGGGTAAAGTATTCTGTAAATATCTGTTAGGTCCATTTGATTCATGATGTCATTTAACTCAAGTAGATTTCTGTACAGTTTTTGACAAGGACGATATGTATATTGATGGGAGTGGGGTATTGAAGTCACCTACTATAACTATGTAGGGGTCAATATGTGATTTTCGCTGTAATGGTGTTTTATTAATAAACTTGAGTGCCCTTTTGTTTTGTTTAATGAATCTAGGTTTGGAATTGTTATATTCTCTTGGATTTTTTTTCTTTGATGAGCATGTAGTATCTTCCCAATCTGTCCTGGTTAGTTTTAGTTTAAGTCTACTTGATCAGAAATTAAGTGGCTACACCAGCTTGTTTTTTGGATCCGTTTACTCAGAATGTTCTTTTTAATCCTTTTATCCTGAAATGATGTCTCTCCTTGTTGATAAGGTATGCTTTTTGGGTATAGAAGAAAGAATGATCCTACTTTACTGATCCAATCTTTTACTCTGTCTTTTTATTTGGCCATTGAGGCTATAAATGTTGAAAACTATCAATGAGCAGTGTATATTAATTACTGTTATGTTGTTGTTATGGTTATATTTTTTTACACCCTCTTTTTGATTTGGGATTACTTATTACTTGTGGATTCTTGGGAATGGCTAACCTCTTCAGATTGGAGTGTTCCTTCTACTTTTTGTTCTTCTATTGTGACTGGAAGTTTTGTTGGGAATAATAATCTGGGCTGACATTTGTATTTACTTAGCATTTGCAGAATATCCAACCAGGCTTTTATGGCTTTTAGAGTCTCTACTGAGAAGTCAGGTATTATTTTAATAGGGTTGCCTTTTTATATTATTTGGTCTTTTTCCCTTATAGTTTTTGATATTCATTCTTTGTTCCATACTTTTAGTGTTTTGATTATTATTGCTATGGGGAGTTTCTTTCCTGTTTCCATGTATTTGGTGTTCTGTATGCTTCTTGTACTGATATCCATCTCCTTCTTTAGGTTAGGAAATCTTTCTTCTATGATTTTGCTGAAAATAATTTCTGTGCCTTTGACCTGTGTCTCTGTTCTCCATCCTCTCTTCTCCTTATTCAAGATTTTATATCTTCTCGGTGTCTCAGATATCCTGAAAGTTTTGTGCATGGATATTTTTAGATTTAACATTTTCTTTGTGTGATGTAGAAGAATTTTAATCCAGCAACATGACTGCTCTGGTAAAGAATCACATCTATAGTAGTAGGCTGTCATAGTACCTAACCGAATGACCGGCTTGCATAACCATTAGTTTGCATTTCTTAATTATCCTAAACAGTTCATGACAGTTAGTAGTAAAAGGCTGAAACATCACTTTTCATTTTTTTTCTTTACTTCCTAACCCTTCCATCCCATTTCTCTGGGGTGGGGTGTCCTTATATAACAGTCCCTCATCTCAGTTGAGAGGTCGTATGAGGGCCAAGAGCCTCTTCATTCATTGGGGGTCTACGAAGCAGTACCATCAGTGAAAAGTGTCTTGTTGCCTGGGAGAGAGAACTACTAAACAAACAAATCAATAAGCATACAATAGATAAAAAAGACTAAAAAATAGAAAAAATATAACTAATGTATAAAAAATAAAGAATAAGAATTAAAAATAAGAAGTCTATGTCCAAGTTCCCTTTGGTGTGTTAGTTGTAGTATCGATACCTTCTACTATATAGCTAAAATCCTACTATAAGTGAATAGATGCCATATGTGTCCTTCTGAGTCTGGGTTAGTTCACTCAGGATGAGCTTTTCTAGTTCCATCCATTTGGCTGCAAATTGCATAATTTCATTGTTCCTGATAGCTGAATAATATTCCATTGCATAGATGTACCACAGTTTTTTGACCCATTCTTCGGTTGAAGGACATCTGGGTTGTTTCCAGTTTCTAGCTATTACAAATAAGGCTGCTATAAACATAGATGAGGAAACTTCCTTATGATTCCGTGAAGAGGCATTTGGGTGTATACCCAGAAGTGGTATGGCTGGGTCCTGAGGCAGAGCTATTCCAAGTTTTTTAAGATACCGCCAGACTGACCTCCATAGTGGTTGCACAAGCTGCAGGCCCTGTACTTCCTATGAAATCAGATATATTTATCCCTCTCAGGTCTCTGAGGTGGTTGAAGAACAGATAGCTAGAGTCTCATAATTTAATTTTGAGTTGTTTAGGAGTCAAGAGAGTGTTATAGATCTAAGAAGATACTTTTAAAATTGTGTTGCAATTTAGTATGAATGTTGAGTCAGATATAGACCTTTAAACTCATGGAGATGGTTAGATAGTAGAATCTTAAAGTCAGGTACCAAATACATACGGACTGGTCATTGGGAATGTACGTTAAGCCATATAACCCTCATAACTGTGGCCTAATTACCTCTGTTGTACTGTATTGTATTTATTATTATAAGAGAAAGAGCCATTTGTTGGACTGAAAGGGGAAACTGTAGGGGGAAATAAGATATTCCTTAAACTTAAAGGGAAAAAAAAAGGGAAGAGGATGGGGGGGTTGAGGGTGGGATTGTGGGACTGGAGGGGGAATAGGGAGGGGACTGCGATTGAGATGTAACTTGAAGAAATAAAAAATAAAGGAAAAAAAAAGAAAAGCAAAATTCCTTGTAGGGCAGCCTTCATTTCTTGATATGTTGACAATGTTGCACAACTGCTTGCACACTAAGATGAAAGAGGTCTGCTGTGCGGAGTTATTTGAGGGTTGTAAACAAATACTATACTAATTGTATAAAGAAAACAAACTCCTTTTTAGGATAGCTCAATTCCTGGAGCTAAAGAATAGGATGAGAGTGAAAACAGGCTTACAGAAAGAATTCAAAGGGTCGAGACAAGTTGGCAAGGGATTTAAAATGAAGAAATAGGGGCATGTGGCTAAAACAAAGTGGTCGGGCACACTCAGACTTGGATTCCTGGAGCCAATGAACTCTGCCCTGAAGGAGTGTCTCAGGTTAAATCTTCTAAGATGTGGACCCTTTCTAGTGAAGAATTAACATTTAGAATGCTTAACACCACCCCATCAATTCCCTTCTTTTGTCTAATAAAAAGGCTAAATGTTTTAACTCATATAGTAAAAACAATAAGAACAAATATGAAACAACCAAGAAGGTACACACATAATGTTTAGCCTGTTTGTATCAGGCAATCTTGAAGAAGAAAAAAAATCACCTATATATCTTGGTGTATCTAAAGATCTGAACCTAAATATTTTCTATCATATCCTATATTTCCTTTTAAATCCTAAATAACTCAAGTTTAATTGAAATTTTATAGCTATTATGCCTTCAACCCCATCAAAGACATAAGAAGGGATAAAGTTATTATTGAGTGAATAGGAAGCATAGGATGGCAGCTTCCAAAAAGAAATATGACAGTTTGCTGCCTAGACAGTCCCAAATATCTCTCCACACCATTGGAGCATCATCATCAGCCTTCTGGCCAAGCATATCTCACAGACATAATTGTGCAGCAGGAAATAAGGATTTTCCCATTCTGTCTGTGCAGAATCAGGACATTTACTACCTGCATTTAAGCTCTGGCCCATCTGTGGACTGTATATAGTCTGTTGAGAGAGCAGTGGTGTTTTTGCCCAATAGGAATTATCTCCTGATGGGAGATTTCTTTTTGATGCTCATTGTTTCTTCCAAGTCAAATGCGAGCTGTCAGGAGCTGACTGTCTTAAGTCAAACAATTCTTAAAATAATAAAAACATCTTTTATTTTTCAAATTGTGATGCAAGTTGAGTTGTATATAGAACTTTAAACTCATGGAGATAGTTAGATAGTAGAATGTTAAAGTCAGGTGCCAAATACATATGGACTGGACATTGGGAATGTATGCTAAGCCCTATAACTCTCATAATTGTGGCCTAATTATATCTGTTGTTTTGTATTGTATTTATTGTTATAAGAGAAAGAACCATTTGTTGGACTTAAAGGGGGAGTTGTTGGGGGGAAAAAGATATACCTTAAACTTAAAAAAAGGAAGGGGATGGGGGTTGAGGGGAAGAGGGAGGGAGGGTGAAACTGGAAAGGGAGTAGGGAGGGGATTGTGATTGAGATGTAACTTGAAGAAACAAAAAATAAATTAAAAAAAAAGAATCACATCTAAAGACCTAGGTCTGTGTGATCTGGCAGAAATACATAAATGCCTTTAATCCTACTGGCTGGAATATAGACTGAACACACCTTTGATCCCTCTGGTTGGAATTTAGTACACATGCTTAATCCCAAACAATGATGTCTAATTGGAGATGCAGATAAAGTGATGAATCAGAGATAGATTTGACAAGATGAGTCAGTGATAGGATATACCCAACTCTCATGAGAACAGACTGGAAAGGAAAGATACAAGCAGTTAATGGAGAGAGAAGAGGAAGTTTGTTGAGACAGTACAGGAAAGTTCCTGAAGACAGTACAATAGAGTTTAGGAGTACAGTACAGTTCACTGCAGTTCAGTTGAGTGCAGTTGAGTTCATGCAGTTCAATGCTTACAGTTCAGAGGCAGTTTTCCAAGCGATGCAATTCAGTGAGAAGTCAGTTGAATCAGTTATCTTGAAGAAGAGTTTGATCCAGAACATCTGAGTTGAACTAGTTCTTTCTTTAGAAAGAACTAGAAGGTTGAGCTTATTCAGCAGTAAATCACAGAGGCTGAAAATAATGTAGGCCTAGGTAGCAGGAAGGATTAGCTGGAAGGTGAGACTTTCAAGGTCCAGGCTTGAAGAAGATTATATTGTATGGAGCCTAGAAGCTTCCAGGCCTAGGTCTAGGGATATTTAGATAAAAATGTTCTGGGCTTGTCCAAGTCATGTATTCATGAAGCATGGGTATGACTCATCTCATTCCATCATCTGAAGAATAAAAACAAGTGAAATTAGTTTTACTCTAAGGTTTGGCTGAGTTCCAGTAGTGGATATAGAATGAGGGGACAGAAACCTGTAAACAGACTGTTATAAGGGTGGTAATAAGACTGGAGGAGTTGTAATGGAAGATAGAAATAAGAGTGAAAAATGTACCAGCTTGCACTCCCACTAGCAATGGAGGAGTGTTCCCCTTTCTCCACACCCTCGCCAGCATGTGCTGTGATTTGAGTTTTTGATATTAGCCATTCTGACAAGTGTGAGATGGAATCTCAGAGTCGTCTTGAGTTGCATTTCTCTGATGATTAAGGATGCTGAGCATTTCTTCAAGTGTCTCTACACCATTAGGGATTCCTCCTTTGTGAGTTTTCTGTTTAGCTCTGTTCCTCATTTTTTGATTGGATTATTTGGTTTCTTGGCATTTAATTTCTTGAGTTCTTTGTAAATTTTGGATATTAGCCCTCTGTCAGATGTGGAGTTGGTAAGATTTTTTCCCAGTCTGTAGGCTGCGGTTTTGTTTGAATGGCAGTGTCTTTTGCCTTACAGAAGCTTTTCAGTTTCATGAGGTCCCATTTGATTGTTAGTCTTAGATCCTGAGCTGTTGGTGTTCTGTTCAGGAAGTTGTCACTTGTGCCGTTGAGTTCGAGGGTTTTACCCACTTTCTCTTCTAATAGATTTAGTGTGTATTTTTATTTATTGTTTATTTATTTTTAATAGCTAGAAACTGGAAACAATCCACATGTCCCTCAACCGAGGAATGGATAAAAAAATCTGTGGTACATGCACACAGTGGAATACTAACTACTCAGCCATTAGAAGCAATGAAATTATGCAATTTGCAGCAAAATTGATGGAACTAGAGAAGCTCATCCTAAGTGAGCTAACCCAGACTCAGAAGGATGCACATGGCATCTATTCACTTATAATTGGATTTTAGCCATATAGTACAGGATAACTATGCTACAACCAATGCACCAAAGGGAACAGGAACATAGACTTTTTTTTCCTGTCAATGAGACACTTTGCCCTAGTGGTGCTGTCTTTTATGCCCCCAGTCTATGAAGAGGCTCTAGGCCCTCATATGACTGCTGAAGTGGGGTGGGAGACTGTTATGTAGGGATACTCCACTCCAGAGGAGTGGGATGGAAGGGATAGGGGGTAGAAGGTGGGAGGGCAGGACTGGGAGGGGTGGCAAGAGGGCACTGTGGTGGAGATGTAACCTGAAGTAATAAATAAACATTTAAAAAAAGAATGAAAAATGTCTACCAGATTCCCAGCATGGTGTGGCTATTGAGGTGCCAAGATAGAAAGGGCTTCTAGTTATTTGCAGTTGACATAAAGAGATCTGAGGAAGAATGTTGGCTAGATCGTCTGTGAGGTTTGGTGGAGTCCATATTGATTAGAGACAGGGAGGGAGGATAAGCCCATTCAGGTAGTCTGATAAAAGATTCCAAATGAGACTAGGGAGAGAATATTGGAAGACCAGAAGATGAGTAGAAATCTCTGTCTACCTGAGTCCAGGTCTGGAATGGCTACTGATTATCCCAGCTATAAAGTGTTTCTAGGTATAAGAAGCTCACACAGGGTATGGGAATGGGTTAAAAGGGAATGGAATGGAGGTAGAGTGAGAAGACTGATCCCTTCAAGGAGTCTGCTACTTGTATGGAGGGTAGAAGCTTCCAGGCCTAGGTCTAGGGATATTTAGATAAAATGTTCTGGGCTCAGCTCAAGGCCTGGTAATGAGCCTGGAGGAACTGTAATGGTAAATAGGAGGAAGAGTGAAAATTTCCAACATATTTCCAAGCCTGATGTAGTCAATGGGCTCCCAGGTATGGAGTGTTGGGGGTGGGGGGAAGAGAGAGAGATGTTGGGTTTACAACAAGGTTTGACTGGTAACCCCAGGAAATAGAGGTAGGGTAGGAGGACTGGCCTCTGCAAGCAATCTGCTATAAGGCTGGGGATGAGACAAAATGTTCACACTTTTAATGAGAAAAATACAGGGATATATAGGTAAAAGTAAAAAAATAAAAGTAAAATAAATTATTAGACTGAGGGGTTCTGTAAGTATCACTCTAACAAGCAGTTAAATGTTGTAATTCTGACTAGAAAATTCATGGCAAATAATGACTTATTGATATCTGCTCAGTAAACTTATCTTCTGAGATCCTTTTAGTATAGTACAGAAAATTCTGTGTTGGGAGAAATGTTTTTAGAAAGGTGCCCAAGACACTTGCCAAACACAGATTCTATTACTACTGCACTTCCTTGCTCCCAGAGATGGAATGTATAAGCCCTTACTGCTTAAAATACCATGCACTTGACAAGCAGGACCCAGAGGCACCTGAGCTAGAAGTGACCTAAAATCTTCCTCCTTGAGGCTTAGCTTTTATGGTATAAGAGAGGTTGTCATGTATGTTTCCAGAGGCAAGCAACAGACCTACTCAACTATGAAACTTATGAAATCACATCAATGACCAGTGTGACACAAAATCTGTAAGTGTACAGTAGTGGCATGGTTACTAACAGCTCTGTAATTTGGCTTAAGACCAAGAACAAGAGGAAAACTATCCCTAGTACTGGAAACCTAAATAACTATTCAGTGCTAGTGAAGTCATGAATGTTGGAAAAGAAACTACAATCACTACTTTACAAAACCAACACAATTCCTAACAATCTAAATGGGTTTTTTTGTTTGTTTGTTTACTCACAGGTAAGTGTCATCTTCACATCTCATTAAGGAAACTTCTCTTTGCAAGAACTGGAAATCACCATAGAAAACCACATCCATTCAAAATGCAGAGTTGTGGTGCCCAGTCCAATGGATATATCTACAAAACACGCCTATACCTAAGACTCAGGGAACATTGCAAAAGAGGGGATGGAAAGATTATAAATTACAAGATTAGGGAGTGTCCTGTGATATTGTGTCTTTTAGTATAGTCAGAATCTACAACAATGAAGTCTTACCAATACTACTGCCTAAACATAAGCAGAACAAGGACAACAAAAGACATATGGAAGTGGATGCAATAAAGCCCATTAGGCCTCAACATACACGTAGAACTATATAGGTAAAGAAAATCTGAGGGTTAGTACCCCCCACATATTCATATACATGCATGCATATATATACAAATATGCATATAATAACAATTAATAAACATGAATATAAATTTGAAGATGAGAAAAGAGTATTATATGGGAGGACTTAGAGGGAGTAAAGTGAAATAAATATTTTTATTATATTAATTGCAAAAAAAGCCTCTGCTTTAAGGAAAAGATTTTTTTTCTGAGTCAAGTGAATAGTGTTGTCCTAGAAAACTGATTAAATTTACCATCAATGACATGTTTTGACAAGGAGGAAATTGCACAAAACCTTACAACTATAGAGTAAGAGCATCACAAATTATATTTAGTTAATACAAGATGGAGTGTTAGGTAGGTAGGCAAAAAAAGATACAAAAAGAAATCTAAACGAAGAAAACAATCAAGAGCCTCATTCCATCTTGTCTTTCTCTGGGTTTATTTTCACTTTTTTTCTTTTGTGACATTACTCTGTATTCATTTCATATTCTAGGCATAGTAGGATGGATATCTTCCTGACAAGAAACCAAAATTACCACTTAGCAATAATGAATCTCATGAGACACACTATCCTATGATAAGATGGGGACAATTACCCATGATAGTGAGACTGCCAGCCTTGTAGCAGAACATCTTATGAGAAGCAAATTGTTCCCCTCAAGTGACAAGGGTTATAGCAACTCTTCCAGAGCTTCCTGCTGGAACAGAACTGAGACCTTGATTAGTCAACACATGAACCCAGTATGTCAGATAAGTTATGTTCCAATACTACCCTCTCCTCTATCTTCTCTCCCTCTAACATCTAAATATTTATAATCTCCACTGGAAAGTAGTCTTGATATCATTGAACATCACTGAACACCTGGTCTTGTTTTTCACAGAGTAGTCAGGCTTGTTGAATCTCCTTTCTCGTAATTATCACTTACTTTTTATTGGTACGTTAACATAGGTCACTGAACACAGTCAATGGGAGCCCTCAAAGCTGGGGACTTTACATTCAAATTTTGCCAACAATTCTGCTACTCCACAATTGCAATGCATTCAGTCAAATAAAATGTTCACCATAGATGTAACTTTTCCAGAGAACCTTTGTTGAGTATTTCCTAGAAACATAAGGAAAATGCTTATCTTATTTTCAAGCTGAAAATGAAAGGTGGTGGGTTCGTTTTCTTTCTCTTAGTGATCTTCATCTCTAGTCCTATGGCGTATTCTATAGTTAAATATTCTGATAGTTGTAGAAAGTTTATATTGTGAATATTTTATTGCGTTTAGTATGCTGATTGTGATGATTTTGGTACAGTGTAAATAAATAATACTGGGGCACACTTAAGTCTTAAGTCTTCAAATAACTGTTTTCTTTTAGGAATAGCCTGGAGAATTCACACAAAGATGATTTGACCTGACATTTTAAGAAGGATATGACCCATTCCATTTGCAGAATGAATGCTCAATCATCAAATTACCCAAATTTGGGGTCTTTGATTCCTTCTTCTCTGAATCATTCCATCATTCTTCTCCTAAATTTCTCTGAGACCAGTAATAGATCTGATAGATAAGCACACTGTGACAGAAGCCACCCTTCATAATTCCATCAAGAAATTAAACATTTTATTATTAACAATGTCCAGAGTGAAGACTTTAATAAGATCACCTGCTTTGAATCTCTAAGTTATGTCTTTGTTCCTCTTTCCTTAATTTTTTTTTAAATTTTTTTGAGAAAAAAGAACATGGCAGGCAAACTATACATCTTGAGAGTAGGAAGATAGCGCAGAGGAACAAAGTAATATCTTTTGAATTTATCACCAATGGAGGTATGAATGCAGCTGCAGAAAGTGAGGATGGAATTCTACATTGGAAAGAATAAGAAAGCTCAGATTGTCTGATAAAGCATAACAATTTTGGCTGGTATCCAAAAAAGAGATAATAAAGTAAATGTGAAAAGTTATACTTTTAAGTTAGAACTCATAAAAATGGGCATGCTTAGTAGTGAGGATCCATAAGTAACATCCCTAAAGGAGAGGCACATAGGATACATAAGTACATTATTATTTCACTATGGGAATAATCATTTCTCCCATCTCTTTAGATTGCTTTTATGTGAATTAAGTTTCCTGATACATGGCCTCTTAGCTGGGTGGCTGATAAGCACATCTGGATTAACTTTGAAGAGACAATATGCAATATTCTAATCTTTAGAAAAAAAATCAGGATTTCATATCTCCATCCAGAACAATTGATAGAACTCAGATTCCATTCTTTTGACCAAGAGTAAGTAGCCTTTCATTAATTGACCTCAACAAAGCCTGACAACTTAATTTTTGCATATGGTAGATTTTAGGTAAATTCCAAAACTGACTCTGAAGAATTTATCCTCAGTGGCCTTTAACCCTAACTAATGCCTGTCATGTTACCTAAAACTAATATCTCCATTTCTCACTGTTCAGTCAACAAGCTAGTTTTATTCTCTCACTGCTGAATTATACTCCAATTCACCATCTGTTCATGTAGGAAATAGAGATTTTGGCTCCATCTTTATCTCTTGATCATCTTACAGACAGTTACCTGTACAGAAAATCCTTTTCTTTTTCTTATCAAAATTGAATGCCATAGTATTGACTTAAATGTTTGTCCAAAAGAGAGGCTTTGTTCAATAATACTAGACTATGTCAGTTCAATATTTTCTCAAAGAAATTATCATCACACAAACTCATTATTTTTAAATTCTTAAAGTGTTTGTCTTTTAGCTCCTTATTGTCTCTTAGTTTCTATAATGTAGAAGACTAAATTAAGAACTAGATACCACAAATACCTATTCTATAGATGTGTTAGAATTAACAAAAATGCTTTATATTTTGGGAAAAATGAATAAATGACCTTTATGAACATATAAAGTGAGAAACAACTTGAAAAATAGAAAATAAAATAAAACTCTAAGGTAACCACAACCGTCTAGTCATGTGTCTATATGAACAGTAATGTGAACAAAAATGTCATAAAAATGGAATATGACTTAAAGAATTATTTACAGATAACTAAAAATGCAAAATGAAACATTTACATATTTTTGTTCAATAATATAACTAATAAGGGAACTGAGGAAGACTATAAGATACAGAAAACTGAAAGGACATGGGAAAAGAAAGGAGTCTCCCTTCAATCTGGTTCATGGCACTTGTGTGACACGTGGCACTTTTCTCCATCTTGTATTCTTGCTGTGGCCATTTTAGGTTTAACTAGAATTTCATCTTCTTGATGGGAAGCCCTATGGAAAATTACCCGACTTTATTCTAGGAAAACAAGGTCAGGATACCCAGCTAACTTATCTTAGTTTCTGTTAAACTACTTACTTGAACAAAACCTTCACCACCGCCAAGCTAACAAGCATAGTACCAGGATATTGATTTTGCCTTTAAAAACTCCGTACTCTACATGTAAATCTACAGGCGTTGCACTAGCCTGACTCTTATCTCAGGGGTCCTTCAGTGTCCTTAATTGCTTACATCATTACCTCCCAACAAGTGTTACACACCTGGAGGGGATAAAAGCTCCTGGACCACTTCCTCCTCTCTCTTTAACCGCATTTCTCTGTGTTCCAACTTCCCTCTGTCCCCCACATCCTTCTTTCTTTCCCTTTTTCTCTATGTTCCAGTTTCTCCCATGGCTCTGCCTCCATTCCCTGCCTTAAACTCCCTTCCTCTTCACCGCAATAAACCTTGTACCAGACCTGTTGAGTGGCATAGCATGATTTCCTCAGGGAATACACGTTGGCAAGGGGACACCATGGTGTAACCACCTCACCAGTGCGTACCACTCACATATCATAACACTAAACACTCAAAACTATATATAGGTCCCAAATACCCTAATGTAATCCCATTCAGCTGGAATAAAAATTTTCAACTGACTATAAAGTGGGCCTGAGTGGTCATCTCTGGTGGGCCTCCCATTACTCCTGCTAGCTGAGTCAAGACTTTGACACAAGAAAAAAAAATTAAGTGTAAACATGGCCTATATAGAGACAATCTTCACACATGTTTAAAATAAGCTTTCTAAGAATGTTAAAATAACCTTGTACTTTGGCAAACGGATAAGACCAAGTCCATCCAACACTTGAATTTAATTTTATTTATTTCTTTGTTTGTAACTTTTGGAGAATCTCACAAATAAGATACAGATGTGAACTGACATTGCCAGAAAAAGCAAAAAAAAAAAAACAAAAAAACCTCACCTACATTAAGCATTGGGCAAAACCAATGACTTATTAACATTTAAATGATTCTGTAGAATTAGAATGTTGTGGGTGGGGACTCAAATTATCTTGGACCATCTTTAGTCCTTTAAATACACACTTATTGCCTACCTTCTCTGTAATATTTTGTTTCCTTACCATTGAACTTGGAGAGTCAAACACTGTGCCTGTGACAAACCACATTCACCTACTCGTGTTCAATAGGACAATTGAAAGAGTCAAGTTAATAGTAAAAAGTAGAAAAAGATATATTCATTGTGGCCATATTGGAAAGAGTGGCAAAGTAATCTAGTGATCCTTCTCTCATAGTCTGTCTTCAGGCAGCATCCCAAATTAAGCAGTATGCCAAGAACTTGTGTCTTGTCTACCACTGTCTCCACACTAAGTGTTTTCTATATGATCCCACAAGGTAATCTCATAAGCTGTGAATCTTTTTCAAACAGCTTCTTCTCTGCTAGACAAATGTTTTCTCTGGCTGCTTACATGTCTTCAGCCATGTCTTTCCACAGCAGATTTCTGAGGGAAATTCCAATTTCTTGGTTTCTGAGATTACTCTGACAGACAAATATGGCAGCACACATGTTTGTTATGAATATATGCATTTCTCCCAGACAGGTCAGTGGTGATAGGCAAATACTTTTGGAACGTATAAATAGACCCCCAGTTTTCACAACTCAAAAGGATAAGAATGTCATCAGATAGCATCTGAGGCCTGTAACCAAGATTTCTTTTATTTGTATAACTTTCTTACCTGATATTTCTGCTACCATATTTTAAAATTTACTTTTATCCATGTCTGTGTTGTATGTGCCAGGTTCACTGTATGTGTAAACTTTACTTGTGTAAGTGTCTACAGAGAGCAAAAGAGGGTGTCAGATCTCGTGGAATGGGACTTACAGATGGCTAAGTGCTGTCTGGTGTGGGTTTTGGTAACTGAAGTAAAGACATTATCAAAAGCAGCTTGTAACTACTCTACCACTCTGGCTTCTCTCCAGGCCCTACCAATATATTTTTAAATATCTTGCTCTATGTCTTTTTGCTGTTGTCATTGTTACTATAGAAACATGAACTGTGATCATGTTGGAATGTGGTATTTGGGGAACCTGAATCTGTGTTACTGAGCCCTGTTCACTTTTATTTAGCTCCAGATAAAATCAAAGCTTAGTGCTTTTGAGGTGAGAACTGTGATTTTTGTATCAACATTAACTTTGTTTGCAGTAAAATATGTTTTTAACTCCTTTGGGACTTGATACATTGAGAGGTTTTTTTTGACACTTTTAACTGATTGTTTTGTCTTATCAGCCTGTAATCCTGATTAATTCATCTTCAGAATCGCCTAATAATATCATTTGACCAAAATAGAATAATATTACTTAGAAATCCTTTAACAATATAACTTCAAAAGCAGGTCTAATTTCATTTGTATTGTGATAAAATACTTTGACAAAAGCAACCTAAGAGAGAAAATGGAATGTGTTTCAGCTCACAACTCCAGGTTATTGTCCATTAGTGCTGGGAAGTTACAGTGACTTGTGGGCCACCATGTCACTTGTACACTGGTTTTTCTCACATCAATGCAATTAACACAATGTATGGTAGACTTGCTCATAGGCAAACCCAGTGTAGACCATCTCTTCTTTGGATTCACTTTCCAGGTTCTAGGTTGTGTCAAGTTAGTACTGATCAACATCAAAGCCATCAAAATTGTGGATTTGGCTACTTGTGAGAAGACATTTGAGTTGGGCATTCTCTTGAAAACCTAAATCAATGTTTTGATTATATACTTTTTTTCATATAGTCAGTCATCAGTTTCAATATCTCTCTCTCCCTTCCCCCAACCTCTCTGTTTATATCTGTCTCTGCCTCCCTCCTGCCCTCTCTGTATTTCTCTCTGTCCCTCTCAGTCTCTCTCTATCTCTCCTTGCTTAAGTCTATATTAAAGCTGTTTCTTTAATAAACTACAACTTTGCTTTGTAATGACTGTCATGGTTTGTTTTAATCTTTAAGTTGACACTAGTTTAGAATCACTTAGAAAGGGTTTCTCAAAAAAGGCATTGTTTTAATGAGATTTTCCAGTTAGAAAGTCTGGAAGAATTACATTGGTTGGGTTAAGTGAGGTGGAAAGACTCTGGATATGAATAGCACCATTCCAGGAGTGCACCCTGGACCCCCCCCCAAAAAAAAACAAAAACAATAAACAGTAGAAAGTGAGCTTGAACACTATTAAGCATACACAAAGTCATTGCTTTCTACTCTTAACTATTGTTGTAATATTACTAGTTGCTTTGAATTTTGGCAATTATGAACTGTAACCTGATGTTGTGAGCAAAATAAACCCTCTCTGATACTGCTTCTGTCAGGGTATTTTATTGCAGCAACTGGAAATGAATCTAAGACACTGATCCATCCTGAAATACATTTTTTTGTGTGTGTTGTAAAGGCTAGTTTTACCTGAATAGAGATCTTCTTAAAAGAATTCCTCAGGTTGCCCTCAGCAACAAAGAATTGTACCTCATATTGCTATCACACTGCTGCTCACAGAACCAGTGTGATGTAAAATACACATGACTACAATTAGAAATACTGAATGACTTTGAAATCGTGAAAAATTTGACAGTTTCTGCAGATGATTGGTTGCATTTCATTAAATAAATTTGAGTAATACACAAAGATTGACATTTTTGCATTTCTAACAGAATAATTTACATTACTCTAAGTGTGGCACAATTTAGCTTGCAAAATTGTTTTGAAGATTATGAAAGTCTAAAATAGTCTTGAAGGAGACTGAACAAAATAGCAGTAATCATTTTTGCTGTTTGTTTTTCATTTGAATGCCCTACATAGGTTTTCATGACATACATCATTTTGAGAGGGTTAACTTAAGAGAGATTAATGTTAATTTTTGCTGTGACACAAAAGTGATAAATAAAAGTCACAAGTTGCATGTCAAGAATGATTTATAAGATATAAATACTGAATAGTCACAAAGCAAATAATTGAAATGGACCATTAGCATGGGTAAGTTTGTTTCTCTTTTCAGTGCACAGGGTCACCTTTTTATATATGCTTCCTCTTCCTTTAATAATATTTAAAGTAATTTGAAAGAAAATAGTGAGTTATAATGACCTATGAAATTGCATAATGTGGTAGACTTTTAAATTTGCTTGAATTTCTATCTTAAGAATTTTATATGAAACTTTCCTCAGATTCTTAATGGGATCTACAATTACTAAAAGGTTAAAAATTCTATTTCAGAATAAAATTATTCTGACCTATTTGTCAGATATTTCATTTATCCTTTCTGACTACTTCTAGTAAAGAAACAGGAAGAGCTCTTAGGAAACGTGCCATGACAGGTAGATTTGTCCCAAAATTACCCCAGGAGCCCACACTTATTTGACTGGACTCTAAGCCATGTGATAACTCTCTTTCACCACCTTAGGCTTACAACAGCAGAATGGGACATACCATAATTGAGCTCTTCATAGGACTGATAGAATTTTCTTCCTAAGCCTGAAGAGTCACCATCACTTCTTATCAGAAATGCCTATTGAGCACTGATACATGTCCTCTGTCTAAATACCTGAGGAGTATTTGAAATTGCTTTCTAAAGAGGGAGAGAAGTGAGATAATGGATTTCCTTTTCCAGAATGTAGATGCATATGAAACATTCTGTAAAAGGCTCTCCTTTAATATCTGCATCATGATAGAAAAAGCCAGAGGGCCCATGTATCTAATTTTTTTGGGTAATATCTTGGCTGTCAAATTCTTCAATTAAATCTGTGTTTGCTCATTGATGCATGCTATATAATGATTTAAGGGAATATACTTAGTGTTATTCAAGGGAAAAATCTGAAGAAATTACAAAAGATGATGAGGTTAGTAGAAAGATGCTTGTGTGTTTAGGGTCAAGTCCTCAAAAATAAGCACTTTTGTTTCTTACCCTTGACAACCAGTTAACACACACACACACACACACACACACACACACACACACAAATCGGAGACCCACTTGGTAACACACTCTGGTCTGATAAAAACACTAACCTGAAAGGTAAAATATATACACAGGGGACCTGGTGTATGTAGGATCTGGATTGTTGCTTTTGTTTCTGAGAGTTTATATGAGCCTTGCTTAGTTTATTCAGAGGGGCCTTACTATCCTGATGTCTTCCATCTTCTCTGGCTCTTACATTATTTATGCCTCCTCTTCCACAGGAATCCTCTGAACTCTGAAAGGAGAGATTTGATGGAGACATCCCATTTCGAGCTATGTGTCACAAGGATTCTCTGTCAATGTATGGGTCTCTGCATCTGTTCCGATCCTTTTATATGCTACAGAATGAAGCTTCTGTGATGATGACTGAAAAAAAGCACTGATCTATGAATATAGAAGAATATAATTTTGAATCATTTTAGTGATAGCTTTTTCAGTAATTTATTTCTTTATTTTACATCCCAATCACAAACCCACTCCCTCCTCTCCTCCCAGTCCCACCCTCCCAATCATTATCTGCATACCTCCCACACCTGGTACCAACCCACTCTAGGACAGCAAATTGCATCAGGACTAAGTGCCTCTTCTTTCATTGAAGCAAGACAAGGCAGCTCTGCTAGTAAAATGGGATCCAAAGAGAGGTAACAGAGTCCAAGTCAGAGACAGAACCTGCTCTAATTGTTAGGGGATCCACTTGAGGACCAAGCAGCCTTCTGCTATCCTTGCAGACAGGAACCTAACATGACTGTCAACTAAGAGGCTTAATACAGTAGATATTGGAAACAAATGCAGAGACCCACACCTAAATAATAGGTGGAATTCAGGGAGTCTTGTGTAATAGTTAGAGGAAGGATTGAAGCAACTGGAGGGGTCAAAGACACCACAAGAAGAGCTACATTTTATTGATACTTTTTATTTTTTAAAGTTCAGTAGTATTTGGTTTTACCATGGGTTTCTGGATATCTAGTCTCTGGTTTTTGTTCACCTATGAAGTGTTGGTTATGGATTCTGTCTCATTGAGTGGGCCTCCAGAGATTGGTGGGCTACTCCTACAAATTCTGTGCCACCATTACTCTAGCACAGTGGTTCTCAACTGTCCTAATTCTGTGACCCTTTAATACAGTTTCTTATGTTGTGCAACTTTACTTTGAAGTCTCTTTTATGATGTTTTGAGAAATAAATCACTATAACTTTACACTTGCATTCATTTGACATGGGAGACCCTTTCTGTATCTTCATCATTTATATTAGTTCTTGATAAAAATCACATCTCATAAATAAAAAACCCTTATAGATACCCTTTATAGAACACATACTTGTTCTGTTTTGATCCATTGTCATCCATCATTATTCCATGCTCTTGTTTCACTTTATATTGGAATTAGTGCTTATTCAGTTTTTTAATGTTTATTTATTACTTCAAGTTACATCTACATCATAGTGTCCTCTTTCCACCATTCCCAGTCCCACCTTCCCACCCTCTACTCCCTCCCCCACCCATCCCATTCCTCTGATGTGGAATGTCCCTACATATCAGCCCCTTCCAGTTTAACAGTCATATGAAGGCGACAAACTTCCTCTTGCACTGGGGGCCTTCATGGTAGCACCCTTAGGGCAAATTGTCCCATCAATAGGTAACAAAGTCTATGTTCCTGATCCTTTTAGTGTGTTGGTTGTAGGATAGTTATCCTGTACTATATGGCTAAAATCCAATTATAAGTGAGTAGATGCCATGTGCATATTTCTGAGTCTGGGTTAGCTCACTCAGGATGAGCTTTTCTAGTTCCATCCATTTGTCTGAAAATTGCATGGTTTCCTTGTTTCTGATAGCAGAGCAGTATTCCATTGTGTAAATGTACCACAATTTTTTTTTATCCATTCATCAGTTGAGGGACATCTGGGTTGTTTCCAGTTTCTAGCTATTACAAATAAGACTGGTATGAACATAGATGAGCATATGTCCTTATGGTTTGGTGAGAAATCATTTGGAAGTATACCCAGAAGTGGTATGGCTGGGTCTTGAGGTAGAGCTATTCCAAGTTTTCTAAAATATCACCAGACTGATTTCCATAGTGGTTGTACAAGTTTTCACTCCCACCAGCAATGGAGGAATGTTCCCCTTTTTTCACAACCTCACCAGCATGTGCTGTCATTTGAGGTTTTGATCTTAGCCATTCTGACAGGTGTGAGACGGAATCTCAGAGACATCTTGATTGCATTTCTCTGATGATTAAGGATGTTGAACATTTCTTCAAATGTCTCAGTGCCATTAGTGATTCCTCCTTTGTGTATTCTCTTTTGACATTACAGATTATTATACACTTAACTCTTCATTATTTATATTTTGTGCTAAAATATAAGTTACAGGAGAAGAGAGACCATGGTTTATTTGCTGACATTTTCTCCATGACCTCTAGTTATAAGTAGAGTCTTGACAAATACTATTAAAAAAGAATATGTTTGATTGACATTTCCCTGATGACTAGGGATGTTGAACATTTCTCTAAGAGCTTCTCAGCAATTTGAGATTCTTCTGTTGAGAGTTCTCAGTTTAACTCTGTACCCCATCATTTAATTTGATTATTTGTTTTGTTGGTGTGTTTTATTTTGAATTCTTTATATATTTTGGATATTAGCCTTCTATCAGATATAGGGTTGATAAAGATATTTTCCCAATCTGTAGGCTGTCATTTTGTTCTCTTGAGAGTGTCCATTGGCTTACAGAACATTTTCAGTTTCATAATGTCCCATTTATTGATTGTTGGTCTGAGAGCTTGAGCTTTTGGTATTCTTTTCAGGAAGTTGTCTCCTGTGTCAATGAGTTAAAGGCTGTTCCCCACTTTCTCTTCTAATAGATTTAGTGTATATGGCTTTAAGTTGAGGTCTTTGATCCACTTGGACTTGAGTTGTGCAGCATGATGAATATGGCTCTATTTGTATTTTTCTACATGCAGACATCCAGTTAGACCAGCAACATTTTTGAAGATGCTTTCTTTTCTCCATTGTATGGTTTTGGCTTCTTTGTCAAAAATCAAGTGTCCTCCCTAGGTATGTGGGTTCATCTCTGGGCCATCAGTCTGATTCCATGATCAACTAGTCTGTTTCTATACCAGTACCATGGAGTTACTAAGACAAAAAACTCAGGTAACAGCATATGATGATAAGGATGTGGAGAAAAAGGAACACTCCTCCATTGCTGGTGAGAGTGAGAACTTATACAACCACTTTGGAAACCAATCCAGCTGTTTTTCAGAAAATGGGGAATAGTTCTACCCCAAAACCCAGCTATACCACTCCTGGGAATGTACCCTATCATACTGCAAGGGCATTTGTTCAACTGTGTTCATAGCAGCTTTATTCATAATAATCAGAAACTTGAAATAATGCAGACATCCCTCAAACAAAAAATGGATAAAGAAAATATGATACATTTACACAATGGAATACTACTCAACTATTAAAAACAAGGACATCATGAACTTCACAGGCTAATGGATAAAACTAGAAAATATCATCCTAAAAGAGGCAAACCAGACCTAGAAATACATACATGGTATGTACTCACTCAGAGGCAGATAAAAGCCATACAGTTCATGATAACCACACTATAATCCACAGACCCAAAGGAACTCAGTAACTAAGAGGGCCCAAGGGAGAATGCTTGAAACTCACTCAGAAAGGAAAAAAGAAAAGGCAGAAGTAGATGAGGAGAGGGAACAGGGTAGGAGAAGGACAGAGGAGGTAAAGAAGTTGGGGATCAGCTATAGGGAGAAAGGGGAAAGTGGTGAATGGACTTGGTGAAAGATGGGAAACTGAGAGGTTTCTTCTCTGAGACAATCTGGAGACCAACAACGAGGTAAGTCCCTGGGAGGAAATGGGGATAACTCTAGTTGAGGCTCCTGGCAGTGTGAGATATGGATACTAAAGTGGCTTCCCACTAGCTAGTAGGACTTCCAGGGTACAGAGGGCATAACCAAACAACCCACAAAACCTTCAACTCCAAATTTACCATGTATATAAGATGTGCAGGAATAAAGATCTAGCAGAGATTGTGTGAAACACTAATGATGAACCCAACCTGAGACTTACCCCAAGGGAAAGAGCCAACCCCTGTCACTGTTAATGATACCCTGGTATGCTTAAAAACAAAAGGATAGCATAACAGACCTCTGAGAGCCTCCATGCAGCAGAGGATCAAAACTAGACTGAGACTCACTGCCAAACATTTGGCGGAGTGAGGAGAATTCTGTGGATGAATAGGAGGAAGGACAGGAGAACATAGCAAGAAGACCAACAGAGACAACTACCTTAGGGCCATGGGGGTTCGCAGAGACTAAAGTACTAATCAAACAGCATGCATGAGCTGAATCTAGCCCCCCTACACATTGAGCAGCTTGGTCATCATGTGGTTCCACTAGTGGGGGCTGTCTCTGACACTGACTCTGAGGCATGTTTTTTGATCACTTCCTCCTAGTGAGGCTGAGGTGCCTGGCCTCAATGGAGGAAGATGAATTCATTTCTGATGCCATTTGATGTGCTGAGGTGGGATGGTGGTGATATCTCTCCTTTTCTACAGAGTAGGGTTAGGGGTATAGGGGGAAGAGAGCAGGAGGGCAGGACCCAGAGGAGGGTAGAGAGGGGGCTTCAATTGGGATATAAAATGAATAAATAAATAATCAAACAAATATGTAACTCCCATATTTGTAACTTTCATATTATTGGTAATGTGATTGTATGAAACACAACGTTGTTCTTAAGATATAGAAATAGTTGGGCATGGTGGTATAGTTTTTAATTTCAGCATTCAAGTAATAGAGGCAGACAAATGTCTCTGTTTTACAGGTCTCCTAGTGAAACTCTGTCTGAAACAATAAAAAGAAAAAGAGGAAAGTGAGAGAGGGAGACAGAGGAAGAAGAAGAAGAAGAAGAAGAAGAAGAAGAAGAAGAAGAAGAAGAAGAAGAAGGGGAAATGAACAATAATGCTACTTAGTTTAATTTGTTGTGAAAACAATGACTTTGTTCCAAGGAGTGGCATTTGAGTGTTTCCCAGAAGGCTCTCATTGTGGGTAGCATCTGAGGAGGAGATCCTATGTGCCTGGCATGGACCTGTGTGACAGAATTTAAAGCCTCCACTGTCTTTTATGGTACTGCTGTAGTGAGATAACTTTCTCCTAGTATAATACTATATATGTTCTTAACAGCTTTTTCTTTCACTTTGTCTGTAATGGGTGTAGTAATGGTATAATGGATATTTCTTAATAATCCTAAGGTGGACTTATTAAAACTATAAGATGGAATTGAAACAATGATTACTGAAGCAATTAAAGACTTAGAAAACATCTTAAGAAGAATAGAATAGAAATCATGCAGTTTCTTGAGGCACAAAATTATTATCAAAAAAATACATAGTGCACACTGACTCAGAAAATAGTCCTTACAAGAATGGATTAGGAAAGTTAATAAATACACATGATGACATTAGTTAAGGAACAAGGAGCTCATCCATGGAGATGTCAAAACTTCAAGTGGTTAAAAATAGATAAAGTTGGCCAAGAACCAACCAGCTTTTGTGGCAAGAGAATAAATTTTCTTATTTTGGCCACAGTTTTGTAGGAAAGAAATGAAGATATTGTCAAGATTCAGACAAAAAACTTGTAGTAGGTGTTTAAGACACAGTGGGCTAACCATAGTAATCATAAAGACTGCTTAATTATGAGGACATAAGGTTGAACAGCCTGGAGAAATTAAAGCATATGAGAAAGAAACTCATGAAAAAATTTAAAGGAGTTATGATTTGGTTTCTTGGAACATGTTTGAGGGAATAAAACTGAAAATTTATGTCTTATGATTTTGAAATGTAATAAATACTGAGGGGCTCAGGCTATTCGGGATAATCTACTTACTACAAAGGTAGTCATTTATTTCATTGTAGCATTGCCACATCTCCATCCTAGGGGTCTTTGAAGTCTGCTGCAGCTGTCCTTCCAAAATTTGGTAAATGTAAAGGGATTGTGTTACTACAGTTTCTTTATACATTTTTCAGTTGAAGGACATCTGGGTTGCTTCCAGTTTCTGGCTATTATGAATTAAGCTGCTATGAACAAAACTGAGCCAATTTCCTTGTGGTTTGGTGGGGAATCTTTTGGGTATATGCCAAGGAGTGGAATAACTGGGTCTTGAGGTAGAACTATTCCCAATTTTCTGAGAAACCACCAGATTGATTTCCAAAGTGGTTGTACAAGTTTGCAATCCCACCAGCAATGGAGGAGTGTTCCCTTTTCTCCACATCCTCAAAAGATGTGCTGTCACTTAAGGTTTGATCTTAGCCATTCTGATGGGTATAAGATGGAATCTCAGAGTTGATTTTATTTGTATTTCCCTGATTACTAAGGACCTTTAGTATTTCTTTAAGTGCTTCTTGGTCATTAGAGTTTCCTCTCTTGTGAATTATCAGTTTAGTTCTGTATCCAAATTTTCAACTGCACTATTTGGTTTGTTGGTGTTTAATTTCTTGAGTTCTTTATATATTTTGGTTATTATTCCTCTGTAGGATGGGGTGTTTGTAGGAAATCTTTTCCCAGTCTTCTGGCTGCCATTTTGTTCTATTGATAGTGTCCTTTGCCTTACAGAAGCTTTTCAGTTTCATGAGGATCTGTTTATTAATTGTTGATCTTATTGCCTGATCTGTTGGTGTTCTGTTCAGGAAGGTTTTCCTGTACCAATATGTTCAAGATTATTTCCTACTTTCTCTTCTATTAGATTTAGTGTATCTGGTTTTATGTTGAGGTCTTTGAGAAGCAACCCAGATGTCCCACAACTGAAGAATGGATAAAGAAATTGTGGTATATTTACACAGTGGAATACTACTCAGCTATTAAAAACAATGACATCATAAAATTTGCAGGCAAATGGATGGAACTAGAAAATACCATCCTGAGTGAGGTAACCCAGACCCAGAAAAACACACATGACATGTTTGCCATATAGTAGAGGATAATCATGCTACAATCCACAGGCCCAAAGAACTAAGTAATAATAAGGGCTCAAGGACAGGTACTTGAATCCTATTAAGAAGAGGAAATAAAGTAGACATTGGACGTGGAGACAGAGATGGAATTTTATGGGAGAGGGGGTGGAGACAGGAATGGAGAGATCAGATGTGGGGAGAGTTGGGATGGGTATCAGATGGCTGGGGAAGAGAAAGAAAATTGGTGGGGGCCATCTCTGGGAAACAAAGTGGAGACATGAGTTGAGAGAGGCTCCAAGTTATGGGAATGACCTTAGCTGAGATTCTCAGCATACTGAAATTGAAGTAGGAACCTTCTGTAGTCAGGCAGTTGAAGGAGAGGGTCACGCCAACCCATCCACAAAACCCTCAACCCAAAATTTGCCCTGCCTTATAGATGTGCAGGAATAAAAACAGAGCAGAGATTGAGAGAATGGCCAACAAATGACTGGCCCAACTTGAGACTCACCCCATGAGAGAGACCCAAACCCTGACACTATTAATGATACTCTGCTATCCTTGAAGACAGGAACCTAGCATAAGTGTCACTTGAGATGTTTCATCCAAAGACAATGGAAAGAAATTCAAAGATCCACAGTCAAAAATTATTCATAACTCAGGGAGCCTTGGATGAGTTTTGGGAAGGATTGAGGGAGATAAAAGTTTCAAGGACACCACAAAAAAAAAAAAACCAAAAAAACAAAAGAAAACCAAACCCTACATAGCCAACTAACCTGAGCCCATGGGGACTCATAGAGACTTAACCACCAACCAGAGAGCATGCATGGACTGGGCCTAGGCCGCCTAAGCATGTGGAGTTGATGGGCTGCTTGGTCTTCAAGTGAGTCCCCTAACAATTGGAGTGAGGCATTCTCTGACTTGGATACTGTTGCCTGCCTTTGGATCCCTTTTCTCTAGCAGAGTTGCCTTGTTTGGCCTTAGTGAAAGAGAAGGTACTTAATCCTGATGTAAATTGATATGCCAATATGGGTTGGTACCAGTGGTGGGAAGGAAGTGGGTAGGAAGGTGGGACTGAGAGGAGAGGAGGGAATGGGGCCATGATTGAAATCTAAAAAATTAAATTAATGGAAAACAAAAGAGATTGTATTACCAATTGTCTTAGTTACTTTTTATTGGTGTGATAAAACTTTATAACCAAAAGAATTTATAAAAAACTGTTTTTGTCTGTGATTCTTTGTTCTGTTTTTTACAAAAACTCCATGAAACTACTACTATTTTGGAATATTGCATTTAGGGTAACCCGAGTATGTATCTGGGCCTTGTTTCCTCATAATTGGTTCCAGAATAAACTATATTTTATTATCATTGAGATGAGAGCTTTGTTTTTGTGTGTGTGTCTCAATATTATCTACTTCTCCTACCAGTAGATACTGAGTGAGTTATATACAAAGTTTTCTCCCCTATAACTTGTGTGCATCTGTGTATTCATGTATTTCCCATGAAGTTAGGAGCTTTAGGAAAAATGGGGTAAGTTAACTGAATTATTCTTTGCAAATTACATAAAAGGTTATAGAAAATATTCTTCAATAAATCCAATTTTTGGGGACCTAGTATAACAAAACAACTTCACATATGTCTTGACTTACCTCAAGATAATTAAGTTTTCTCATATTTTTCTTCATGATGTCTTTGGTGAGCCCTAGCCTCATGTGGATGCAAACTCCTTAGGGGACTGCATTTTCTATCTTCAGGAATAGCCTTCAAAGTATTCAAGGATGGATTAAAACCATCTTCTCAAGATTGTATGTCTGGAGAATACTCTCATCCAGGAAATAATCTTTTGATGTCAGAAGTTCAAATCCCAGGCACAGAACATCAAAACTCTTTTCTCAAAAAGAAACACTCTGCCTGTACAAAGGCTTGATGGTCATTTCTGCCCATATGAAAGAACCCTAAAGTCATGCGTTACTACACAATTAACAAGCAAGTTCTCCTCAGGACTTTCCATAAATTTTTCATGTAGCTTTAGAACTCTTTGCTGGTTATACTTTAAAGGTTTTTTGTTTGTTGTTTTGTTTTGCCAACTGCCAATGCCAGTCTCTGTCTGCCTAGTGGGGAGCCCTTCTTTATTCTCACTATAATTGCTATAACCTATTATGTATCTATATATTTTATCATAGTGATGAAAGTTTTTTATTTGTTATGAAAACTTTAAAAGTTATTTTCTCCTTGATGCAAACTCTTGCTTCTGGATGAAGACCTGTTGCACCTCAGCAAACCTAGAGACCTTCAAAATGGTTCTGAAAGCAACTGAGCTCTCTGAAGATAAAAAGAAAGAGGGCATTGCTGGCATTCTGTTTTGCAAACCTTAGGGGTAAATGCTTTGATGTTCAAATGAGAGGACCTTGAAATCCTTTTTTTCTACTTTTAAAAAGTGTCCAGAAATTCTTTTTATAAACATTATACTCCATTTTCTTTATTAAACCACTGTTACTTTCTATAAAAAACAGTCAATAAAGGACTTATTTGGATGTCAATATCTCCATTACATTTATATTTTTTATATCTTCACTGAAGTAGCCTATCAAAAAGTAAATGGATATTTGTATAAATTCACTACATTGGAGACTTGAAATAATCTAGACAATCCAGTGTCAGAGAAATATCTATTGATCAACCTCATTAGACCATTATGAATCAGAATTTTGTTGTTTTGAAGTATTAATAAAACTTAAAATTCTGTTTTATGATATTTTATGACTATTAAACATGAAAGAAATAACACATGAACTAAATTGCCTGACTGTGCATGTCTACTTACTTTCAGCTATGCCTAATAACCCTCCATGCCCCCCCCCCACTGCAAACATTATCACAGTTTTGGAGTAGTCTCATCTATGTTCCAAAACATTTCAGCTTTCCTGATTATTGAACTCTCTCTTGCTGGGATTTCTTAGTGAAAAGAGTTTCTTTATGTTGTCTTCAGGGGACTTTGAGTTGTCCCGTGGCCACTTCCACTCCAAATTCTTTTGCATTAAACTTTGTTAGGACATGATCTGAAGCATGGATTTTGGCATTTTGAAATTATGGATGTATTATTTAATAAGCCAATATACAAAAGGTTGGAGAAGATGATTCATTATATATATATTTATCATATGTTGTCTATCATACAAAGAAGAAAAACTGTTATCAAGAAACTTGAAAGCCTAAGTAATCTTCTCTTCATCATTTTACTCTTTTCACATTAGTGTCTATATTTTCTTTATGTATGTATGTTTTGCATGTATGTATATATGCATGTAAGTATATTATGAAACCATATATAACTCATAAATTTTAAATAAAATTAACTAAGTATGGAGAAAGCAATGACATAACTACATGTTCACTATTATATCATTTCCTCTAACAAGGCCATATCTATTGCAACAAGGCCATATCTCCTAATAGTGACACTTTCTATGGCCAAACATTCAAACACATGAGTCTGTGGGAGTCACATCTATTCAAACCACCACAGATAATTTAAACTCTCTATCCTTGTCACTCTGTGGTTTTGATCACAGAGAGTTGGAACATCTCCCAGCTGATCATCAACCTGAACTGATTTAGAAAATGTCATGAGACATGAAAAGGGGATCAAGACTTCAAAAATGGTTCTGCTGGAGTGTTCATGTATGCACATGCTATTGAGTATGCAACTTTGATTGTATTTTTCTAGTCCAACACAAAGTATAGCTCATTTAATCAAAAACTGATCAATGGTTTCTGAAAACTGGTTAATTATACTGAGATGGGGAAATGAGACTTATAATCTTAAAATATTAGTATATACTAATGAATTTCAAGTGAAAATAGAAACTTAAAAGTGTTTGTAAATAAATAATACTATTATTTCAGTTACTGTGTAATCACCTCGACAGAATTATAGAAGGAACTTGAAGAGTTGATTGGCCAGTCATACATAAAATATCCAGCAACATAATTACACAGTCAAACATAGATATGTATATCATATGACTGTAATTTTAATTATTTTGTGTTACTTTTCAATAACAAGGATTTTATAAAATACTAAGAATGCATTTAATTATCAAGTTAAAATTATTCATTTAAATCAATTAAATCTGTTTGGAATTATAATTAAGTTAGAAATCATATTGTATATTTATGTAGATATATCTCTATCAAATAAAACAAATTCTGTAATTTCCTTCAATCTGTAAAATGTCTATGGTATAGAGGTGGTCTGATGTGATTCATGAATTCTAAGTGGGTACCCAAATCAGTTTGATAAACCTGTACTTTCAATTTAATCTATACTTTGAAGAAAATGTTTTCATATCTCAAACTTCAGTCTGGTGTATATGGCATATGGGCTGTGCTATTTTGCATTTCTGCTTGTACTTGCATTTTTCCTTTTTATTTGTGGCATGCCAATCTGATTAGTTGCTACTCTTTCGTTTAAGGCTATACTTGCAAAATTTTACAAGCATTGCATCACTCAGAAGACTGGCTGAACTATATGGCAGCTGTGATTCAGATACTTCAAGGTTGGCCTAAATTACCTGAATTTTAAACTAGTTACCAGACAAATCTGTTGCTGTTATTGAGACAGCACTCTGAGGATAGATACATAGGATGTACAAACCACTATCATATAACATGGCACATCTCATATTATACAATCCTAAACATTTTAGTTAATTAATCAGTCAATAAGTTGATTTATTTTTGAGGCCAGGTCTCACTATGTAATGTTATCTGATTCAAACTCACTACCCTCACACCTCAGCTTCCAAAGTGTTGTGGTTATGGGTTTCTATCTACCACTATATTTAGCCTCAGAATATTTTACTGTTTTGAATATTATTTTCCAGTTTCAACATTAAATGGACTAAAAGCTTGCCTCTGTTTGACCTCGTAAAGAAATATCAAGACAAAAAAAAAAAAAAAAACAAAAAAACAAATACATGAAATGAATCCTTCCAAACAGTGGAAAAGCTTTGGAAATTTACAAAAAGAGTGACAGGACAGATGAAGAGAATAAAGAAACAGAAGGGTAGTGGGAGAAGAAAAGAAATCCAAACAGCTAAATTTTCTCAGCTTTCCAGTGCAGGCATGGGAAGCAGAAACTGCATTCAACTTATATTCTTAAAAAAAAAAAAAGGTAAAGCAAGCAGCCTTAGTGAAGAGACCTGGCAGTGCTACCAAGAGGACAAGGACACAATTCCCATGAACATCAAATTCAGTTGTGGGAATCACTTAGACAATGACTCTGAGGGATGTGTTGATAGTGGAGAAGACAGCCCCAGGCTGAAGGCTACAGTTGTACAACATCTTTAGAGCAAACTCTTTTTTTAAGACTTGGTTACCCAGGGACATGAGACTAAAAAATAATCAAAGTCAAGTGACCTGAATTCAAACCTGCCTCAGGCTGACAGACAGCTGAGAGAGAGAGAGAGAGAGAGAGAGAGAGAGAGAGAGAGAGAGAGAGGGAGGCACTGTGGAGAAGAGGAGGCTAGGAAGATCAAAGTTTTAAAATTTCACTTGTCAGGAGCCATAGACAAGCAGTGAAGTATACCGGGAATTTAACCCATCCTTCCTGCCTGGGAATAGACTTTATCAGTTGAGAATAAAGAATAAATTGAGAATTTCATAGAAGTGATCCTAAGTCAGTGGATAGCTCAGTTTTTGGAGCAAGCCCTGTACTCTGAGATTCAGTACTTTAGAATTTGAACACTGTAAAGTGGATGATGTAATATAAACATCAGCTCCATTCCTCTCATAGTGATGTATACTCCCTGGGTTTTGAAAGTATAACGACAGATCAGCTGGTATACAGTGGCTTGTGTCCGTTTACTCTGTGCACAACATACCATGAAGTCATCACAATAAAAACAGCCAGGTAGGAGTCTTGTGGTGAGAACTCAATCATCTCAAAGGCTGCAAAGCTCTTTGTGTTCAGTAGAGGGCCCTGGTAAGCAGAACAAGGGCACTAGTAAAAGATTCAAACAGTTGTCTAATCCAGACCAGTGATATCACAAGCTCAGTTGACATTGTGGCATCTGGAAAACACAAGTTTTCAGTTACCTAAAAATTAACTTTTATTCTCTTCTGATGTGTGTGTTCCTCCTTTTTTTGTGTGCTCTACATTTATTAATGCTTTTATTTTATCATGTTTTTGATATTTTAATTTTAAGGCCCTTTATCCACCTAGCTAATTTTGCTCATTTTAAAAATTATGACTAATTTTCATTTTTACACCCTTGTTACTCCCTATTTTCATTACATTTTATTCCTCTTTTACATTTATTTATCTGTAATCACAAATATTCTAATTTTTCATGTTCCTTTTTGTATTTTATTTAAAAACATATTTTTATTAATTATTTGAGAATTTCATATATACATGCAATATAATTTTTTTCATTCCCATTCCTTCCCTTAATTCTGTCTATTCTCACCCCTTTACAACTTTGTGTTTTTTTTTTTTTATAGTTTAGCAAGTCTAATTTGTGCGGCCCATAAGCTCACAGATGTTGGGTTATCTACTGGAGTGTTATTAACATACCAGTAGTCACAATCTTAAGTCAGAGTGATTTTTCAGGGTGAGGGCTCCTGAGCTTCTCCTCTCTCTAAGCTGGACTGTTGGCTGACTTAGTCTTATACAGGTCTTTTGCAGGAAACCACTGCTGCTTTATACTCATAAATGAAGCAGTCCTGCCATGTCCAGAATTGACTGTTTCACCACATTCCTCTCTGACCTCTGGTTCTTATAATGTTTCTACTGCTTCTTCCTTGATGTTCCCTGAGCCTTGGAGAGGGGAATGTGACACAGGTATCCCATTTGTAGCTCAGCAATTCCCACATACAGTTAACTGTCCACTGTACAAACAACTTCTCTGATGAGGTTTGAAAGATGTATTTATTCATGGGTATAGAGATATGAGTTTAGAAAGCAGTTTAGTAGTATGTATATATCATAGTTAACTTCAGCTCTCAGTTTGGCACCCAAACTTAGAGTAACCTGGGAAGAATGAATCTCAGCTGAAGAACTATCTCCACCATATTGACCTGTAGGCATGTCTAATTGATAATAATTGCTGATTAACATATGAAGGCTGCACTTATTGTAGGTAGTGCTATACCTATATATAAGAAATCTAGCTAACAGTGCTAGAGTGATGGCTCAGTGGTTAAGAGCACTTTCTGCTCTTCAAGAGCATCTCCCATCTCCACATGCATCTCACAACCATCCTTAACGCCAATCCCAGGAGATAATTTGACTCTATCTTATGGTCACTAGGGGTACTGTATACACATGATGCACAGACATAACACTCAGAAAATGATGATGATGATGATGATGATGATGATGTTGATGATGATAATAATAATGATAATAATAATAAAGCAGCTAGCTGACCAAGCCAGGGAACCAATCAAGGAAATGATTTTTTTTTTTATGATTTCTGATTTGACTCCCACTTGAGCTCCTGCCTTGGCTTCCCTTGATGATCTGCTGTGTCTTGCAGGTCAAATAAATCTTCCTTCTACAGGTATTTTTGATTATGATATTTATCACAGAAGAGTAGGAAATTCCATTTATTAAAATTATAGCTCACCCCTGTGTCCTATGACCTCCTCACCATTTGGACTTAACCAGATTTTCAGCACCAAGTAGAAGCCCATATAACAACATAGTATGAAAGATAGTCAGTAGGGAATAAGTTTCCTGGTAGGTACCAACTTGGATCTTACATGTTCTGTGACAAAAATGTATAGTATCTTTGCCAATAGGGTCTTATATCAAATTCTGGTAAACAAACAACAGTGATGACACTAATCTATCTTACTTTGGAGATACCTTGGCCAACAACTCAATGAGAGGTATCCCATACTTGTCACTGGATGCTTTTATTTGATAATTGTATTGAATAGTTTTCTGTAAACTTGACAAGATACAGTCATTTAGGAAAAAGAGACCTTCATTGAAAAAAAAATGTCCCCATCATCGATGGGGTGATGATAAGCATTCTAAATGTGAATTGATCGTTCCTGCTTGATACCTGTTACTTACAATGTTTCTGATTGGTTAAATAAAATGCTAAGGCCTGATATTGGGCAAAGACAGAGAAAGGTGGGACTTCCTGAGATTAGAACAGGAACCCTGCGTTTTACACAGAGGATTAATGCATTCCAGCCAGGAGCAGGCAAGGAGGATACATGCCATGGGGTAGATTAAAGAAGATCATTCCATGTGGCCTGGAACATCGGCATAGTATGGAGAATAGTAGTACAAGGGGACATATGCATATATGGGTTCATATTTGGGTAAATAGAATTAAGAGCTAGCTTAGGTGGGCCAAGATTGCTCAATATAGGCCAAGGCTTGTTAAAGTCCACATGGTGTCTCTGTGTACTCATTTATAATGGCTGGTTAAGGATTAACAGGCACCAAACCAATTAAATATAAACTAAAAACTGGTTAAAAAATTTAATTAGCCATTTTTTCTACACATAAGAGTTGTCTGTGGAAAATCTTGTGGTACATTTTCTTGATTGATGATTGGTGTGGGAGGGCTCAGCTATCTTGTGGGTCATGCTACCCCTAGCTGGTTCTGGGTGCTATGAGAAAGGAGGCTGAGCAATCCATGGGGAACAAATCAGTAAGCAGCACTTCTCTGTGGCTTCTGCTTCAAGTCAACCAATGACTCTTATGGTACAAAAGTAAACATCTCTTTCTCCAGCAGTATCCTCTTCAGTGGTGATCCCTTTCCATCTCCAAGTCATCACAATATCCTATTTAGGCTGTCTCTTCAACTTTATTGTTCCATATGACCCTTTTTCCTTTTATGAAAAGCAGGGAAGACCTTCCATTGATCCCCAGAAGTAAAACAATCTTCTGTCTTTTGCCAATAGTCCTACACCACACCACATTGACCAGTACAATGCCTCATAACTTAAGTATTCTCTGGTGCTTATTAGTAATGCAATCAAAATAATGTCCTTGTACAAGCAGGATGTTTATAAATATCTGAGTAGCATTAACATTGATTATATGTAAAACACAAATTTTATACTGGTTTTATTGTATGATAATGTATTTTGTGTCAGCTATAAAGAGTTTGGAAGAAAGCACTGCATACTTATTGTACATGCACTCTGTATACACAATTCTGTAATGCAGCACTCATAGTACATTACTGTGGGAATCACATGCCTAAAACAAAGATTCATGGTTCATATGCTATCGTAAGCCTAATAATGGCTGTGAGCCAGAACACATGGGACTACTAGATTTGTAGTCCTAGTATTCATGACACATGTAGTATAGGAGGGTCATGCCTATTTCTCCACACTCATCTTGAATGAATTGTGTGAGACTCAAAAAAAGGAAGTCAGCAAACATGCTGCATGTACTATGGAAGGCTCATGTGTATAATCCAACACTCATGGTGTTTATATAGGGAGAGGCTCATGGCTATAATCCAGCACCCATTGTTACGGTATTCTGTCATAATCAAAACACTAAGCCAATACTCATTGTAAATGTAGATGAAAATCAGTAACTCACTATTGGGCAGTTATACTTATGGTGTACTTACTGTGGTGGGCTTAGGCTCTTAACTCAACAGTCATTGTGCTTGTTCTATGGTGGGCTCATGGTTGTAACCCAGTACCAAGGCCTATAACTCAAGATTCATGGTGCATGTAGTATGGTGGACTCATGACAAAATCATGTAGCATAGGAAGATGGCAAGTTTAATCTTAGCATTCATGGTGTATTTACTACATGTGGCTCAAGCCTGTAACCCAGCACTCATTGTACATGTACTCTGGAAACCTTGACATAGCACTCTTGGTGCATGTACTATGGAAGGCTCATGCTTATTACTCCCAATAATTGCAATTTATGATGTGAGACTCAAAATACTAACCCAGAACTCATGGTGCATCTATGATACGAAGCTTATTTGCATAATTCTGGATTTATGGTGAACATACTTTGGTGGACTTATGACTGTGAGGCCACACTCATGTTGCATGTACTATGGGAGGCTCATGCCTATAACCCAACCCTCATTGTAAATGTACTGTGTGATACTCAATTCAGTACCACAGCACTTATGATGTGTAAGGCCTAGGATTGTGTAAACCTTACTGTGTAATGGTTGAACTAGTAACCCAGGATTCATAGTGTATGTGATATAAGGGGTTTATGACTATAAACCAGCATTGATGGCTGCATGTTCTGTGGGAGGATCATGTTTATAAGCCTAATCCTAGCCCAAACCCTTTTCCTAACTCTAACCATCTGTATAACCTTAAATCTTTCCCTACCCATAAGTCTAACCCTTTGCATAACCATAGCCCCATGTAACCCTAACCTTAATGATCAGCTTATCCCACACCCTAAAAAATAACCCTATCAGTTTTATTGATCATTGCCATTTGTCTGATCTTAACCCTGTCTAAACCCAAACCTAATCTTCATCCTAATTCTAACCACCTAACCAAACACTAACCCTAACCACCTAAACCTAACAACACACTTAAATATAACCCTAACCCTAATCCAGTCTAATTCTAACTCTAACCATAACCTGAACCAAAACCCTAACCCTGTCTAACCATAACACCCTAACTCTAACCCTAACCCCAATACTGTTTAACTTTAAAACCAACTCTAGTTCTTACCCCCTAACCCTGACCTCCTAACCCTATATCCCTAACCATAAACATAGTCCTAACCCTAATCAGATCACCCTAACAATAACACTAACCCTAAAGTAAACCTAATCCTACTAACCCTAACCATAATTATAACAATTATAGTACATGTTTTGTGGAAGGGTTGTGTTTATAATGCAGATCTTACTGGGGACATACTGTGCATAAATCAAAACAATAGCCAGTATCTATTGAGGGAGCCTACATCTCTACCCCAGCACACATTGTGCAATTACTGCGGGATATTTATGCATTTAACCCATCATGTCTGGTTCACCTATTCTAGACGTGCACACTTGTAATCCAGCACTCATGATCTATATACTGTGGGAGATTCACATTAATAAGTAAGCACTCATGGCTCATTCCTATAACACAGCACTCTTTGTGAATGAACCCAAGAGATGCATGGCTGTATTGGAGCACTCATTGGTTGGACTTACTGTGTGAGTCTCATATCTATAACCTGGCATTCATTGTGAACACACAGTGAAAGATTCCAAACTGTAAGTCATCACTCGTGTTACATGTATTATGGGAGGCTCCCCACCCTACCTGGGCACTCAAACTGTAATTACTGTGGAATCTCACATACATGTAACACATCACTCATGCTGCATGCAATATGGGCTTATACTTTCATACTAGTGCACACAGGGCATGTACTGTGGGAGACTCATACCTATATCCCAACACTTATAATGAATGGGCTGTGTTGACACAGTCCTGTAACACAGCACACTCAGTTCATTTACCTTGGGAGGCTCAATCCTATAACCCAGGTCTCGTTGTGAATGTACTGTGTGAGATTCAAAATACAAACCTCATGTTGTGTGGACTCTGGGAACTGCACCCTATAATCCAGCACTCATGGTTTATGTACTTTTGGAGACTTGTGCAACTAACCCTCCATGCATGGTGCATATACTGTGGAAGAATCATGCTTATAATTCAGCAGTAATTGTGAACATTCTGTGTGCTACTCAAAATATAAGCCACTATTTACTGCAGAAGGCTCATGCCCCTAACTCACCTCTCATGGTGCCAATACCTGGGATATTCATGCACATAAGACATCACAGATAGTTCACGTATTCTAGAGATGCACACTTGGAACACAGCACTCATGGTGTATGTACTGTGGGAGACTCACACTTATAATCCTGATCTCATGGTACATTTGACATGAGAGGCTTATGCATATCACACATTATGCATGATGTACATAGTCTGGAGGTGTACATATGAAACTTAGAACTCATGACTTGGTTCTGTGAAAGACTTACACCACTAATCCAATAGGGTTAGAGGAAAGTACTGTGTGACTATCAAATCAGTAAAACAGCACTCAATGTGCATTTCATTTGAGAGGTTCACCCATATATCCTAGCGCTATGGAAACTTATTTTGTGCAAGACTAGTACCTATAATCCAGCACTCACTGTGAATGTATTGGGAAGAGGCAATCCTGTAACGAAGAACTCATCTGCTTATAAGTGTTATACAAGGCTGTGCCTAAAACTCGGCACTCATTGTTAATGTACCGGAGAGATGTTTGACTGTATGGAGCACATATATGCTGGTATTTACTGTTCTAGGCTCCTGCCTAAAATTCAATACGCTTTCTGAACATACCGTGTCAGATTCAGAACAGTATGGCAGAATTCAAGGAGATTTTTGTATTCTGGAGACTCACACCTGTAACCCAGTACTAATTTGAATGTAAAGTGCTTGATTCAAAACAGTAATCCAAGAACCGTACTTTATGAACATTCATTGATTCGGACAACTAATTCATCACTCATGGTGTGATGTGCTGTATATCACTCATGTGCTATGAGAGGTTCATGTTTATCTCCCCAACCCTAAGCTTAACGCTAATCTTATTTTTATCCATAAACCTAACACTCTCTCTAACCTGGAACCTTCACTTTAACATTGTCCAACCATAATCCCAACTGTAACCATAATAATATTGGTGCATGTTCTGTGTAAGGGCCGTATTTATAATGCAGAATTTACTGTGCCCAACTCAAAATAATAAGACAACATTTACTGTAGGAGGCTCATTCCCATAACTCAAACTCATGGTGCAATTACTGTGGGATGCTCACACATATAACATATTCTGTGTGGTTCACATATTCTGGAGAATCATCCCTGTAACTGGGAAATCATGGTCTATGTACTGTGAGAGACTCACACTACTAGTCCAGGACACTATGTGATTGTATAGTCCAAGTTTCCAAACAATGAGCCAGCACTCAGGATGCATGTGGGAGGTTCATGCTTATAACTCAGTAGTTATTGTGAATGTACTTGGGAGATACATAACTGTATCATAGCATCCATCTGCTTGTTCTTACTGTGTTGAGTCTCATTCCTGTAACTCTGCACAAATTTTGAATGTATAGTGAGGGTTTCCATACAATACATCAGCACTAAATGTAAATGTACTGTGGGAGGCTCAAGCTTATGAACCAGATCTCATGGTGCAATTACTGTGGAGGAGCCTAATGTATTGCACATCACTCATGGGGCAAGTACTCTAAACATTTAATCCTATAACTCAGCAGTAATATTTTACATACTGAGGGAGATTCATCCCACTAACCCAGCATGCTAGTGTGAATGTACAGTGTGAGTTTCCAAAAAGTGAGCCAGGATTAATGGTTCACATACTTTGAGAGGCTCACAACTATAACAGAGCCCTCAGAGTGTAATTACTATGGAGTCTTACATATATCACACCCCAATCATTGTGCATGATGTTTCAGGGACTTAACATATTTATGTCAGTGCTAATAGGGCATGGACTGCCTGCAACCAAGTGCTCACTGTGAATATACTGTGTGAGATTCAAAATAGTAAGCCACACTTTAATTGCATGTATTCTGGAACTGCATTCCTGAAATCCAGCACTCGTGGTATATGTACTGCCAGAGACTCATGCAATTAACTCTGCACTTATGGTTCATGTATAGTGCTAGATTCCAAACAGTGTGCCGGGATTTCTGGTTCCTATATTGTGGGAGTCTTGCAGCTATAACTGAGTACTCATGATGCTATTACTATGTGAGGCTCACATATACAATTTATCTCTCATGGTACATGAATTGAGGGGAACTAACATGTTTATACTAGTGCTCATGTGGCATGTATTAGGGAAGGCTCTTGACTTTAACTAAGTACTCATGGTACATACACTCTAGAGACACAACCCTATAACACTACATTCTTGATTCAGTTACTTTGGGAGGCTCACACTTATAGTCCATCAATCACTGTCAATGTATTGTGCAAGATTTAAATAAGTAACACAACACTCAAGATTCATGTACTGTTGGGAGCTCATGTGTATAACCCAGCACTCATTATGATTTATTGCGCATGATTCAATATAATAAGACAGGATTTACTGGCTAGTAGTAAGGATGCATGTACTCTGGAAATCTCATGCCTATAACCAAGAACTTGTGGTGCAATTACTGTGGGAGTCTCTGGCACATAACATAGCATCCATGGTGCATGTACTGCACACACACTCTGAACAAACATTCTTTTAACTTAGGACTCATAGTTCATGTACTGTGGTAGACTCACACTACTAACCTACCACTCCTGGTGCATGTACTGGGAAAACCTCATGTTTATAACCCAGCATTCATTGTGAGTTCTTGACAAAGTTAAGCCTAAAACTAAAAACTCATCATATTGTATGAGGCTCATGTCTATAACCCTGTACTCATTGTAAATGTACCTGGGAGATACATACCTGTAATAGAATGCTCATGTTTATACTTACTGTGTAAAACTCATGCTTGTAACCCAGAACTCATTGTGAATTTACAGTGCTAGATTCCTAAGAGTAAGCCAGCACTAATGGTACATGGAATGTGGAAGGCCCACACATAAACTTCATCACTAATAATGATTGTATTCTGGAAATGTATGCTTGTTTTGGAATGTACTCTGGAAAAGCACTCATGTTGTGGGAGACCCACACTATGCATGTTATCCCTGGTGCATGTAGTATGCAGAGATTTGTGTTTATAAACCAACACTCACTAAAAATGTACTGTGCAACACTCAAAACCAGTAATCAAGAACTGAGCATGTATTTCATTTGGGAGACTGAAGAGTAAATCTCAGGAATATTGGAGCATGTGTTATGTGAGGCTCACGCCTGCAACCTATCACTCACTGTGAATGTATGCAGGAGATGCATTCCTGAAATGAAGAACTCATCTGCTTTTGTTTACTGTGGGAGGGTTGCACCAAAACTCAGAACCCATTGTGAATGTGCCCAGAAGATGCAATCCTGAAATGGGAAACTGATCTCCTTTTGCATACTGGGTTATGCTGGTGCCTATAACCCACCATTCATTGTTGAATATGTTAGAGATATGCATCCCTGTAGTAGTGCATGCATGTAATTGTACTTACTCTGCAAGACTGTTGCTTATAAACCAGCACTCATTCTAAATGTACAATTCTAGGTTCTAAACAGTCATCCAGCACTCCTAGTGTATGTACTATAAAGACTCACACTCGTAACCCACCACTCATTGTAGATGCACTATTATGCAACAGTAAACCAACATTCAGGGCTTATGTAGTGTCAAGAATGCAGACATATCCTCATACATAAACTCCTGGTGCTTGCAGTGTGTTAGACTCGTATTTATAATCCAACACTAAAAGCAAAACAGAAGTCAGCATGCCTTGTGGTTTTCATTTGAGAAGTCTACATGTATAAACCAGCACTTATGGAGCATGTATTGTATAATGCTCATGCCTATGACTGAACATTCATTGTGAACATACATAGGAGACAGATTTATTTAAGGAACACTAATGTACTTGTGTGTGTTGTGGTAGGTGCCTGTCTATAAACACATACTAACTCGAAGTGACTGTATTTGGGAAAAGGCTTGCCTTTCAAAAAAAATAATGTTTATTTATTACATCAAGTTACATCTCCATCATAGTGCCCTCTTTTCACCCCTCCCCGTTCTACCCTCCCACCCGCTCTTACATCTCCCACTCCACTCCTCCAATGTGGAGTGTCCCTACAAATCAGCCCCTCTCAGTTCAACAGTCATATGAGGGCTAAGAGCTTCCTCTTGCACTGGGGGGCCTGCATGGTAGCACCCCTAGGGCAGATTGTCCCATTGATAGGTAACAAAAGTCTATGTTCCTGATCTTTTTGGTGTGTTGATTTTAGGATAGTTATCCCATACTATGTGGCTAAAATCCAATTATAAGTGAGTAGATGTCATGTTCATCTTTCTGAGTCTGGGTTCTAGTTCCACCCATTTGGCTGTGAATTGCATGATTTCCTTGTTTCTGATATCTGAGTAGTATTCCATTGTGTAAATGTACCACATTTTTTTCTTATCCATTCATCAGTGAGGAACTGGGTTGTTTCCAGTTTCTAGCTATTATAAATAAGGCTGCTATGAACATAGATGAGGCTATGTCCTTGTGGTTTGGTGAGGAATCGTTTGGGTAGATACCCAGAAGTGGTATGGCTGGGTCGTGAGGTAGAGCTATTCCAAGTTTTCTAAGATATCGCCAGACTGATTTCTGTAGTGATTGTACAAGCTTGCCCTCCCACCAGCAATGGAGGACTGTTCCCGTTTCTCCACAGCCTCGCCAGCATGTGCTGTCATTTGAGTTTTTGATCTTAGCTATTCTGACAGGTGTGAGATGGAATCTCAGAGCCGTTTTGAGTTGAATTTCTCTGATGATTAAGGATGTTAAGCATTTCTTCAAATATCTCACTGCCATTAGATATTCCTCTTTTGTGAATTCTCAGTTTAGCTCTGTTTCCCATTTTTTGATTGAATTATTTGGTTTCTTGGTGTTTAATTTCTGGAGTTCTTTATAAATTTTGGATATTAGCCCTTTGTTGGAAATGGGGTTGGTAAAGTCTTTTCCCAATCTGTAGGTTGCTATTTTGTTCGAATGACAATGTCCTTTGCTGTACAGAAGCTTTTCAGTTTCATGAGGTCCCATTTATTGATTGTTGGTCTTAGATCCTGAGCTATTGATGTTCTGTTCAGGAAGTTGTCACCTGTGCCGATGAGTTCGCAGAACATTCATATGCTTGAACTTAACTGTATGATGCTGGTGCCTATAATCCAGTGTTAATTTTGAATGTGCTTGGGAAATAAAAGCCTGGAAGAGAGAACTCATCGGCTTTAACATACTGAGCATGACTCCAGCCTATATCCAAGAACTCACTGTGATTGTACAGGGAATCACATTTTAAGGAGTACTACTAATCTTGTACATAGTGTGCTAGGCTCATACTATATCCTTGGTCTGACTCTTTGTGAATGTTCTCAGAAGACACAAACCTATAATGGAGAACTCATCTGCTTAAATGTACTATGCAAGGCTCTTGCCTGTAACCCAAACTTATTGTGAATGTACTTTGGATATGCAAGGCTTTATTGGGGAAATCATCTGATTGTACATATTGAGAGAGGCTTCTGCCTATAACTCAGCACTCTTCTAAACTACAGTGCTAGATATCAAGCAGTGAGGTAGCACTACATGCCTATAACACATTATTTATTGTACATGTATACTGGAGTCCCACTGTTGTAAGACAACACTCATGGATTATGTACTGTAGATCACTTACACTGCCAACGTAACACTGCTGGTGCCTGTACTATAAAAAGGGTCATATTTAAAACCCAGCACTCATTATGACTGTACTATGAAAGACTCAAATCAGTAAGCTAGCATTCCTGTTGAATTTTTTGTGGGAGGCTCATGCATATAAAACAGCGTGCATGGGGCAAGTGTTGTGTGAGGTCTGTGCCTATAACCAGCATACATTTTGAATATTGGGATATTCAGTGTAGTAAAGGAGAACTCTGCTGGTGTCATCATTGTGTTTTCCCACCGCTCATTTTGAATGTACTGGGGAGACACAAATCTTTAATGGAGAACTTATCTGCTTGAACATACTGTGCACAGGCCCTTCTTATAAATCAGATCTCAAGGTGGATATACACAAGAGATGCAAGCCTTTTAAGGAGCATTAGTGTAACTGAAAGTTCTATTAAACTATATTTATTAATACCTAAGTACCTATTATCTAAAAACCAACTGTAACCCTTTTGAAAGGATACCAATCCAGATGGCCTCAAGGTAGGGTCCATCGATGGCAACTCGATTTGCAGTCTGTGCACAGGCAACAACCACTCAGGAAAAACCTGGCTCTGGCATTGTTACGGCAACTCCATTTCAGGTTGGCTCGGGATCCTCTGGAGCTGGCATCGCTGCTGTCTGTTGGCTCACATGGCAATTTTACCTTGGCTGCTTAGCCTCTCTGCCACAGCCGCTGGGGCATGGCCAGCCAGTTGTGTCTCTCCTCAAGCTGCTATTGGAATTAGCTGAACCCCTCAAGGCAGCCTTTCCACAGCCTCATATGACAGGCAGTGCACTCCAGCCTGCCTTCATGGTCGGTCTCCTCACAGTCCATTCCCTGGGCCCTCAGAGCTCTGGCACCTCACACTATGCTCATTTGTTCTGCTGTGGGCTGACGTTAGGTCTTCTTGGTCTTGGCAGGAGTCTCTCTCTCTCAGACTCTTCCTCTCAGTTTATGTGCTGAGGCTTCTATCTGCCCACTTCTTACTGCCTCTGTTCTGTTATGGGCTCTGCACTGACTGCACTTGAACAACTATGCTTGAAGTCCCCCTTTCAGTCAGTGTGGCCTTGGCTCCAGCAAATGGCACATGCTGCTCACAGCTCATCATCTCCGAACAGGTATGTCTCTCAAGGGGCTTTTGGGCTCCTCCCCCACATTCTTAAAATAATAGGGTGTTGCCTCTAGTGGTTTCTCGAGGTAACTCACAGTTCGAGGGCTCTCTTGGGATCCCTGGCCACGCCCTCTTAAGGATTCTGGAGACACGCCCTTCAGCAGGGTGTTGTCTGCCCATCTCTCATGGGGCCACAGCCCTACAGCTGGGTTCTGCCCACTTCGATGAGCTGAGAAGTGTTCAGTAGCAATGCCAAGGCAAAAGCCCTTTCCAGTTTCCTGGACTTTCACTCTTATGTCTAAGACAATGTGTGCACTGCCAGGTGTCAGGTGGAGCTGCATGTCCCTTAAAAGACTGCCCTTCAGGAGCCCACACATACTCACTACACAATAGTGTGCTATGTATACTCTGCTAAGCTCACACCTATCTCCTAGCACTGACTCATAAAGAACTGCTTTTTACAGAGTACTTGTGTGTTGTACTTACTGTGCCCATTAATGAATACTCCTTCTGAATATACTGTTACCTTACCAAATAGTAAGCTAACACTAATTGTGCATGTACTGTAGGGGTCTCATGCCTATAGCATATCAATCATTGTGTAGATATTATGGAGATAGACATGTAACTGAGTGCTCATGGTTTATGTATTGTGGGAGACTCACACTACTACCTCATCAATCCTGGTGCAAGCCCTATGTAAGGCTCATGTTATAAGACAGGACTGCTTGTGAGTGTACTGTGTGAGACTCAAAATGATAACCAAGCACTCACTGTGCACTTCATTTGGGAGTTTAAGCACTGTTGTATCATGTATTGTGTTAGGCTCATAGCTACAAGCCAGGACTCATTGTGAATGTATTTGAGGACACAAACTTGTAATGGAGAAATAATCTGCTTGTATGCGCTATGTGACACTCTTGCGTATACTCAGCACTCATTGTTTTACTTGGGAGACACAATCAAGTGAAGGAGAACCTATTTGCTATCACATACTCCACAATGGTGCTTTTGCCTACACTCACTAATCATTGTGAATATACAAGGGAGACTTAATGTTTTAATGGAGAACATTATCTTGTAGGTACTGTGGCAGGGTGGTACCATTAACTCAACACTCATTTTGAGTGTATTCATGCGATACAAAACTGTAGCAGAGAACTCACTTGCTTGTATATACTCTGGAAAGTTCTTGCTTATAACCTGGAAGTCATTGTGAAAGTACATGAGAGACACAAGCCTGTAATGTAAAGCTCATGTGCTTTAACATGCTGTGCATGATTCCTTCTTATAACACAGAAATCACTGTAAATATACAGGGGATACTCAGGACTTTTAAGTGGCAGTGATATGCTTTCACACGCTGTGCTGAGTTAGTGACTATAACCCAGCAGTGACTCATTGTGATTGAACTTGGAAAAGGAACACATTTTATGGAGCTCTCATGTGCTTATACTTAAAATGTTAGGTTTGTACCTATAAACACTCTTTAGAATGTACAGTGCTAGATACCAAATAGTAAGTTAATACAAAGGTTCATGTACTGTGGGAGGCTTATGTCTATCACATACCACTTATTGTACATGGATTCTGGAGGTGGACTCTTGTAACACAGAACCTCTCATTTATATACAATGGAAAAATCACACTATTAACACACCACTGCTGGTACATGTACTGGGCAAGGCTCATGTTTGAAATTTAGTACTGATTGTGAATGTACTGTGGAAGATTCAAAGCAGTAAGTGTATTTCCTGTGGGAAGGTCATATGTATAAACAAACACTCATGTAGGGTATATTGTATGAGGCTCCTGCCTACCCCCAGCACTCATTTTGAATGCTGTTGTCAGACATAAGCCAGTAATGGAGAACTCATTCATTTGAACTTACTGTTCATGGTCCCTGTCTAAAACCCAGAACTCATTGTGAATGTATAATATGAGACTCACACAGTAAGCCTGCAATCTTGATGCATTTCATTTGAGAGGATCACTTTTATATCCTAGAATTATTGGATGATGTATTGTTTGAGGCTCATGTATGTAAACCATTACACATTCTGAAAGTACTTGGGAGACACAGCCTTTTAACATCTGCTTGTTTGCACTGTGTTAGGCTCTTGCCTATAAACCAGAACCCACTGTGAATGTACTCTGTGAACGTATGCTTTTTACTAGACACTCGTGTACTTACTTGTACATAATGTGCCTGGCTCATGCCTGTAACACAGCGTTCATTGTGCACGTGAATTGCTAGATTGCAAAAATAAGCAAGCACTGCTGGTACATGTAGTGTGAGAGACATATGCCTGTAACACATTACTCATTGTGCACATATGTGGGAATGTATGTTTGTAATTCAGCACTCACGGTTTATTAACTGTGTGAAATTCACAAGACAAACACAAGATTCCTGGTCCATGTACTGTTGTTCAAAAGCTAGCATTCATAGTGAAATGCTGATGAGACTCAAAACTGTAACCCAATATTTATGGTGCATTTCATTTGGGAGCACATCCCAGCACTTTTGAAGCATGCATTGTGTGAAGCTCATGTGTACAGCTCAGTACTCATTGGAAGTGTACTCAGGAATAGAAATCCTTTAACAGAGAACTTATCTTCTTGTAGGTACTGTGCGAGGCTGGTGTCTATACTCAAGATTCATTTTGAATGTACTCAGAAGACTCACATCTGTAACAAGGAACTCATCTGCTTGAATATACTGCACAAAGCTCCTGAACATAACCTGAACTCATTGTGAATATACCTACCTTTTAATGATAGACCTACCTTTTAATGAGAACTAATGTTCTTTTACATACTGTGCAAGTTTCCTGCCTATAACCCAGCACTGGCAAAAAGTACTAGGATGCAAGCCTGAAACGGGCAAATCATCTGCTTGTACATACTGTGAAAAGCTTGTATCTATAGCATAGCACTCATTCTGAATTCACAGTGCTAGATACAAAATAGTAAGGTAGCACTAATTGCGCATGTACTACGGGAGGCTCAGGCCTATTATATGTCACGTGTAATGAATTTACACCAGGGAAGAACACTTGTAAGCCAACATTCATGGTTTATGAGCCTTGGAAGGCTCACACTACTAACACACACTCATGTTGCATGAACTGTGCAAGAATCATGTTTATAACCCAGCTCTTATTGTGCAAATGTTCTATGTGAGACTCAAAACAGTATGACAGGGCTTGGAGTGCATTTCTTTTGGAAGTATCACCTGTATATCTCAGTGCTATTGGATGTATTTTGTGAGGCTCTTGACTATAAGCCAGTACTTACTGTCAGTGTACTTGGGATGTAAGCTTGTAATGGAGACATAATCTGGTTTTATATGACACTCTTGCCCATACCCAGCTAACATTGTGAATGTACATGAAAGGATACAAGCCTGTAATGAAAAACTAGTCTGCTTCAACATACCGTTCAAGGTTTAGTCCATTATCATCATGGCAAGAAGCGTGGAAACATGGAGGCAGAAATGGTGCTGGTGAAGAAGCTGAGAGTTTTATATCTTGATCTGCAGGTAGCAGAAGGAGATTGTCACACTAGGCCTGTCTTGAGCATATGAGATCTCAAAGCCTGCCTCCACAGTAACATGTTTCCTCCAATGAGACTAAACCTCCTAATAGTGCCACTTCCTATGGGCCAAGGATTCACATACATGTATATATGGGGACCATTTCTATTCAAACAACCACAGTTGTCTGTAAATTATGGTAAAATCTTGCTCTAAAATCTCAAATGTCTCTTCTGTGATTTACCCATCGGGACCTACCAGAGGCTTCAAACAGAATTCCTATGTGACACTGATACCTCAAATACTATCAGTTCTCCTGGATCATATGGTCCAAGTGGTAGAGTAGTCTGCACAGCATCCTGAACCTGTTGAAGAGCCTTCTTCTGTTCCATGCCCCAAACAAAGCTAGGAACTTTCTGAGTCACTTGGTATATGGACAATAGTTGCACACCCAAGTGGTGCATGTTCTGTTTCTAGAAACAAAATAGGCCCACTAAATGTTGGGCTTCTTCTTTCTTGGCAGTGGGAGGGAGTAGGTGCAATAGTGGATTCTCACCTTAGATGGAATATCTCTGCATATCACACGTGTTTGTACTCTTAAAAATTTCAATGAGATAAAAATTCCTTGAATTTTGGTTGGATTTATTTTCCATCCTCTGAAGAGAATATGTGTTACCAATGAGTTCAAAGTGGCTACTACCTCCTAATCACTTGGTCTAATCAGCATAATGTTGTCAATATAGCACACCAATGTGAGAGTTGGTGGAAGGGACAGAGAATCAAGATCCAATGTAATTAAGTTATGACACAGTGTTGGAGAAATTATGTATCCCTGAGGTAAAGCTATGAAGATATACTGCCAGCTTTGTCAACTAAAAGCAAATTGTTTCTGGTGGTCATTATGGACAGGTACTGAGAAAAAGACATTTGCAAGATCAATATCTACATTGCATGTACCAGGAGATGTGTTAATCTGTTCAAGTAAGGATATCCCATCTCTTACATCAGCTGCAATTGGAGTCATTTCCCGATTGAGGTTTTGGTAGTTTGCTGTTTTTCTCCACAATCTACCTCTCTTCTGCACTGGCCAGACAGAGTTAAAGGGTGATGTTGTGGAAAACACCACCCCTACATCTTTCACGTTTTTGATGGTGGCACTAAGTTTTTCAATTCCTCCAGGCATGAGATACTGTTTTCAGTGTTTTTTCACTGAACTTCATTATTTTCCTTGGCAGCAGCAACTCTAAAGTCTTCCATTTAGCCTTTCAATCATAATAGTCCTCACTTCACAGGTGAAGAAACCAACATGAGGATTCTTTCAACTTCAGAGTATATCTTTCCCAATTATACATTCTGGGAATGGGGAAAATAAATACAAGATGAGTTTAGAGACCCACTGACCCTACTGTGAGGTGAACTTCAGTCAAAACTATGAATCACCTGACCACCATAGGTCCCTACTTCAACTGGAGGCACATAACATTTCTTATGATGTCTTGAAATCGGAATCAATTCAGAACCAGTATGCAATAGACCCTGGAAAGTTTCCCAGTATATACTTACTCCTGTAAAAATGTCATAGGTCCTCTGGGTAAACAATGGAAAATACTAACAGTAAAACTTTTTAAAGTATTTTATCAAAGTCTCTACTCAGGAAAACCTGACTGTTCCTTCATTGAATGGGTTTGGGGTTTCAAATTTGTTTGAAATTTGGAAATTGATTCATAGATTGAGATTCCCTTTTCCCATGATCCAATGTAGATTTTCTTCCCTTTGTTTGATAATTTTTATGCTAATACCAATCAAACAAAAATTCAACAGGCTTCTTATCCGTGTCATGCCTAGAGACATCATGACTGATTAACCAGTACCAGTGAATCATATGAGCGATAACCACCAACATTCACTTTGGCTGTGCTGATCATTACAGATCAGGCCATTATGAACATTGCTTTGTCTATGTTTTCCCTTACAGTAACTATAGTTGCCCTGCCTTTGGTAATTCAGTGCTTCCACCTGCACTGTGCTATCTCCGGGCATTGTATTTAATTTGTCCATTTGAGCAACAGCATCTCCATCACTAAAGTCTGGCACAAGGAGAAGACTGGCAACAAAACACTTCAAATGCGCTGGCGCCTCTCTCACCGTTTTGTGTTTTAGAGGGTTAGTTAAGGACATGTCTTCTGGGACTTTCTGTTGTGGAGGATTAGGTTTTACACAGCATACTCACACTAACATTGCAATTTCCCTGAACAGTAAAATCCCTTCATCAACACTAAGCAAAGAGACATCAGGAACCTCCAACCTCTTTCCAATAGACCATGTTTTGGCAAACACTTGAACCAACCACTCAAACTTTGGATATCTTTTGAAAATGTGCTAGCTTCCATATTAAACTTAGAATCACCACTCAGAGGCCCCATATCAACAAATGCAGCTTGATCCAGTTTTATGTTTCTTCCACCACTATACCACACTCCTAAATCCATTTCCACACTTATTCTCCAGACTTCTGCTTCAAAGAATTAGCAAACTCATTAAGCTCTTCAGTAGTGTAGCCTCCCTCCTCATGGACTGCACTTTCTGTCTCACATCTACTAGTCCACTTTGCCTTAAGTGTGAGAATAGGTCTAATAAGTCTTGGAGGGGATATCAATATTGTCTTGCCTGGCATTTCCTTTAGAGAAGGTCCTTGCTGGTTTAGCAGACAATGAATCATTACTTTCCTCAGTCAAAAGTGAAAAGGGTAATATTTCAGTGGGTGGTAGTGTGGGTACATCTTCTGATGAGGATGGAAAGCGTACTTATAATCACAGCATGCACAGTAAATGTGCTTTGGTAGGTTCATGCAGATTCACCAGTATTCACTGTGAATGTGTAGTAAGATACTCAAAATAGTAAGCAAGCATTTATGATTCAAGTACTTTGTGAGGCTCATACCTAACCCACTACTCATCATTCATGGACTCTGGAGGTACATACCTATAATGCAGTATTCATGGTAAATGTACCTTAGGAGCTTCATGCCTATTACCCAAAACTCATTGTTGATGTACTGTGTAAGAACAACAGAAAAAAAAACAGTGTTGTATGTACTTTTGAGGCTTATGCTGAGTACTCTGTGTGATGGGGTGTGTTATGCATTCTAAATGTTAACCTGCTCCCAGAAGCTTGCTTTTCTGTACATCAAGTAATATTGTGTTACCATGCTTTTCTCTGATTAGTTAAATAAATGTTGAGGACTGAGATTGGGCAAAGATAGAAGTATGGGGGACTAAGGGGCTTCTGAAGCAGAGAGATTCATGGCAGAAGGAGGAGAATCCAGGACAAGAAGCCAGGAGCAGGCAGGAGCAGACACACGCCCTGGGTTAGAGAAAAGAATGTCATTCCACATGGCCTGGAACATCGGCATAGTGTGGAGAATAGCAGTCCAAAGGGACCTATGTATATATGGGGTCATATTTGGGAAATAGAATTAAGAGCTATCTTAGATAGGCCAAGATTGCTCAATTCAGGCCAAGACTTGTTAAAATCAATCAGGTCTCTGTGTGTTTACTTATAATGGTGGGTTAAGGATTGACAGCGCCAACTAATTATAGTATAAATACAAGTAAACAATTTAATTATTTCTACAAATGGTGCCTAACGTAATTTAATTAGCCATACTTCTACACTGTTAACGTACTGTGTGATACTCAAACCAGTAACACGGTATGTCCATGGTGGGCTCTTGCTTATGAACCAACATCTATGGGACAGATACTGTTATGAGCTCACTGTACATGTACTTCAAACTTGTCACCAAGGCCTCATTTTTTAATGTATAATTTGTGATACAAAAAAAACAATAATTCTGAGCCAGGCGTGGTGGTGCGTACCTTTAATCCCAGCACTAGGAAGGCAGAGGCAGACAGATCTCTGTGAGTTCAAGGCTAGCCTGGTCTAGAGAGTGACTTCCAGAGTAGCCAGGACTGTTACACAGAGAAACTTTGTCTTGAAAAATCTGAGAAAAAAGCAGGACAATAATTTTGATTTATGAACTCCTGACTCAGGTTCTGTGGAAGCCCATTCCTATAACCCAGCACTTATGGAGCATGTAGTATTGGAGGCTCATGTTTATAACCCAACATTTCTTGTTATTGTAGTATGCAAGACTTGTAACAGTAAACTAGTACTCATGGTACATATAGTGTGTGAGGCTCATGCCTACTATACAGCACTCTATCAGTGTGTTGTGTGAGAACTAAAACAGTAATCTATCACTGATGGTGCATATACTCTGGGAAGTTCTTAGCTATATCTCAGGATTCATAGTGCAGTGCATGTTGCATGGGGGGCTCATGTCTATAACTAAGCACTCATGGTGCATGTAAGATATCAGGATGACTCCTGAAATTCTCTGGTAAACTCATGACTATTGCTAAGCACTCACAATGAGTGTACCTTTTCAGACTCATAACAATAAATCAGTGTTCATGATGCATGTGGTTTGTGAGCCTCATGTGATTACTCATGATTGTCCTGCATTCATGGTGCATGGAACTTGAAAACACACAGTTTAAACACAGTGCTCATATTGTATGTACTATAGGCAGATCATGTCTTTTACCTAGAACTCATTGTAACTGGACTTTGCAACAAAAACAGCAAGACAGTGCTCATGATATATGTATTTTTATGAGGTTCATGCCAGTAATTCATCACCCATTGTTCATAGATTCTGACGATCTTGTAACATAGCACTGATAGTGCATGTACTCTGGGAGAATGACACTCATGGGAGGATAATCCTAGCATTCATGGGCATGTACTGTGATAGATTCATGCCTTTTACCATGTACTCATTGTAAATGTAAAGTCAGTACTCACAAGAGTAGGTCTGCATACATTTTATATGCCTATGGAAGGGTCATGTCTAAATCCAGGATTCATCTTATATATTATTTGGTGGGCACATGGCCATAATTCAACACTCATGGTCTCATGGTGCATGTACTGTGGGAAGATCATGCCAATTACACAGCACTCATAATGTCTTTTGCAAGCTCAAAACAGTAAGCCAACACTCATGTTGCATGTATTATGTGAAACTCAAGCTTTTTACTCAGAACACATTGTACATGTAATCTGGAGGTTCATATCTGCAATGTAGTAGTCATGTTACCCATACACTATGCTTAGGCCTATTCCTGAGAACTCATTGTGAATGCATTGTGTGAAACTCAAAATAGTAATCCAGCACTTATTGCACATGTACTTCGAGGATCATGCTTATAATCCAGTATTTTTGTGAATGTGCTGTGTGATACTGAAAATAGCAACCCAGCAGTCATGCTGTATGGATTGTGGTGGGCTTTTACCTATGTGTCAACATTCATGGAACATGGACTAGTTTTTGCTCGTTGCTGTATACCAGGACTCATGGTGCATATACTATCACAGGTGCATGTCAGTAAACCAGTACTCATTGTAAATATAATGAGCAAGGCCCAAAACAGTAAACCAGCACTTATGCTGTGTGCACTGTACAAAGCTCATGCCTATATACCTATAAACCAGCACTCACTGTGAATATACTCTGTGAGTCTCAAAACTCATGTTACATGTACTATGTGAGGTTGAAGCCTGTGATCCAGACTCACTATTCATGAACTCTAGATATACAGGCCTATAAAACAGTACTCACGGTAAATGTTTGTTGAGAGGCTCATGCCTATAACCCAACACTAATCGTGAATGTACTGTGAAAGACTGAAAAAATATAGATCAGCATTCATATTTTACTCATTGTGTGAGTCTCAAGCCTGTTACCCAACATTATTTGTGCATGTACTCTGGAGACACTAGGCTGTAATGCAGCATTCATGGTGTATATATTTGCTCAATCCTGTATCTCAGCTCTCACTGTATATGTACCCTGGAAGCTAATGCTTATTACCAGGACTCAGTCAGAATGCACTATATGTGACTGCAAAGAGTAAGCCAGAACTTATGGTACATGCATTGAGGGATGGCTGCAGACAATCTGAGATAAATGGTGTATGTATATGGGCATAAGGTGGATTTATGGCTGTAAGCTGGAACTCATAGTTTATGTACAAAAAATTCATTAGAATATATTACTTCATGTATTTTAAAAATATAGTTAAATATCCTGCTGTAAAATTTGTTTGTGTGTGTGGGGTTTGCTGCATGCATAATGAAGCCAGAGGAGGATGTCAGGTGTCTTCTCATATCACACTCCTTACCTTTATTTTCTAAACAAAGCTCTTTCAGAGTTAGCTCTGGAAAAATGACTGTCTCACTTTGGTTACAACGATCTACCTGTCTCTATGGATCAGTTTTGGGGTTGCAGCCATGCATTTCCATACCTGGCTTTCATAGGAGTGCTGAGGGTTTGAATTTGTGCTCCCTTTCTTGTAGGATAGGCATTCTTATTCATTGAGCTTGTCCATACCCACAAAATATCCACTTAAAATAACTTTAGTATATTAGATTTTGATGAGGTAGCTCTCTGTAATAAAAATGATTTGTGTCATATCAAGAAAAATATTTATTTTGAAAAGTAGAATTCAGTTTGTTTTTCACTGAATCTTTGTGTTGGAACACTCTCCATCAATGAAGTTAGGTGAGGAGATTTCTGAGAGCTAGTAAGAAAACTTCGAATAAGTAAAACAAGAGTCTTATAACCTCTAGTCCTCCACAACATGGATTTGTTCTTGAAATGTGCTTTTATTTTCCTCTAAGGTGTAGTAAATAGAAGTGGATTTGTTTCAGATTATCTATCATTTTATCCGTTATTATTCAGAGTGATGGCTCCAAACACAGTTGTCCTCCTGACTGTATGTAACCTAAACTCATGACCTCACCCTTGTCATTATATACAATTTAAACTCAAGTGAGCTTTGCTCAAACGATCTTGCTTAACCTTTAGAATGCCCTTGCCCTCAGAATATAAACTCTCTGATACCCTGAATAAAGTTGACTATTGCATGAGGCTTTAGTCCACCTCAGTTTTAGGCTCTGCTCTCCCAGGTTCACATCACCAAGTAAAGTAGCTACATACTTGTTCATCAAGTCACATGAATTGGAATTATTTTGCAAGAAGGTATAAAATATACTAAACAAAACAAATTAACATTGTAGTCTTTCAAAACAGAAAATAATGCGTTCTTTGTTTAACAGGTCAGTCTGTGATGGCTTGATTAACTCTGAGTGAACCAACAATTATCTTTCATATTTTAAAATTCAGAATGAGACTACATGTAATTCCATCATCAATACATTGGCACCATGTAGCACCTAGCCTACAACTAGTGACCATCCTCTCTAATATGTTTATCTTGTTCTTGGGAGATTTAACAGATGTAATTAATATTAAAGTATTTGTGGTTCAGATAACTTGAATCTTTTCTTGGTCACAAGAAATGTTTGAGAAGAGTGAGACTCTTGATTAATTCTGTGTGTGACAGGCTCCACATAATATGCTCCTTAACACAAATCCAAATGGTTGAGGGACAGACTCTGTATCCAGGACTTCCATAGAACTGAAAGGTAACAACTGCATCTGTGGGGACAGGAACTATTCACTTTCCTTATTTCTACAAGGGGCACATGAACACATCACAGAATTTCATGTGGGACTTGTGTAGATGAATGTGTTGAGGACTCACCCATAAGTATTAGATGAAACTAACATCTATTATTTTAGGCAGTGACTAGATTGAATATCTACTAAAAATCAGATGACATCTGAATCTGTGTATAATTTAGATATTTTCAAATTAAACCTATAGCTTTTCTGAGTTTCAAAATACTGAAAACTTATATGTTTGTTAATATTAAGCCATCATAAGCCATTATACACTAATGACATCAGAAAAATAAGTTGACAGCACACATCTCTTTTCTTTCTCCATTTTCTTTCTTTCTTTGTCTCTCTTTGTTTCTTTGTCCATTTTCTATAAATGCAAATATAGCAGAACAAAACTTCAACACTACTAAAGTTGACAAAATACCTACTCATTTATGTGCTGGGTATATCATCACATGTATGGTGAAGAGACTATAATTAGAGCAAGCTTAATAGTAATTTTTAAATTAAATATTGAAAGTGATGCAACCTCCGATTAAATATGAGCAGTCTCCAGTACAGTAAATGAAAGAGGTACATTACAGATCACTACTGAAGAATTAAAAAAATACTTCTGTCAGAGAATGGGGCCAAACTGCTGAAGATTGATGCTGTAATGTATGGAGAGAAAATGGGAACTGTCCAGGCAGCCACTGGTATGTCATTTCTTAGTTTTGGAAGCTGCAGGCCCTGAACTTCCTATATAATCAGATATATTTATCCCTCTCAGGTCTCTGAGGTGGTTGAAGAATAGATAGCTAGAGTCTCATAGATAAATTTTGAGTTGTTTAGGAATCAAGAGGGTGTTCTGGATCTAAGAAGATGGTTTTAAAATTGTGTTGCAAGTTAGTATGAAAGCTGAGTTGGATATAGAACTTTAAACTCATGGAGATGGTTAGATAGTAGAATGTTAAAGTCAGGTGCCAAATACATATGGACTGGACATTGGGAATGTATGCTAAGCCATATAACTCTCATAATTGTGGCTATTTATTTCTTTTGTTTTGTATTGTATTTATTGTTATAAGAGAAAGAACCATTTGCTGGACTGAAAGGGGGAGCTGTTAGGAGAAAAAGATATACCTTAAACTTAAAAAAAAAAAAGGAAGAGGATGGGGGGTTGAGGGGGAAGAGGGTGGAAGGGTGGGACTGGAGAGAAGAGTAAGGAGGGGATTGTGATTGAGATGTAACTTGAAGAAATAAAAAATAAATTATATAAAAAAACTTCAAGTTAGTAAGTTAAAGCTCTAAGTATAGAGCTTTGTCTAATCTCCCTTGAGGTATTATCATTTACACAGTGAGGAAACAATCATGTTAAAAGCCAAGTTTAGAATTTTCTCTTTTTGCAAGTCAGCATTGATTATTCTTTTTATAATTTCTTTTCAGTACTCTTACTTTTAAGGAGTAACAAAATTTAGTGCTCAGCAAGAAGAAATGTCAAAATATGAAGGCGCAATGTCAAGAAAATCAAAACTGTGAGATGTACCTTAGAATCCCTGGATCTCCTTGGCAGGCATTGTCCTGTGTAGGTGACAATGAGCATAAACTCTTCCCTAAAAAGATAATCTGCACTGAACACACAGCATATTAGAGTCATCAGGGACCATTTACTAATCCTTTTATATTCCTCCTTGTGCTTTGGAACCATCAAACTCAGGCCTCATCTCATCCTAGGCTACCTTTCTACCTTTGAAGTACAAAAACAACTGAGAGTTTTAAAAAGTGTTGACATCTGGGCTATACCCCAGTCTAATAAGGTGCGAATCTTTCATTTTGGGAATAAGACCTCCTAAGGCATTAGAATTTTATAAAGTTACCTTAGTGACTCCTATGTAGTAAAAATTGCTAGAGATAAAAGAATGCAGTTTCAGAAAATATCTTCCCTCTGCTTGTGAACATAGTATATGAGCTATTTCCCATAAATCATATCATTCATATCAGTGCTCACCCAGGAACTGGAGAGACAAGGGCAACCTCAGAAGCACCTTATCTTAGCTTATGTTTTGGAGTAGAGAAGATAAACTCACTGAGTCCTTCTAGTTTGGAAAATTAATAGTTTTTTTTTTTAAGGAAGAGGAATGAATATAAAAGAAAAGAAAGTACAGAAGGAAGAGATACATATTTATCTGCTCTTCTCCTTCCTCCTTTCCCCATTTTTATAAAGCATATGGAGTATTAAGCATAGCACATGTTTAACCTTTTCTAACTAATTTTTTTTTGCTTTATTATATGGTTTACATAATGGTTCCTTTTTCACAAATTAATGACATTAATAATGGATACTTGCACTGACTTACGCATTATATGAACTTTATGTATGGTGTCACTACTGTTTCTTTCAGCTCAGAAAGAGGAAAATTAACTTTTGCATAGTTTCCAAGTTTAGTCAGAAATTGACAGGCCATATCTACGTTTTTGAGACTCCAAAATATGTCTCACTTCCCCCAATACTTTTAACAGGAGTATTCCACTCAAGTGCTTTCTCATAATGGCTCCCACATTTCTATCTTGTCAAAGACATCACTCAGTCCCTAATTTCATCTTAATTTTTTTTTCCAGTATCTGCTCAAGACAGATACTCAGCTGGGCAAACCTTTTCCTTGAAGTCTTTTTTTTTTTTCTTCATAAGTACTACACTGTTTGTTCTTTTAAATTAACCCAGTAGCTATGACTTTTGCCTGGCTCTGCCTCATCTGATCGACCTGAAAATCATGGACCTCACCACGCTTTGCTACTCAGTATTCTCTTCAGTATTCCATTTGAATTCCAGTGATCCTTTCATGGATGAAAAAAAATTAATTCCATTTATAGTTACTTAGCCCAAATTTACATTTCAGGTTTATTCACAATGCTTCCTGAACACTTTGCCAAACCACTGCATACCACATGACAGCTTTGGTCATGCGAATACCAGGATGTTTTGAAATCTCTCTTTCCACTCCCACATCTTGGGAATCCATTTTCCAACCAAAAAACAAAAACAAAACCAAAACACGCGCGCGCGCGCACACACACACACACACACACACACACACACACACACACACACGGGAGGGAAATATGTTCAATTTTTGGTTGCTTTTGGTGATTTTGTTGTTGTTCCTTGATAGCATCTTAGTTTGTACTTTTTCTGAACTTGTTATATAGCACACATTATCTTCCAACTCCTAAGCCTTCTGCCTCAGTACTTCATGGGCAGGAATTTCACCTCATAAAGAGTAATATTTTAAAATTAAATGTTTTAGAGCACAGTTTCCCTTACATTTTATAAACCAACACCTTCTCAAATCTTCGTTAGAAGCTACATCCCATGCACAATCTTCTTTCTGTTTGCCTTTTACTTCTTTCTTTCATTCATTCACTAAAAAACGTAGGTGCTCACCTTACCTGGGCTTTGATGGATCCTTAATATATTTGCTCATGTACTACCTATATACTATCAGGGGTAAAAGCCAACTTTAAAAAAATCTGTACTGTGTATGTGTGTGTGTGTGTGTGTGTGTGTGTGTGTGTGTGTGTGTGTGTGTGTGTGTGTAGTGTGATGTGAACAATGATGAAGTGACATTTAACAAATACTGAAGTGAGATAAGAGAGAATTTGGTTCTGTCTAGAGGAAGATGGTGGTAAAACCCTTCATTATTGATCTGTGATCCATACCTTTCTATTTTAATAGCATTTCTTCTCCACCATTAACCCTCAAGATTTTCTTGATGTCTTTTTGCATCTTTACATGGAAATCTCCTCCTGCAGAGACTGGCATGTTATGGTTCACATTATCAAGTTGAATTCAACCTAAAGTTACTTTCTCAGACTGCCCCTTCCAAGGCTGCTATTACTCTCGTCCATGTATTGGGTTTCAGTAGTTGCTCCATAACTTCTTTATTGCTTGGTTTTGCTTTTTAAGGATAGAGTATACAATTGTATTTATGTTGGGTGATTTTTTTTAATGTACAGAAATTTCCACAAGAGATAGAACCTGATTATCCCTAGCAACTTCCGTGTACCAGAGCATAGAGAGGAGAATAACAGTTCCTACAATTCTCTGTTGCTTTGTGTGTGTGTGTGTGTGTGTGTGTGTGTGTGTGTGTGTGTTTGCATATGTGTGAATATATACACATTCATATGTACATCATTTTTAATGGGAAGCTAGAACTGCGTTCTACATGATTTCCTATGTGTAAACTAGTTACTAATTATGAAAAGCACTCTAGTGTTCCCCATCCTTTACTTGCTTGTTGTTATTTGTATACTTTTATAAAATTCTCACCATTAGACTCTACACTAAAAAATAATTGACTACAAGTCTCAGAATGTATCAGTGACTGTACATTATGTTTGGTACCTCTCTTTCTTAAGAATGAATTTATTTGCTGTAGTATTATGAAAATTAATTCTATACAATACTATATCACTTCATTTTTTGAATAACACAAAGCTGGTGATCAACACTTTGTTTGATTCTTAGAGTCTTATGGCAAGTAAAATATATGTATAATGTTGGGTGAAAACAATCTTCTGAAAATTTATCATCCTTATCTCTCATGTCTTTCAGTATTGTTATTTTCCCACTCTGATGTCATTTTAAATAGTCGATATTTGATTTATCACAACCATTTTCATATTGTAGTATTTCATTTTGTTGGGGACCTTCACACATGCTGTCTCTCAGTTCTATGAGAGGCTCGGCTGGTCAGGTCAGCAAATAGATGTTGGGTGAAATTATATCCTCTGAAAATTTATCATTCTTATCTCTCACATCTTTCAATATTTTTTGCCACCCTGATTTCATTTTTAGTAGTCAATATTTGATTTATGACAATCATTTTCATGCTGTATCACTTCATTTTGTTGGGAAGCTTCATACATGGTACTTCACAGCTCTATGTTAGACTCACCTGGTGAGGTCGACAATCTATAGATCTAGGTAAAGGGAGGCACATTTTCACAAAATAGAGATTTTATGTCTTTATTCTCCACTAGGAACTCCTAAAGAACTTTAAAGTTTGCCATTGTGTGTACCTTGCCTCCAGAGACTGTGTTATATTACAGACAACCGGGAAGGAGCATGTGTGGAGATGTTTTAGTCAAGGCATGACATTAAAAACAAATTCACTTCAGGGATTTTAATGTACAATGAAGACTGATGTTCACAGCATTAAAGTAAAATAACCCACTTAAAATGAAGTGATAGAACATTAAAAATGTTGACCTAACTGATGACTTTCAGAGACATAACTCTGAAACATGCTTTGAAGATTACATGAAACTTTTTAAATTGCCTTGATAAATTCATTATGATGTATGAAATGTATGGCACTTCATAGGTAAATGTATGAGTACTATTATCTGAACACAGGTTTATTTTCCCTAATAGGAAGAAAGAGATTCTGAGAAGCTTCTTTGCAGAAAATTAATGCTTTATTCTCCCTGTTCCTTTTCTTTATGACCATGAGTTATGGCACATGAATATAAAATGGAGCCCTGGAGGAAATCCATATGAGAAAAAAATGCCAAACTTTGTTAGTGCTTGTTGGGCATGTAAAAAGAGCAGATTCATTCCTGGGTCTATTTTTGCTGTATTTCTAGTATTTCTGATCCAGACCATGATTGTTTAGTACAACAAAATTAACAAATAACCATTACAATAAAATAATATATAATGAAATACCGAGTACTTAGTCACCAGTAGGTTCATGCATCACCTACAATAGTGCACTTTATCTTCAAAAACCCTTCCAAGTTGATGCTTCTAATCTGGATCTTTTACATGAACAAATAGAGTGAGTAAAATAATAATATGCCTAAGGTCACCCAGATAACAAGTGGTGAAATACGCTTTTGGACTATCGATCTAGACTGTTGATAAAAGTACTCCACAGTACTATGAGGTAGGTCCCAACACTATGAGGGTGCTGTGAAAGAACCAGAACTGAGCCAGTGCTCCAAGTGGCATTTCTGAGGTAAGAAACGTTCTTATGATGTCCACTTGTCTTTGTTCTCATCTTTTAACTCCTTCAAAACAGATCATGAGGCTACTCAGGACAACTCTTTCTTGAGAATTGGGACACATTGAGGAGCAACATGCCTTAAGAAAGGAATCATTTGTCTCAGAGTTAGCGATTACAATGTATTTGTGTCATCAAACTGACCCAAGAAACAGAGAAGGGTGAAAAGTCAGTGTTCACCAGCAGAGCCATGTCAGGTCAAGTGCCTCTAGGGCAACGTTATCTGCAACTAGAAACCAAACAAACACAGCAGAACATTATCTGTAATGTCAAACCTCGACCTTTCAGATTTTGGGATTCAGAATTCAATCTGAGGAAACCTGAAGCCCCATCTCCTAATACAATGGTAACAAAACATTTAGAAAGGAAAATATGGTGATCACAAGGGGCTAAGTAATATGTCATACACATTCTTTCCTAATTCCAGATATAAATTCCAGAAATTCACTTATTTGAATTGTAATGACCCTCTGAGAAAAACCCAGTAGCATCCTGTAAATAATAGAAAAGGTTATGGCAGAACCTGCAGCAAAGACTTTGAGAAAACACCACATGTACCCAACATTGTTCTAACTAGATTCTGTGTTTTTTACATGTTTATTTAAGAATTAACACGTTATTCTTTCAATCCTGACATGTTCATTTCAGGATGGAATTCTGGAAATAGACGAAATAAACTATAACAAATTCTTTGCAGGGATAAGTGAGTCTTTTTGGATTCCATGATGAAAGTTACTATAGCATATACCCTTGATACTCAGATTTATTTTGTAAAGTCTCCCTTCCATCATTTCACAATCTTATCGACAATTTCATTGTTCCTATGTTCTTACTGCTTATTTGGTATAAAGCAGAAATCATGTTTTATAGCATTGTATGGAGTTCCATTGAGAATTAAATTCCTTTTCTTTCTTCCTCCTCACTATAAATTTGATTCAGATGAAAGATAGTGATTCACAGTCAGGGAGTTGGCAGCCCTGTGTTATCTATGAGAGATGCACAGGATCCAATAAGAAACAGCTGAATTCCATCTTTACAACAGTCATATGCCAGCTTCCAAATCTTGAAGAGAGAACGCTGTGGGAATGTATGTCATTTATAAGAGAATTTCAAGGTAGATTTTTTTTTTGAAAGAAAAGTTGAGATGTACAAAGCAGTCATAAGTGGAGACACATACTGAGTTTGTGGAAAGCTTCAGAAACATGCCTTCCAGGTTCCAGTTAAGCTGGAGAATGATGTGAGCTCTTCTTTTCCTTTTATTTTGCTCCTTTTCTTCATCTGTGTATCTGTTTGTCACCCTGGAATTCTCTGCCCATTTTTGTTGTGTCTGCACAAGCTCAGTTTCTTCTTTTTTTCCTTTATTTTTTTATTTCTTCAAGTTACATCTCAATCGCAGTCTCCTCCTTATTCCCCCTCCAGTCCCACTCTCCCACCCTCAACCCCCCATCCTCTTCCCTTTTTTTTTTCTTTTAAGTTTAAGGTATATCTTATTTCCCCCTACAGTTTCCCCTTTCAGTCCAACAAATGGCTCTTTCTCTTATAATAATAAATACAATGCAAAACAACAGAAGTAATTAGGCCACAGTTATGAGGGTTATATGGCTTAGCGTACATTCCCAATGTCCAGTCCATATGTATTTGGCACCTGACTTTAACATTCTACTATCTAACCATCTCCATGAGTTTAAAGTTCTATGTCTGACTCAACATTCATACTAACTTGCAACACAATTTTAGAAGTATCTTCTTAGATCTATAACACTCTCTTGACTTCTAAACAACTCAAAATTTAATTATAAGACTCTAGCTATCTGTTCTTCAACCACCTCAGAGACCTGAGAGGGATAAATATATCTGATTTTATAGGAAGTACAGGGCCTGCAGCTTCCCAAACTAAGAAATGACATACCAGTTCCCATTTTCTCTCCATACATTACAGCATCGATCTTCAGTCATTTGGCCCCGTTTCTCTGACAGACATTGATTGTAGAGCAGGGGTTATGAAGGACTTACCTACCCTGTCTTGGCAGAGCTAGGCTGTCGACTTACCTGCTTCCAGGTTTTGTCCTTTTTATTTTTAATTTTTATTTATTTTTTATAATTTTTTCTATTTTTTAGTCTTTTTTATCTATTGTCTGCTTATTGGTTTATTTGTTTAGTAGTTCTCTCTCCCGGGCAACGAGACACTTTTCACTGATGCTACTGCTTCGTAGACTCCCAATGAATGAGGAGGCTCTTGGCCCTCATAAGACCTCTCAACTGAGATGAGGGACTGTTATATAAGGACACTCCACCCCAGAGAAATGGGATGGAAGGGTTAGGAGGTAAAGAAAGAAAAATGAAATGTGATATTTCAGCCTTTTACTACTAATTGTCATAAACTGTTTAGGATAATTAAGAAATGCAAACTAATGGTTATGCAAACTGGTCATTGTGTTAGGTACTATGTCAGCCTATTATAGTTACTTTCTAAGCTAATCAGAAATAAACCTGCTATGAGACAAGCAACATCTGCTTACCGTAATAGAAGAGATAGATAGGGCCTCTTCAAAAACCTCAAGAGATCTGCAGAATATGGCATTCAAAGATGTTTTCGTAACTTTAGATTTTTTTATATCAAGGCATATCAACTCCTGACAGCACCCCCTATTCTCCTCCAAGTAGAAGATGAGCATCGAAGAATCTCCAGTGGGAGATGATTGAATTAGTCGCAAGCCTATCTCTTGGTAGGAAAAGCCTCTTGCTCCAACTGTAGACAGACAAGCTCAGTTTCTATGAGAACCTCCCTTATCAGCCCTAGTCAAGTCCTGAGGCTCACTATAAAAAGATACAGTCTGAGACTCCAGATTGTTGCAGAATGAATGTCTCAGCATGTCGCTTTCCACACCTCTGTTTTCCATCTGCTTGCCCTCTCCTAAGTGATTTAACTTCCTCAATGCTTTGCACCTGTCTCTACCTTGTGTGATTCTAGCTTTATTCCTGGACAAATATTTTAGCTGTCTTCTCGAAGCTTGGCCTCCAGGTCTGCACTGCTCTATCCTATACTCAGACTGTCCCAGGCTCAGGAAGCAAGAACAGAAACAAAGGCACCATTTGTCATGTTTCTTTCCATTTTGCCACCCACAATGCTGTGCAAATTTAAAAAGCTTCTCCACTGCCCAGGGCTTTGCTATGAAGGTGTTTACCAAATGCTATAAACCTGTCATGATTCTCCCCAGGTACCATTCCTGTTATGCTTCAAGCTGCAACATTTTCTTTCCTTTATCCCTACCCAGTCTGGTGGACAGATATGTTTAACTTACCTTGTTAAGCATAGATTTTATGTCATAATGCAGGATGTTTATGATGATAACATAAACATCATCAAAAAAGTGTGTTTCCAACTTGGGTACTTTAAGTTTTTTCGTATTAAAAAATGTAAAACTGATTACCCTCATTGGAGCCAATAGTTTTGTTGATGGTACCAAAATTTTTCCAGCCTTTAAACAAAATGGAGAAGTTTTTGAGTCTCTCATTGCTACCACAGCACAGCTCTGTTAAAATCATATTGCTTCTCAGTTTTCCTTTATCTTCTGTTCCCGCCACCTTTATGAATTTGTTTAGCTAGGCTATTGAAAATTCTTCTCTGCCTTCAGAAAAGAATCCTACCACCTTCAGATTCTTGTTACCTTTCTACTGTATAGGTGACCCCTAGAAAAGTAATAATCCTTAGAAGTTTTCTTGTTTCATCTATAAAATTACGGTAGTAAAAAATACTATCATTGATATTTTCTTAATTTCATACTGCAACAGATTTTTTTATGTTTATTCAATTTACATCTCCATCACAGTCCCCTCCCTACACCACTCCTGGGCCCACCTTCCCACCCTCCCACCCTTTCCCCCTTCTCCCACATATCCTACTCCTCTGGTGTGGGGTGCCGTACATATCAGCCCCCTTCAGTTCAGCAGCCATATGAGGGCTCAGAGTTTCCTCTTGCACTGGGGGCCTACACGGCAGCACCACTAGGGAAAAGTGTTCCACTAGCAAGTAACAAATCCTATGTTCCTATTCCTTTCAGTCTTTTTGTTGTAGGATAGTTATCCTGTACTATATGGCTAAAATCCAATTATAAGTGAATAGATGCCGTGTGCATCTTTCTGAGTCTGGGTTAGCTCACTCAGAATGAACTTTTCTAGTTCCATCCATTTGGCAGCAAATTTCATGATTACCCTGTTTATGATGGCTGAGCAGTATTCCATTGGCAACAGATATTTTTCTTCACCAAACATTATCCAGAATACTGAAACTTCTTACATGCCTCTCTATGTACCTATTTGAATTATTTTAAACAATTTTAAACAAGATTTTGTATTCCTACTAATTACTCAGAACATGTAATTGAGCTTGATATGCTTTGAATATGAAATGCTCCTCATAGGCTTGTGTGTCTTATCACCTGGTATTCAGCTAGGCATGTAGTTTTAGAACATTGTGAAAATCTTTTTGATAGAGGAAATTTTGTTGTGTCTTTGAGAGTGATGGATCCTTTCTTCATTCTATGTCTATTATGAAACACATGATCAGAACAACTTATAAAAGGAAGCATTTATAAAGAATGTTTACTGATTTTTTAAAAATTAATTTTGTACCCAGCCACCTTGCTGAAGGTGTTTATCAGAGATAAATGGACCCAGAAAGAAACTAGGGAAACAACACCCTTCACAATAGCCACAAACAATATAAAATACCTGGGGGTAACTCTAACCAAGCAAGGGAAACACCTGTATGACAAGAACCTCAAGTCCTTGAAGAAAGAAATTGAAGAGGACATCAGAAGATGGAAAGATCTCCCATGCACATGGATAGGTAGGATCAACATAATAAAAATGGCCATCCTACCAAAAGCTATATACAGATTCAATTCAATTCCTATCAAACTACCAACACAATTCTTTACAGACCTTAAAAGAACAATTCTCAACTTCATATGGAATAACAAAAAACACAGAATAGCTAAATCAATCCTGTACAAAAAAAAAAAAAAAAAAAAAAAAAAGATCTGAGGCATTGCCATCCCTGATTTCATCTATACTACAGAGCAATTGTAATAAAAACAGCAAGGTACTTGTATAGAAGCAGACCAGCTGATCAATGGAATCAAATTGAAAACCCAGAAATAAACCCACACACCTACGGTCACTTAAGTTTTAACAAAAAAGCCAAAACCATACAATGGAAAAAGGAAATAATCTTTAACAAATGGTGCTTGGCTAACTGGATGTCAAAATGTAAAAGAATGCAAATTGACCCATGTTTATCACCTTGCACAAAACTTAAATCAAAGTGAATCAAAGACCTTAACATAAAGTCCAACACACTAACTCTAATAGAAAAAAAAATGTGGGGAAAAGCCTAGAACTCATTGGCACAGGTGACTACTTTCTGAACAGAACACCAATAGTTCAATCTCTAAGACCAACAATCAATAAGTAGGAACTTATGAAACTGAAAAGCTTCTGTGGCAAAGGACACAGTCATTAGAACAAAATGGCAACCTACAGATTGGGAAAAGATCCTTACCAACCTCACATACAAAAGAGGGATAATATCCAAAATTTACAAAGTACTCAAGAAATTAAAAACCAAGAATCCAAATAATACAATCAAAAAATGGGGAACATAGCTAAATTGAGAATTTACAAAAGAGGAATCTGCAATTGCCGAGAGACCCTTGAAGAAATGCTCAACATCCTTAATCATCACAGAAATGCAACTTAAGATGACTCTGAGATTCTATCTCACATCTGTCAGGATGACTAAGATCAAAAACTCAAATGACAACACATGCTGGTGAGGTTGTAGAGAAAGGGGAATATTCCTCTATTGCTGGTGGGAGTGAAAACTTGTACAGTTACGGTGGAAATCAATGTGGCGATATCTTAGAAAACTTGGAATAGCTCTACCACAAGACCCAGCCATACCACTCCTGGGTATACATCCAAACAATTCCTCACCAAATCACAAGGACATCTCCTCAACTATTTTCATAGCAGCTTTGTTTGTAATAGCTAGAAACAACCCAGAGGTCCCTCAACCAATGAGTGGATAAAAAGGCTGTGGTACACGTATACAATGGAATACTACTCAGTCATCAGAAACAAGGAAATCATGCAATTTGGTGCCAAATGGATGGAACTAGAAAACCTCATCCTGAGTGAGCTAACCCAGACTCAGAAAGATGCACATGGCATCTATTCACTTATAACTGGATTTTAGCCACATAGTATGGGATAACTATCCTACAACCAACAGAGTGAAAGGAACAGGAACATAGACTTTGATATATGTTAGTGGGACACTTTGTCCTAGTGGAGCTTCCATGTGCAAGAGGAAGCTCTTAGCCCTCATATGGATGCTGAACTAAAGGGGGTGATATGTAGGGCACCACACAGGAGGAGTAGGATATGTGGGAGAAGTGGGGGAGGGTGGGATGGTGGTCCCTGGATGGGTGGAGGGAGGAGGCGACTGTGATGGAGATGTAACTTGCAGTAATAAATAAACCTTAAAAATAGAAGAAAAAAGAAAAAAGAATCTATATAATAAAATATTATAATGTCTCAAAAACCTTTATTACGATTATACAGAATAATATGAGTTTGTTCCCAAGTTTATGATAAAGATGAACTTGGGGGCAGATCCAAGATGATGTCCTCCATAGAGCATTATATCTGAGTAGTAGGTGAATGAGATTAGTCCCTGTAGAGTGAACGTGAGGTCCCATAGCCAATTGTGAAACACAGATACTGTCTGAATTTCCACAGTGAACAATGAGTCTGTTTACCATGTGAAACTGCTCAAACAGTTCCCACAAACACCACCCTGAGATCACCCAGCTTGGTCACTCATCTGGAGGGTAGCGCTGGCCGGAACAGACCTAACCCATGAGTTAATCCAGCCTACAGCTCCAGCCACAGATCAGCGGCCCTGCTTCGCTGCCGATATCCAGCCTGCACAGGAACCTAACTGGGGAAAACAGCTGGACCACAAGAGCAAAGGTAAGTAATATTTTCTTTTCTGATTTCTCAACATGGCAGCACAGTGTACACTTTAGCTGAGTGGCAGAGACCAAACCCAGTCACAGAAAAGTAATCAGTAGCTGAGATTGACTGCAAACACAGCAGGACACAATGTGTTCCCCACAAATATTGAGGCAACCCACTCACCTGAGCTCCCGAGCTTTTAAGGCAGTCAGAAACAGACATGTCAGATAGATTCTGGCACCTGTCTTGGGTGGAGTTCATTGCCTGTATGGTCAGCCTAGCTGCTGCACCAGAGAGTCTGTGTCAGGTGGGGAGGCCAAGGCCCAACCACAGCTCATCCTGCCTTCCTGAGGAGATCTGCCAGCTCTTAGGTCCTGACAGGGTAGTCCCCTCCCCACTCTAATCCCCTGTATATAGGTCCAATTGGGAAACAACCAGTTGAGGAGAGCAGCAGTCACTCTCCGAGAACCAGTCTGGTGCAGGAACCTTCCCATCATCTGGAGGTAGACATCAACATCACAGGTTCAGTCAGTCCCCAGAACAGGGGGTTTTCCTGAGCACCAAGACCAACTGGTTTCAGAAACAACCAGACAACTCCAGGGTCAACCAGATGACTGGAGGCCAGCACAAAACACGATGAATAAAATCCAAACCAATATTATGTCTCCAGAACCTAGCTATAATGCTACTGATAACCCTGGAACTCCTAACACCATTGGAACAAAGGAAAATGACCTTAATCCTACACTTATATTAATAATAGAAGGCTAAGGGAAGAAATAAAATACCTCAGAGAGCAACAACAAAATACTTCAAAAAAGGTGATGGAAATGAATAAAACTCTTAAAGGAATGGAAGACCTGAAAAGGGAAGTTGAAACAATAAAGAAAATACAAGTGGAGACATCCATGGAACTGGAAAACTTTAGGAAAAGAAAAGGAACTATAGACACAAACATCACCAACAGAATTCAAGAGGAGGATGAAAGAATATCAGGCACAGAGGCTAAAATTGAAGAAATAGATACATCTGCCAAAGAAAATGTAAAATCCAAAAAAGTCCTGACACAAAACTTTCAGGAAATCTAGGACACTAGACACTATGGAAAGACAGAATCTCAGACTAATAGGAATAGAAGAGACAATTCTCAGCTCCAAGGACCAGATAATATCTTCACAAAAATCACTGAAGAGAATTTCCCAAACCTAATGAAAAAGATGGCTATAATTGTACAAGAACCTTACAGAACTCCAAACAGATTAGACCAGAAAAGAAAATCCACCTGCCACATAAAAATCAAAACACTAAATGTACAGAACAGAGAAAGAATATTAAAAGCTGCTAGGGAAAAGGGCCAAGTAACATATAATGGCAAACCCATCAGAATCACACCGGACTTTTCATCAGAAACACTAAAAGCCAGAAGGGCCTGGAAAGATGTCTTGAAGACCCTAAAAAAATCACAAATGCAAGGTCAGACTACTATACCCAGCAAAATTTTCAATCAACATAGATGGAGAAAACAAGATATTCCAGGACAAAACTACATTCAAACAATATCTATGCACAAATCCAGATTTACAGAAGATGTTAGAAGGGAAATTCAAACCCAAAGATGTTAACTACACACAAGAAAACACAGGAAGCCAATAACTGGATGGCAGCAAAACCAAAAGAAGGAAAGCTCACTCACACACTATTTCCACTAACATTAAGATGACAGGAAGTAACAATCACTGATCATTAATATCGCTCAACATCAATGGACTCAATTGCCCAATAAAAAGACACAGGATAGCAGAATGGATATGAAAACAGAATCCCTCATTCTGCTGCTTACAAGAAACCCACCTCAGCAAAAAAAGATAGGCATTCTCTCCAAGTAAAGGTCTAGAAAAAGATATACCAAGCAAATGGACCCAAGAAGTAAGCTGGAGTAGCCATTCTAGTATCCAATAAAACAGACTTTCAACCAATATTAATCAAAAGAGATGGGGAGGTACATTTCATACTCATTAAAGGAAAAATGTACCAAGATGACATCTCCATACTGAACATCTATGCCCCAAATGTAAAGGCACCCACATTGGTTAAAGGAACAATACTAAAGCTCAAATTCCACATCAAACTCCAGACATTAATAGTGGGAGACTTCAACACACCACTCTCATCACTGGACAGATAAACAATGCAGAAACCAAACAGAGAAATAAGGAACCTAACAGACACCATGAATCAAATGGGCCTAACTGATATCTACAGAACATTTCACCCAAAATCAAAAGAATATACTTTTTTCTCAGCACCTCAGGGAACCTTCTCCAAAATCGACCATATAGTGAGTCACAAAGCAAGCCTCAACAGATGTAGGAAAAGTTGAAATTACCCCTTGTAATTCATCAGACCATCATGGAATAAAGTTAGACTTCAACAATAACAAAAAGAGCAGAAAGCCTACAATCACATGGAAACTAAACAACTCTCTACTCAATGACTTCTGGGTCAGGGAAGAAATAAAAAAGAAATTAAAATCTTCTTAGAATTAAATGAAAATAAAGGCACAACATACCCAAACTTATGGGACACATTAAAAGCAGTCCTAAGAGGGAAGTTTATAGCACTAAATGCCTTCAAAAAGAAATTGAAGAGTTCCCATACTAGCGACCTAAAAGCACACCTGAAAGAGCTAGAACAAAAAGAAACAAACAGTCCCAAGAGGAGCAGATGACAGGAAGTTATCAAACTCAGGGCTGAAATCAATAGCTTAGAAACAAAAAGAACATTACAAAGAATCAACAAAACCAAGAGTTGTTTTTTTTGAGAAAATCAACAAAATAGACAGACCCTTAGCCAAACTAACTAAAAGGCAGAGGGAAAATACCCAAATCAACAAAATCTGAAATGAAAAGTTGGAAATAACAACAGACATTGAGGAAATCCAAAGAATCATTAGGTCCTACTTAAAAAAACTTGTACTTCACAAAATTGGAAAACCTAAATGAAATGGACAATTTTCTTGATAGAGTCCACCTACCCAGGTTAAATCAAGAACAGGTAAACAAATTAAACAGTCCTATAACCCTTATGGAAATAGAAGAAGTCATTAGACATCTTCCAACACACAAAAAAAGTCCAGGACCAGATGGTTTCAGCACAGAATTGTATCACACCTTCAAAGAACAGCTAACATCAATATTCTTCAAACCCTTCCACAATGTTGAAGTAGTAAGTATACTGCCAAACTCATTATATGATGCCACAGTCACCCTGATCCCTAAACCAGACAAAGACCCAACAGAGAAAGAAAATTTCATACCAATTTCCCATATGGATGTAAACATGGATGCAAAAATACTCAAAAAAAAAAATACTTGCAAACTAGATCCGAGATCACATTAAAAGTGTCATACACCATGATACTTTTGGCTTCATCCCAGGGATACAGGGATGGTGAAACGTACAAAAATCCATCAATGTAATCCACCACATAAACAAGCTGAAAGAAGAATTTCAGTGCACAATAAATAAAAAGTAAGCATTTAGTTGGGAGCTTGTTTATAGTTTCAGAGTGTTTGTCCATGACCTCATTCCTGGGAGTGCATGGCATGAACTTTTGAAACCTCCAAGCCAACTCTTGGTAAAATGCCTTTTCCAATAAGGTTATAATACTCCTGCTCCAAAAATGCCATAACTCTTAATCCTTCCCACAGTTTAAGCATGTGGGGCCATTCTCAGTCAAATTACCTCAGAGCCTCTTTTTTTCTCTCAATGAGTTTAGCTCTTGAGACTGTTGTTTTGAAAATAATAGCCATCAAAGTTTCCCTGGCCCAGTGGCTTTTGGGTTATTGTATAGCAAATTCAAAGATCAAAATCCATGAACTAGAGAGCATGAGTTTAGAGAAAAGTTTATTATTTATTTAGATGTTGCAACATGCACACACACACATACACACACACAAAGAAAGAGAGAGAGAGAAGGCAGAGCACACGTGTCGTCAGGTAGCTAGAAAGGGTGCTTTTTAAAGGACTGATGGCAGAAACAGGTGAGACACAGAGAGGATATGGCTTGTTAAGCCCAGTTAGGCTATGTGTGTGCTGTCTAGGTGTTTCTTTTCTAGTCTTATCTTCACATATAGCTTCTCAGTAAGAGTAAGAGACAACAAGAAACCAAGCACATGAAATCTCTTCTATCAATGAAGGCCCACAAAAGGAAAGTGAATGGAATGTTAACTCTGGGTAGAGACATGATATTGTCTCCTCCCTTAAAGTTAAGCAAATACAAAAGTCAAACACATGACTGAAGGACCAACCAACTGCAATCTGTAAGGCATATTCACTGTAAATCATGCTAAGAAATGGGACAAATAATTATCTCTTTAATAAATTAATGTACCTTTCTTTCCCAAAGTTCATATCCCCTGGTGCAATCACAATAGAGATGCCACAAGACTCTGGTCTACCTACCTTTTTGAATAAAAAAGTATAACTTTTTCTTTTTCTTTTCTTTAATATCTTTCTTATGTTATTCAGAGCCTAGGTATGGTCTTTATGGTACTCTTTTCTTTCTTACTGTTTCTGGGAAGCTTCCCTTCCTCCTATGTGGTTGACCTCCATGCCAGCTTAGTAGAATGAATTTATCCCTTTCTTTTCTTCATATTCCTCTTCCTGGTAATTGCTGAGATTTAAAGTTTATCTGCCCTGGTTTTTTGTTGTTGTTGTTTTACTCTAATAAGATTATCTATGGGTAAAAACAAAGCAAGCAAGCAAACAAACAAAAAACCCCCACAAGACTAAGAATTCCAAGAAGTGACTCCAATTTTCCAAGTAATATGTGACCTAGATAGGAACCTAAAATTCCCATTAATATAATTATTAGGATGTTAAGCTTTGTTGGACAAAAGAGATTACTGAGGTGGACCTTAATATTTATAGCTTGACCTCTTTGTTTCTTTTTTTGTATTTTTTTGACAATATATTTTGATTTTGCCATTTTTCAGATGATGTCTGACTTCCTTTGCCTATTCTGACAATAGTGTGTCTATTTGCATAAGTTCCCTTGTTCCTGAAGTTTCCTTTTAGTAGTTTGTCATCCACTCACTCTCTTGTTTGTCTATAATTCCTACTTATTCTCATTGGGGTATTAGTTGGGACCAATCTGCCCTAGGTAGCTGAATCCCATGGCCAAGCATGTGGAAAATGTCTGGAGTAAAGTACTTCTTATGGTGCTTTAAGAAAAGTTGTTGGATTTTTCTCCTCATATAAAGTAACACACTAAATCTGGGTAGCCAGAGTTGTTTCCTGTTTCACTTATGTTTCATTGGTCATACTGCAGGGGTACCATTATTATGGTGATAATGTTCATTTCTAGAGTTTGTTGTTGCTTTGTGCCAGAGTTATTTATTTTTAATGCATCATGTCACTGACACATGTAGGAATGATTCCACCATACTTCTTATAATTAGGAAGCTAAAACTAAAGAGAATTATATATTCATGTGGTGTTTTATACAGACCACCTATATTTTTCTCCTAAGATAAAATTATCCTTCTAACTTAAAAAAAAAACTTAAAACATTAGCCATGCCAAGAAAAGTAAGCAAAAATGTATAATTCATTAAAAAAACAATAGCCATGTCAAATGGAGTCACCACATACAGATCTCTGTCCTTCTGTGACTTCTGTGATAGCTAGTGCTAACTGTCAACTTAACAAACTATTGAATCACCTAAGGAGATAGTCCATTGGGGATACCTGCGGAGAACGGGTTTGATTACATTGGTAGGGGTAGGAAGACCTGATTACATTAATATAAAGGCAGCATTTCCTAACTCAGATCATGGACTATATAGATGGAGAAAAGGAACTGAGCAGCATGCATTCATTCGTAGCTCTCTGTTCTTGAATATGGATGTAATTTGATTTTCAAGCTCCTGCCATTATGGCTTGCCTAACATGAAGGAGCATAACATGAAACTGTGAGCCAACACAAGCCTTTTCTCCCTTAAATTGCTTTTGTCAGGTTATCTTATTATAGCCATATGAAAAAACAAAACAAAACAAAAATATCTTCCTATTCCTACTTTTGTTGGCAAGCTTTAGGTCAACTTGACATAATAAGCTAGAGTCATTTAGGAAGATGGATTCTCACCTAGAAAATACACTCATAAGATTTGTCTGAACACAAACTTATAGAGAATTTTCTTAATTAATTATTGATGTACTTAGGTACTAGAGATCCAAATTTAATATTGGATCTCATAACTGTATAAAATTCTATCAACTAGTCCCTAGAACTTAGAACTTGTATTAAAAATTATTTAGCGCTTTAGACAGAAGAGAAGAATTCATTCCAGCCAGGAGCAGGAAGAAGAGGAGGCACACCATGGGTTAGAAAAAGAACCTCATTCCACATGGCCTGGAACATCGGCTAGTGTGGAGAATGGCGGTCCAAGGGGACATATGTATATATGGGGTCATATTTGGGTAATAGACTTAAGAGCTAGCTTAGATGGGCCAAGATTGCTCAATTCAGGCCAAGGCTTGTTAAAATCCAAAAAAAAAAAAAATTATTTAGCAGATGAACAGGTGAACAATGTATGATACATACATACGACAGAGTTTTATTGCACCATAAAAAAGGAAAACATGTTTTTTTGTGGAAAAATAGAGGGAGATACTGGAAAATATATATACATACAGTCTTCCCTAGGTAGAATCTATGTTTTTTAAATATTTATGTAACATGTGAAAATAGAAGGAATATTATTTAGGAAAAGGAACAGGACAAGAAGAAATATAGTGGCACAATATGTTAAGGGGTGTGAATATGATAAAAATAGATGATATATCATAAAACTGTCATAAGGAAGCCCATTGTTTCATAAAGTGAATAAAATTATGACAATTTAGGAGTTCAAAAATGTAATGCTCAGTATTGCCTTAGCTATTCTGAGTTATTAGCATTTCCATCTAAATTTTTGAATCAGCTTAAATTTTCTAAAAACAAAACAACAATCAGACAAACAAACATAACACCATCCCAAATTTCTGAATTTATAGATTAACTGAATGATAATTTATGTGTTAAGGCATTTCCTTTTAGTCCATAAATTGTACATATTTCTCCATATGTTTATATTTTATTTATTCTCTTTTATTTCCACAATATTTTAATATTTTGGTGCATCATTTTTTTCCTTGAATGCAAAACCTAGGCATTTTTATTTAGCATATTATTTTAATTACCTTCCTTGAAACATCTCTTTTCTTTTTAATAATACTTTTATTCTTTGAAATGTCCAAAATTCCATACATTTTAACAATGTATATAGTAGTTATATATGCTCACCATGGCCTCTTTCCAACTCCTCCTCTATTGTCTCTCCATTCCAGTCTCTCATTATCCAAGGGTCACCGAATATTATGGATGACAGAGCAGAAAGACTGCAATAACTCTTAGATAAAAGAGAAAGCTATAAAATCTGAGATAGAGACATGACATGGTAGTAGCATGCATCAACTCAGAGAAGCTATGCTTGCCTACATAATATAAAGCCAGTCAAAATTACAGCATTAGATGGGGTGGTTCCTTAGGTTCTATCCTTATTAGAGAAGCTATTTGCAGTTGATAGGTGTTGTGGGAAGGGTAGTTACTTTTTGGGGGTGTGGCCACCAGTAGTTTGTACATGCTTTAGTGGATGCCCACATATGCATGCGCATATGGTCAGAACTACCTGGCCCCTGGGGATTCTTAATTACACACACACACACACACACACACACACACACACACACACACACTCAGCTTTAGATAACATTTTTGTCTGTTTGGCTATAATGTGAACATGATTTATTAAATCTGAAATTTTAGGTAATTTTTCAAATTTATCAGTAGCTTAGATGTTATTCATCCAGAGACTTTTCTTGACTTGCTTTATTTCTCTTTAGTAATTTTACTATGACATTCCTAGATGTTGGCTTCTTTTTATATTTTTCTAGGTTTGTATCATTGTTCTATCTTGATTTCTTTTTATCTATTATAGAACATTTTTATCATTTATTTCTTAAAATATCCTCTTTACCCTTCCATAACTGTCTTTTAGTGCCAATTCTATTAATTCTTGTTCCGACCTGCAGGACAAACAACAGGGGCACAGAGAAGAGAGAGTGGGAAATTTGGAGGGATCAGACACACGAGAAATGAGGACAAGACAGGAGTCCAATCAAGTACCATTTAATGAAAGTCAACCCCGGGTATGTATGCATGAGAAACAGAAAGGAATGCTGAGTAAAGTAGGGCAAGGTCAAACCTAGCTGTGCAAGAAGGCTGGTATCAGAGAGGCTAAGCTTGAAGTCAGGCCCTGTACTTTCTCCTGGTCAAGATATCAGAACAGCAATACAATGGCTGGGCCAGTGGCTCTGGACAAATTCTTTATACAGTTGCAGCTTTCTTCATAAGTAAAACTTTCCTTCAAAACTTACAGCATGTTCTACTTATTCTTCATTCTATAATTTTTATTTACTGGATAGTCCACATCATTATATCACATTTTAGCAATATCTAAGAAAACATTAAATCCTGATATTGGGGTATTTGCTTGTGTTCTAGGATTCCTCTTGGATAATTGTTGAGTTCTGTGCTTCTAATTCTGTCTAATCTACATTTGGTAGCTCATCAACTATTCATTTTCCAATATATCCATCAGAAACCATGCCACATTTTCCTGTATTTTAACATAAAAGTTACATATTATAAGATTTATATCATTTTGCTATTAAAATTTGAGATTATTAAAAGAGCAATTTGGAGTTCACATAAAATTTTAAGAGATGTTATACTAAATCATCATGTACCATTACCTTCCTATCACCATGATCACCACATAATTTTCCCTACTATCAATATCTTCCAATAGTGTGACAATTTCATTAAGTGCTGGTGATTTATCATTACTATGTTATTACTAAATACAGTTCATAGTTTACATTAGGTTTCAGTCTTTGTTTTTGAGTCTTCTTTGCATCTTCACAAATATGTAATTTTATCAGTTATCATTATATTAACTATAGTAATTTTATTATAATAAAATTTCCTATGTTGAATCTACTTATTTCTACCCCTTTCTTCTGAGGAACTTATTTTGATTTTCTTCTAATTTGTTCTAAATTATTGTCTCTTGAGACTAGCCATAAAGATGAGGGTTCCTTAGGAGATTACTGTTTGGTTGTATGGAGAACAGTCAGAAAATGAATGAAATTTTAAATTAGTAACTCATCTCAAAGAGAACAGGAAAGCACACACCACAAAGCAAATGTGAAAAATATCACATGTTCAACCAGGAAATGGGGTTGGTAGGGAGAGACGGAAGGGGGTAGGAGGGTAGGAGGTAGAGACAGGGAAGAGCAAGAGAAAGACAGTGAAAAGAACATTAGTGACAGTGAAAGAAAGACAAAGAGACAGAGAGACAGAGAGTGACAGACCTGGGGATTATAACCTTTACTGGGGTCTTATATAAAAAGATTTGTAAATGTTTTTATTTCCTCCTATGATGGGATGAGATGAGAGCTATACCCAAGCTTTGCTAGTAAATAGCTTGGGTTGAGCCCAGCAAATTTCTATGTAAATTTCACTAGGCTTAGGTCTGGAAGCTTTGAAGCACCATACAATCTAATCTTGTGAAAAGATGGTCCTTGTTGGTTTCAACTTCCAACCTATATCTACTGACCTAGGCCTAGAATGTTTTGAGCCTCCAAGGCTTACTGTTAATTAAACTTATCCTTTCTTGGTCTTTTTGAATTCTAGCTGGCTGGTTCAAGTCAGTTTTTCTGGCTCAAACTCCTCTCCAAGCTGGTTGATTCAAACTGGATTCTCCCAGCTTCTGACTGAATTGCTCTGCTTGGAAAAAGTACTTCTAAACTCCATGAACTGAACTGCACTAAACTGTCTGTACTCAACTCTACTGTACTCTCTACTGTATTGCACTGTTCTGTGTGTTCCTCAACTCTCTCTGCACTGCTCTTAAGTAGATTCTCTTTCCTGTCTATCTTCCTAAGAATTGGGCATATCCCATCTCTGATTCATTCTGTCAAATGTTTGTCTGATTCATCACTTTGTCTGACCCTCAATTAGACATCATTGTTTAGGATTAAAGGCGTGTACTAAAGGTATGTCTGTCTCCCAGTTACAGGGACTAAAGGTGTGTTGTGTCTATATTCTAGCCACAGGGATCATAGGTATGCATTCCAGCTAGAGGGACTACTTGTGTGTATACCAATAGGAGAGATTAAAAGTGTGTATTCAAACCAGAGGGATTAAAGATTAAGATTAAAGATTAAAGATAAAAAGGGATTAAAGACTAAGGGTGTGTTTGTATTACAGCCAGATTACACAGGCCTAGGTCTTTAAATGTAATCCCTTGCCAGAGTAGCCATGCTGCTGCATTAAAATTCTTTTCTAAAGTTCCCTGTGGAACTTTCTAAAATTTTTTTTTTCTGTAAAGAAGGACAGCATGGATTCTAGGAGATCACTCTACAACTAATGGGGAGTGGAGGTCAATGGGCAAGATCAACTGTTTAGTAGTCAGATATCCATAAAAAAGGACATAGAAGAAGGAAACAGATATTTGTGTTGAGAATTCTGAGAAAGAGGGGAAGAACAAGTAACTACAGTAAAAATGAAAATATTCTGTTGAGTGTATGGGATTGATTCTCTTTTACATCCCAAGAAAGTTGCATAACTCATATCTTTCCAAAAGCAGAAGAGAAGTTTTCTTGGATCTTATTCTGAGAGATAAAGAGGTAATGGGCCTCGAGGAGCTTTCTGGGAGTAAAACTGAAATTACTTTCTCAAGTTTATACACAGCCACCTGCAGTGCACCATTACTGTTTATATCTTTCATGGTACTAGGTGCAACAGCAGCCTCTGAACTGGTGAGCTGTTCTTTATATGTGCCAGATCCTCTTATTTGGGAGGTAGCCAGGCAGCATAGATATTTGGACTTGCCAACCTATTGGGTCAAGAAGAAAAAACCTCATTAACCATCCTTCTTAAATGGTAATACTATATATGCAAAACCCTTATTAAAGGTCACTTAGGGTATTTCAAATTGGGAAAAAGTAAGTATATATCTAACATTTATCTTTGGCAGTATGTAGTTAAAAACCAATTTATATAATAATAAGAAAAAGAATATTGAGATATTCTTTGAAAATTCTATCTTAATCATCTCTCTTGTACCATTAAAAATTAAATTTCCAGGATGAGTTTCAAAGAAACTAGCTCTGCTTGCCTTTAATTTTGGAAGTATCTGCTCCCATGTGATTGATGGTTTTTAATATTGTACTATGGGCTTAGTAGCTATAACAGTTTTAGGTATAGATTTTATAAAGAGGATAGCACAGCTAGTAACTGCAAACATTTTTCTGTGTTAAAAATGAAATAAAAGCAAAGTAATCAAATAACATTCTTCAAAATTTTAATACATATTTAAAACTATAAAACTGACTAGTTTTTAGTCTTTAGACAACAAATGTTAGAAGAAATAGAAATCAAGAACAACTTCTTGCTCTGTTATCAGTTGTTGCTTTTCTCCTAGAAAATTTGTGTATATATATATATATATATATATATATATATATGATATGCCTTAGGCTTGTCTATAATTTCTGCCTTATGTGATGATATTACCAATAGTAAGTTGCAATAATGTTGCAGTTGTTAAATACACTTATAACACTGTTCTATTCTCTATGCTAAAGCAGAGAAATATCTCAATATTCTTTTTCTTATTATTATATAAATTGGTTTTTAACTACATACTGCCAAAGATAAATGTTAGATATATACTTACTTTTTCCCAATTTGAAATACCCTAAGTGACCTTTAATAAGGGTTTTGCATATATAGTATTACCATTTAAGAAGGATGGTTAATTTTGAAAGCTAATTCTCAGTGCAGCAGTATTGAGAAGTGGATTGGGCCTTTAGGAGGTCCTTAGGATAAAATGGCTTTGCCTGCATGATGACAGGAGTGTCTTTTAGCATATGTAGGACTTGACTTTTCCTCCTTAAACCAGATAACATCTCAATAGAAAAGTGTTCTACAGGATGTGATATTCAAATCTCCATCTTAGGAAGCAAGGCTGGTATCTTGGAATACCAACTTTACTCACACCTTTAGCTGAGTTTTTGCAGCTTACAAAACTGTAAGCAATAATTTTCTGTTGTTTGTAATAAAAAATGAAAAGAGAAGTGTGGCTGGAAACATAGTTCTGCAGTCAGTAACACTTGTTGCTTTTATAGAGGACCAGAGTGTGGTTCTAAGAAAACATTATATGGCTAACAACTCTCAGTACCTCCAATCCAGGAGATTTCACACTTTATTTTAGCCTTAGTTAACACCTTTACTTATGAGCATATACCCTCACATACATATACACGTAATTAAAAATAAATACATCTTATTCAAAAAATGAGAGAATAAATAAATAAAGCAATCAGTAAAGAAAACCCCTGCTGTTGAGTAAGTTCTTGACAGGAACTGAAGTTTGAGTTTCATATAGTATGTCATGTAATTTTACAATGACAATTTAAGTATTTATAGTTTATTACTGACAATGTGAGAAGCCAGAAAATTTTATTAAATCCTTTAACATCACACATATAATTAGTAGCTGGACTGGAATTTAAGTATAGACATATAGTATACATTTTGCTTTGTAATACTTAACTTTAACTGTAAAATTCCCTTTATGAAATATGAGATCTGCTTTCAACAGTCTTGACGCTCTTGCCTTTATTCAATCCAAAGGAATTGAACAGTTTAGCCAAGACCTTTACTAAATAGATGAATGGAATTCTCCCTAGTGGTGCTGCCATGCAGGCTCCCAGGATATGAGGGGGTCTTGGCCCTCATGTGACTGCTGAACTGGGGTGGGGGACTGATGTGTGGGGACACCCCACTCTGGAGGAGTAGGATGGAAGTGTAGGAGGGTGGGACTGTGAGGGGTGGAGGGGGCCACTGTGATGGAGATGTGACTTGAAGTAGTGAATAAACATTTTAAAAAAAGAGCTTACTTCAGTCCAGGTGTTGTAAAAAACAAAACAAACAACAACAACAACAAAACAAATACCGTAACCTTGCTATCAAGATAAAAACAGAATTTTTCAAAATCACTTAGGGAAGACATTTGATTTTTTTTGATGATGATAGTTATGGCTATCATCTCATTTCCTTTTCACAATAATCCAGAGTTTCTGAGAATCATATTTCCTTGGGCATTGGGATGCCTAGGTACCTGGCCGGGATTTACTTCTACGTCTCATTTACAAAGCATATGATTCAGCCAGAGTTTACAAAACGGCAGTTCTGGTGGGAGTTATATTTTTACTTGACCTAAGCATATTTTTTCGTTTGTATTTTTGTTAGGTATACTGACATGGCTCATCAAGCTACTTGATACAAAAACTCAAGACTAATATTTACCTTGATATATCAAAAAATGTAAATTTTTTGATAAATTTTGACAAAATGTTTGTAAATTTTTTCTCATATTCTTGTATGATAAAAATAGATACAAGTAAAAAGGATTGTGCTTGAATTTAAATCCTGTATTAGGCTCTTATTTACATTTAAAATTTAGACATTTTTAGCAAGGTTGGCTGCCTTCTGTGAATATTCCATGCATTTATCCCTTTCTATACTGAAGCTCTATTTAGTTTTTAAGTTGAGGGTCAAATACATTTTTTTGTAAACTTTTCCCTAATATGCTTCTCTGCAGTCATTCTACAACCTAATATTTATTGTATGTTTTACTCAAAGTGAATAATTACATATATTTTTATTTGATTAATAATTCGTTTTAGCTCTGATTTTAAATCTTCCTTTAGAGCTGAGTTTTCTAAAGACAGTGTCTACTTGGTAGTTTATTGTTTCCAATATTTTCTCTCTGAAAAACTCCTGATATTATCTAGTCTTCTATTCAAGGTGATACTAATTAGACCTGCAGTACAATTTGTCTTGTCATACTTGGGCTATCATGTTCTTTGTTTTTGGAATTTGAATCTATTTAAAGAACTACACATATTCCTTCCCCTACCCATACTTTCCTTACATGGATCATGTTTTCAGGAAATCACACTGGTTTAAACACTAAACAGCAGGAAACATGGTAGATATACCATGAAGAGTTTGAATGTGGTCTTTCACCTGCTTGCTGCTTCCAGACCCTTGGCATTCCTTTCCAAGATCACAGATACCCATAGATGGTTCTCTGTGAAACTAAATCACAGATACTGTTATCATCAGTGTGAGGTACTTGATTGTTGGACCCTGCTGTTAAGGTTGAAGGCCAGAAGTCCTCTGAACTCTGAACTTGGTGCTAAATGACAGACTCCCTTTTTTGAGTAGAGTTCCCTCCTCTTTCACCTGTTCTGGGGGTTCCTGGACTGCCAGATCTCACCTTCTATCTGAGGAATGTCACATATCTCTCAGGGAGATTACAGACCCAACCCTTTCTCCCGATAAGGAACCTGCTCAGTGAACACCTGGAGGTATCTCCCCATACTAATGAGATCTTTTGTTGCATTGCCTTTCAACCAATGACCTTTGACCATGCCTTTAATGATACCTGGAGTTCTTCCCCCACCCCAGTGGCCGATGGGATAATTAGTTACCACATTCTCTTTATTATGATAGGACATTACTACTGCATGTAAATGAAGTATCCCTGGCACTTCTGGTCCCAGTGATTTAAATACATTCACCTCCAAAGCCCCTTCTCACTGGCCAAGGTTTATTGTAGAAGTAATTGATAAATTATTGCCAATATTTATATTACCATTAATAGATCAGTGTTGCTAATCCTTAACTCGTCAGTATAAATAAACACACATAGACACCCGATGGGCTTTATCAAGCCTTAGCCTGTATTGTGCAATCTTAACCCATCTAAGCTAGCCCTTAATTCAGTTCCCCAAATATGATCCCATATATATATGCATCCCCTTGGGCTGTTATTCTCCAAGCTATGCCAATGTTCCAGGCCATGTGGAAAGATCTTCCATTTACCCCATTATGTCTTCCTCCTCCTTTACCTCCTGTCTTCTCCTACCTAAGATTTCTGTCTGCCCCAGGAGCCTGAGAACCTTTGCCCTGCCTACTTTTCTCTGTGCTCAATCACAGGCCTTGGCATTTTATTAAAGACAATCAGAGAAAATGATTAGAAAGCAAGGTAACACAACATTACTTGATGTACAGGAAGCAGGCCTCTGAGAGCAGGTAAATTAACATTTAGAATTCATAATATCACCTCTTCAGTTTATAATGTCCTTTTTCATGAAATAAACTCTCTTTCTTCATTCCTCCTCCAACACCATAGTCTGAAAGTAGTTGTTTATTTTGTGCTTGGGAAGGAAGAACTCCTTTCTGGATTCACCTACTTATCCAGGTCTTTTACTGCCATTAGCGGGGGCTTATATCTGAGCATCCAGAGACCCAGCTCACACACCCACGGTCACCCCCACGACTGCTTAGCCAGGCTTGTGTCTCAATCACTGCCAGGGGTCCCCTCAGTGACAACCTTCAGATTCTTACTTCTCTCTCACCACCCACCACAGTTCATCTGGAGTGACCAATTCATCTGTTTCAGCTGTTTGTTGGCTGCTCCCAAAGCAGCCACCAGATTTGTCCAGCTGCTTGACTCAGCTTAGGAGTCCTGAAACAGGTAAATAGTTACCCAAACCCTCCTGCTTGCTTAGCTAATAGAATCATAACACTTACTGGTGGAGAAATCCTTTTTCCCACCTCTCTCAGGTATCCTATGTCACTTGACAGATACTATCCCATGTTTCATCCTTTTCTGCCCAGAAACTTATGTTGCCCAGACTTTTCAGCAGAGAAGCATATACTTCCAGCTTAGTGCCTAACAAAACCCTTGCTTCTTGGGAGAGTACCAGACAAGGCCCAAGCTCAACCAGCAGCCACAGAAGGACACTTGATAGGTCTGTTTGTGAATACTTGTCTTGACCTTAACATTTGCTGTACAGCCATAGGACTTATGTTTGTTCCCCTGTAGCCTCTGATTTGAAAATTGCTGAATACTACATAGTCCTGATTGAAAGTTCCTTCTTCACAATCCACAGATATTCTGCTATCTAGATTTCAGTGGACAATCCAGTGGCATTGCTCTGGGTTTTAAAAATGTGTATATCACAGAGGTTAGGCAACCTACTTTATCAGCACAAGGTTTTTTTGTTTGTTTGTTTGTTTGTTTGTTTTGCTTTGTCTTTGCTTTTTTTGTCTTAGGTTGTAATATATGAAAATTAATTTATTATTTTTTGGTGATTTCATGCTTATGTATGATATTATTTGGTTGCCTTATCCTCCCATTCCCTCTTCTCCCCTTCCAATTCTTGCTGAACTCCCCTACCCAACAGATCTGCCTTATTCATGTGTGTATATATACGTGTGCTCCATTGAAGATAATAGGGTTGTTTGTGTTTAGTCTCAAGCCCAAAACAAAATTAGGAGCTTCATATTTAGCATATCAAAGCAGACACTAGTTGTCAGGTTCTTATAGCATTCCTCACTCCCTTCCTGTTACAGGATATGGAAGGCATACCCTGCCTGCCTACTTTAAACTTCTCCAGTTTAGTGGCTGGGCAGCCCTTCCCCCAGCTGCCTTTCCTTATATAATCCAACCATTTTATTTACCTGGCCCTTTTGTTTAGCATTCATCCCTCTGGCCACTTTGTGTCTCCCCTCCTGCTTCTCCTCACACGGCCTGGCTCAGTCTTGACTCTCCCCCATGTTCCTACCTCTGACTACGCTCTCCCTTTTATCTACAATAAACCTTTATGTCCTCCACCACACCTAGGAGCAGTTATGTCCTTTCCTTTTATTTCTTTTTTCATTCAATTTTCAGGAGCAGTGATGAGGATGATTATTGGATGTGGAAAATTTAACAAAATTTAAAATTATGTCCCCCTCTTAGAACAACCATTCATTGTCAATACGCCTTTCGGGAAGTATCTCATGAGTTTCTCTTGTATCTGTGTTGGAATGTTGAAAGCCTGTTCTTCCATTGGTCTTGTTCAGATAATGAACTGCTGTGAGTTCATGAATGTGAAGGCTATGTCATGTCAAACTACAACATTTCACTGCACTGCTACCCACTATCCTCCAGCTCTTACAATTGTTCTATCTCCTTTTCTTTAATGTTCCCCAAACATTGGAGGAGGCCAATGATATGCACATATCATTTAGGGTTGAAAACCCAGAATTCTAACTAATGAATTCTTTCTTTTTGTCCTTTAAAAAATAACTTTGTCTCAATATACAAAGGTATAAGGGCATATTCAATAATCTGCCCATTCTTCTTGGACCTTCCTGTGCTATGTCTATATCTCATTTTTCTCAAGCCTATGCACTCCTACATAGGAGAGGAAGAAGGATACAGAAAAGGAAAAGTAGGAAGTCCCTGGGGCTAACCTCCAAAACCCATTAAACAGGACCATTTATCAGCTTGTAATCTCTTCCCCTAAATATCGGAGTTTTCAGTTATCCTTCAAATAACCAAAAAGAAGGGCGGAGAAACACCCTCCCCACCCTCTGGGCATGGGACATCGCTCTCTTAAAGTGACTTCCTGCGGATTTGGGTCGTAGTAGACCTGTTTGGGGCCCGAACTCAAATGGAAAAAATGGTTAAAAATATTAGTACACTCCTTTTATGTTCAGTCCTTCTGTTCTCAGCTGTTTAGATGACCTAAGGGGTTTGTAGGCAGAAGCTGATCTTACAGGCTTCACTGAGGTTCCTGCCGGGGCATTGTGTAGAGCTGAACGGTCCCAGTGACATTGGATTGCCGTGGTGGTTGCAGGCCCCCGATGGAGACAGCTATTGAGGAAGTCTGCCAGGCAGAATCAACTGGGTCACTCGTCCTCCTTGGTGCCTGATTCTGCTCTCTGCTGAGGTTTCCGCTGTCTAGCCGTCCCCGGGCTCCCCTAATGGACGCTTCGATTCTCCTGGAAAGATAAGAACAGAGCCCTGCCCCAATCCCAACCCTGGGACAATTGCCCTCTTTTTTTTTTTTTTAGGGGGGGGGGGGGGCTAGGTAGTACTTCTCCTGAAGCAAATTTGGCCTTCCGACAACATACAAAGTGTTATCTTTCAATCCGGGTTAAAGAAGAAATCATTCTGTCACCTTGGAGCTAAACCAGCTCTGGTGTATATATTTTGAGATCCCAAAGGACAATCTGCCTGCATCGAGAAGGCCTTTTGTAAGTAATCTCCAATCCTAGGTCCCTCCAAATCCCATGTGTGTGTCTCTGAACTCTAATTATTGGGATCAGAGACCTGTGTTTCCCATCTGAAGGGATCAAAGATGTGTTCCACCACTCCTGGATCGAAGTCTTTCTCTATTTAGAGTTTGCCCAGCATCAGACTGACCCTGAGCTCCGGGATCTGCCCGTTTCTGTCTCCAGTGTGCTGGGAGCTGGGACCAAGGGTGTGCTCTTCTTGAATGGTGGGACCAAGAGTATGCACCCTCACCACCCCGCTCTGTATGACTCCAGAATACATAAGACCACCAACTCTATGGTGCTCCCCCCGTCTCCGCTGAAGTCAAAGGCATGGGCCAATACCACAATTCTCTTGTATTTTACCTTAGTTCCACGTCTTCTCGACACCTGGAGGTCTGCAAAACCAGGCCGAATGGCTGTATCCTCTTCCATTCACAGTGTTTCAGCCCTGCCACCTGCCTTTTTTTTTTTAGTTAATAAATTTATTTGTTTGTTGCTTCAGGTTACATCCTTATCATATTGAATATGCTCTTATACCTTTGTATATTGATACAAAATTAGTAGTTTATTTTGCTAAAGTGGTATTGACCATTGTTTAATGTGCAAAAATATGATTGTATTGGATTACATCGGTATTGATCTTTGTATATTGATACAAAATTAAGATTATAGTTGGCCACAATGGTATTGACCCTTGTATATGGACATAATATTAAGACTGTATTGGGCTACAGGCATTGATCTTTGTATATTGATACATAATTAAGAGTATATTTAACCACAATTGAATAGATCTTTGTATATTGATACAAAATTAAAGGTAACGCTTACTAATGGTATCATACCTAGAGATACTTAAAAATAAAATGTGAAGCTCTGGCCTCTTGATACCAACCGTCTAAAACTGTCTAGGATAGTTAAGTAAAACAAACTCCTAGTCATGCAAACATGTCACTTTGTTAGCTACTATGACAGTCTATCACAGATATTCTCTAAACTACCCAGTAATCAAGTTGTTAAGAGACAAGCAACATTTGCTTATCTAAATAAAAGAGATGGATAGGGCATCTTCAAAAACCCCAAGAGATCTGCAGAATATGGCATTCAAAGATGTTATCTTAAATTAAGATTTTCTTTTTTTTGATATCGAGACATATCAGCTCCTGACAGCACCCCCTATTCTACTCCAAGTAGAAGATAAGCATCGAAGAATCTCCACTGTAAGATGGTTGAATTAGTGGCAAGCCTATCTCTTGGCATGAAAAAACCCCTTGCTCCAACTGCAGACAGACTGCTGTCCAAAAAGGACAAAACTTGGTAGCAGGGAAGTCGACAGCCTAACTCTGCCAAGACAGGGTAGGTAAGTCCTTCATAATCCCTGCTCTACAACAAATGTCTGTCATAGAAACAGGACCCAAAGGCTGAAGACTGATGCAGGAATGTATGGAGAGAAAATGGGAATTGTCCAGGCAGTCATTGGTATGTCCTTTCTTAGTTTTGGAAGCTGCAGGCCCTGCACTTCCTATATAAGCAGATATATTTATCCCTCTCAGGTCTCTGAGGTGGTTGAAGAATAGATAGCTAGAGTCTCATAGCTAAATTTTGAGTTGTTTAGGAATCAAGAGGGTGTTATAGATCTAAGAAGATACTCTTAAAAGTGTGTTGCAAGTTAGTATGAATGTTGAGTCAGATATAGACCTTTAAACTCATGGA
>CAJQZJ010033271.1:708509-719738 GCA_907164525.1 Lophiomys imhausi
AATTAAGATTATAGTTGGCCACAATGGTATTGACCCTTGTATATGGATGTAATATTAAGACTGTATTGGGCTACATAGGCATTGATCTTTGTATATTGATACATAATTAAGAGTATATTTAACCACAATTGAATAGATCTTTGTATATTGATACAAATTTAAAGGTAACGCTTCCTAATGGTATCATACCTAGAGATACTTAAAAATAAAATGTGAAGCTCTGGCCTCTTGATACCAACCGTCTAAAACTGTCTAGGATAGTTAAGTAAAACAAACTCCTAGTCATGCAAACATGTCACTTTGTTAGCTACTATGACAGTCTATCACAGATATTCTCTAAACTACCCAGTAATCAAGTTGTTAAGAGACAAGCAACATTTGCTTATCTAAATAAAAGAGATGGATAGGGCATCTTCAAAAACCCCAAGAGATCTGCAGAATATGGCATTCAAAGATGTTATCTTAAATTAAGATTTTCTTTTTTTTGATATCGAGACATATCAGCTCCTGACAGCACCCCCTATTCTACTCCAAGTAGAAGATAAGCATCGAAGAATCTCCACTGTAAGATGGTTGAATTAGTGGCAAGCCTATCTCTTGGCATGAAAAAACCCCTTGCTCCAACTGCAGACAGACTGCTGTCCAAAAAGGACAAAACTTGGTAGCAGGGAAGTCGACAGCCTAACTCTGCCAAGACAGGGTAGGTAAGTCCTTCATAATCCCTGCTCTACAACAAATGTCTGTCATAGAAACAGGACCCAAAGGCTGAAGACTGATGCAGGAATGTATGGAGAGAAAATGGGAATTGTCCAGGCAGTCATTGGTATGTCCTTTCTTAGTTTTGGAAGCTGCAGGCCCTGCACTTCCTATATAAGCAGATATATTTATCCCTCTCAGGTCTCTGAGGTGGTTGAAGAATAGATAGCTAGAGTCTCATAGCTAAATTTTGAGTTGTTTAGGAATCAAGAGGGTGTTATAGATCTAAGAAGATACTCTTAAAAGTGTGTTGCAAGTTAGTATGAATGTTGAGTCAGATATAGACCTTTAAACTCATGGAGATGGTTAGATAGTAGAATGTTAAAGTCAGGGGCCAAATATGTATAAACTGGACATTGGGAAGGTATACTGGGCCATTTAACTCTCATAAATGTGGCATATTTATATCTGTTGTTTTGTATAATACTTACTGTTATAAGAGAAGGAACCATCTGTTGGACTGAAAGAGGAAACTTCTGGGGGGGAGAGGGTGGAAGGGTGGGATAGGAAGGGGGAATTGGGAGGGGTTTGTGACTGAGATGTAACTTGAAGAAAAAAAATTAAAGTATGTATAAAAAAAAATAACTTTGTCAAGACCAAAGAATAGAGGTTCTTCTGAGAGTCTCCTTTCTCTTTCACTTTGCCATATAAACTTGTCTCCCTCTTTCTTCATGTCTACTAGAAAAAAAATAATTTCTTCTAAAAATCCATATTTCAAATCAAACAAATTAAATAAACATATAAAATTATAAGCCAATCTCACTGTTGCATAGATGTAAAAACTGTCAAAAAATAATTGCAAGACAAATTTAAGAACACATTAGGATGCCCTGTATCTACTAGCTCTCTTTAAAGTGTGGCCAACATTCATAAACTGTAAACCATCCTCTGGGTCCCATTTTCTGGCCCTCAACTCTGCCTGCTGTTCTCTTGTGTGACTTAGCCCTCTGCTCTCTGCCCACCAGCTCCCCTTAAAATACACTCTATAGCTGTAAACTTCACCCCTTACCTTGGGCTTCATTTTCTGGCCCACCACCTGGCCTGCTTTTCTGGTAAGTCCTTGCCTTATGCCCAGTTTCCACCAACTCTGCTGAAAACATGCCCAGCAGCTGTATTCTGTATCCCATCAACAGGGCTCCATATTCTGGCCTACAACTTGGGTAGAAGACTTCTGTTTTTTCAGAGGCCATACTGGTTCTTGGAACCCCAGAAGCTACATTGACACCCAAAACCCCAGAGGTTACACAGCCCACAAATCTCCAGTGGGGACACCCTACTGGACCTGAAGACTTGCTGATCAACAGGTCTCCAGGCCTCTCAGGACTGAAGACCAGAGAAAAAAATAAAAACCAAGAGCAAACAACATCAAAATCCACTCATTTAACAAAGACAAACTAGGAAATTAACACCTACATTTATAATAATCACAAAACCCAGGTAACTAGAGGCCACAGTGTAAGAACACAATAAAAGCCAGGACAATATGGCACCACCAAAGTCCAGGTATCCTACCATAGCAAGCTCTGGATATTCCAATACCACCTAAGTATATATTTAAAAAAATACATTAAATCCAAATCTAATCTTAGGAAAATGAGAGAGGTCTTTAAAGAGAAAATGAGTTAATCCCTTAAAGAAATACAAGAGTGGTATTGCTGGTGGCATCACCAGTAGTCCCAGCACTCAGGAGGCAGAAGTATGTGGCTCTTTGAGTTTGAGTCTGTCAGTCAGTCTGTCTGGTCTATAGATCAAGTTCCAGGAAAGCCAGGGCTACATAGAGAAACCCTGTCTTGAAAAACAAACAAACAAAACAAAACCAGAAACAAAATGAACCAACCAACCAAATATAGAAAAATACAATCAAACAGGTAAAGGAAATGAATAAAATTATTCAACACCTCAAAATGGAAATAGAAGGAAGAAAGAGAACACAAACATCACCAACAAAATATGAGAGATGGAGGAGAGACTTTGTTAATGAAACATTACTAAAGCTCAAATTCATATCAAATCCAATGCATTAATAGTGGGAAATTGCAACACTCTACTCTCACCAATGGACAGGTGTTGGAAAAAAAGTCTGATACATTAGTTCTGAGAGGCTAATTTCAATTCTGAGATCTGGTTACCACCCTGTCTGAGGGATTCTCTTGATTGGTTAATAAAAGTTGCTGAAGACCAATTAGTTGGGCCGAAAGAGTATAGGAAGGTGGGACTTACTGAGTCAGAAACAGGAATCCTGGGTTTTACATGGAGGAATCTCTTTTTCCCCCAGGAGACACAGAAGTAGGCAGACCTATTTGAGAATTCTGGAAGGTAAGAATAGGTCACATGGCTGTTTGGGATTAGGTGGTCTGGGTTAATTTAGATTAGCTCATTGGGAGTCTGCCCAGCTAAAGGCTAAGCATTGAAACATTAAAAAGTCTTGGTGTTTATAGTTATAAGAAAAAGAACCATTTGTTGGACTGAAAGGGAGAGCTGTTGGGGGGAAAAAGAAATACCTTAAACTAAAAAAAAAAAAAAAAGGGAAGAGGATGGGGGGTTGAGGGGGAGGAGGGTGGAAGGGTGGGACTGGAGGGGGAAGTAGGGAGGGGATTGTGATTGAGATGTAACTTGAAGAAATAAAAAATAAATTATTTAAAAAAAAAGTCTTGATGTATTTAATTACAGGGGAAAGGGCTGTGGTGGCCTATAGGTTGCCAGTCAAAGCAATCTAGGTTCATTGGCCTCCCACCAAGCCCTAGCAGCTGTCCCTCTTGGCTTCTGGAAAATCCTCTGGTCTAATATAATAATTTATATTTATAAATAAGTATCCAGCAGCTATTCCACCAGCTTCCCTGCCAGACCACACCACCAGGCCATCCCTTCAGGCCTACAAGCTTCTAAGGCAAGTCAGGCCTGTCAATATCCCACCAGGCTGCCGGCTACTCTGCCAGCCTAACATAACAACATATAGTTATTAATGAAGATATTAATTAACAGAATTTAGGTTGTAGGTGGTGAAGGCCACCCTTGGTCCAAGGCTTTTTCCCCAGGACAAGTCAGGCCACCAGTTAAGATGGGTCAGACCTGGTGGCCTCCCAGCAGCCCACTGGCTGCTCCACCAGCCTAATCTTATAGTTTATACTTATTAATAAATACAATTGATAATTAAATTGCAGTTTCAGGTCATTTAGAACAAAACTAAACAGAGAAATAACGGAACTAACAGGCATTATGACTCAAATGTACCTAACAGATATTTACAGAACATATTTCCTAAACACAAACAAATATACCTTCTTCTTAGCACCTAACAGTACCTTCTTGAAACTGGACCATATACTTGGTCACAAAATAAGTCTCAAGAGATATAAGAAAAGTGAAATAACTTCTTGTAACTTCCAGACACAAAACTAACCACAAAACCTTTGACCTACAAATTGTCCTGCCTACAAGATGTGCAGGGGTAAAGACAGCACAGGAATTGAGGGAATGGCTGGCTAATTAATGACTGGTCCAGCTTGAAATCCATGCTATGAGAAGAAGTCCACCCCTGAGAATGTTGATATTCTGCCACACTTGCAGACAGGAGCCTAGCATAACCATTATTAGAGAGGCTTCACCCAGCAGCTGAAGGAAATAGACAACAAAACATTAGGCAGAGCTTGGTGAATCCTGTAGAAGGGAAGGAAGGACTGTAGGAGTCAGAGGGGTCTAGGACACCACAAGAAAATCTACAGAATCAACTAACTTGGGTTCACAGGGGCACACAGAGATGGAACATCCCACCAGGGAGCATGCATCAAACTGACCTAGGCCCTCTGCACATATATCCAGCAGCTACGCCACCAGCTTCCCTGCCAGACCACAGCACCAGGCCATCCCTGCAGGCCTACAGGCTTCTAAGGCAAGTCAAGCCTATCAATCTCCCACCAGGCTGGCAGAGCAGCCGGCAAGTTACCGGTTGTGTAACTTGGTCTTCTTGTGTGACTCCTAACAGCCAGCGGGAGCAGGGTTTGTCTCTGGCATTGTTGTCTGCCTTTGAGATCCTTTCCTCCTACCATGCTGCTTAGCCTTGCCTCAATAGGAAAAGCTATACCTAGTCTTATTGCAGCTTGATTTGTGAAGGATGATTGATGTCCATGGGAGGCCTCCTCTTTTATGAAGCAAAAGGGGGAGAAGGAGTGGATGGGGAGGTAGGGAAAATTGAGGTCAGGGTGTAAATTTAATTAATTAACTAATTAAAACACCTTAGTGACATCATGCACATGATCAAATTAGTTTAATTCTATTAACACAGGAATGGTTCAATAGACATATCCGTTAATGGCTGTCAGGATGTAAATGGATATAGAACAGAAACTTCTGGAATTTTATTATAAATGGATGTCAGGGTTTGTGAAAGCAGAAAAACCTAGGGCCAGAAATAATACATGTCAGCACAATAAAGGATATATACAATTAACTACTGCCAATATTATGTTAAATGTAGAAAAACTCAAAGCAGTTCCACTCAAACCAAGGACACAATAAATTATCCATTCATCCTTCATGGAGATTGAAATCTTAGCTAAAGCAATAAGACAAAACAGATTCTTGTTCCTGACTTTAGTAGAAATGTTTTGAGTTTTCTGTTTGTTTAGTATGAAGTTGGTTATTAATGTTGTATTTGTCTTTATTGTATTAGGATAGGTATAGTATAAAATAAACCCTCTGGTTTCAGCATGGCCTGGTAAGGGATGGGTAAGAGAGCCCGGTGGCAGTGCTGTGGGGAGGGGAGCAGTGTTCAGTGCTGGTGTATACATCCAGGTAAATATTACCTATTGCAGTTCATGATCATCAAATTAGCCCTGCAGAATTTGCTTAAAGGAATTCTATACACAGAGGAACAAGAATGACAATCTTAATCCCAAGAACATAGATATGAGATGAACAAGAAAAGCTAGAGGAAACATATCATGTTCAACAAACTCAACAAGCAAACTCAAAAGGTAATAACAGAGAAAGAAAAGAATAGGTGAATAATTTGTTCTAACTAACCAGCTGAATGACCAACAAAATTATAGGAAATATACATGCCTTAACTTTAAATGTCCTAAGGCACCAATAATAAGATGAAAGATGCTGGTCAGATTAAAAAACATAATCCTACTATATGCTGCAGGTACAAGCATATATCATGGGTAAATAGATCCACAGATCAAAAGTAAATGGACAGATGGGGATGTTCAAGTGAACAGAGGTCCAAACAAGCTGGCTCATTCTAATATATAACAAATTAGATAACAATCTGAATAGTCAAAAGTGCCTGTGATCTGTGGTGGTGAGGGGGGGCAGTATCGGGAACCTGAGGATGGATGTGTGGGTGTCAGCGAAAGTAAAGCAGCTGACCACCTGTTGACTTTCAGGCAAGGGGCCCTGAGTAGTTCAAGCCATCTTTATTTATAAAACACAATCCTGCTCACTTGAGCAGTGACCTCATTGGTTATTTTATTTAAAGAAATGATAGTGTCAGCATTATAAAATTTCCACCATTACAAAAAGCGCCCAATAGTCACCCTTCTTCACTCCCTCTCCTGCTGCTGGGTCAATTACCCCCCAACCATTTTTTTTTTTTTTGGACTACAAAGCTTAATTTCAGGAAGCAAAAATAAATGTCTAGACTAGACAGGCATGTCCTGTAGACTTGAATACATACCCAGCTGGCAGCAAATGCTATTACACAATTATGCAAGGTGAAAGACAGATTAAACATTTGTGGGTATAATAAGCCTATTCATCAAATAGCATCCCTCTGTCAACACACTTTCTTAATTGTAGTCAAAGATCTTCCCATTGTACCAAACAACCTTTCTTGATATGTACCTATCAGTTTCTGACACCATCTATCCAAGAACCATTCTTTAAGACTCTCTTGATTAGAAACAGCTTCCCTATTCTCTAAGTTTCTGTTGATCAGATACACCTTCCTTGTTCTTTAAGTCTCTGCTGATCACACAGCTTCCTCAGAACAGCTATTCAAGCAGAACTCACTGCTCCCCACAACCGCCACAGGCCTACTCAGTGTCACTGCAGCTGCTTCTCTAGGGACATGACTACATCTCCCAAAATATGCAGGATTATTGGTCACATCCAGTGGATTAATTGAGACAGAAAGAGGAAAAGAGGGTTTTACCCCTTAAAAGAGTGTGGAGAAAAACATAGGAATTATCCTCAGGACTTTCAGGCTGCGTGATCCTGGCTTTGCCTGTGACTGACAAAGTGAAACTATTGCTATGTGCATAAACAGCATATTGAAATCAAGGAGGGCTTGTAGTACATGGGACACAGGTAATAAGCATAGAGGCCACCAAATTCACCACAGGTTCTTGCCAAGTGGGAAGGGATTTCCAAGGACCTTGCCACAGTAGAATCTAAGTAGTCTCCATGGGCCTTGCTTCAGTAGAGTTCCATTGAAGCTGTCATGCAGTGTTCTCTGAAGTTGCTGTATAAAAAGTCACTGGTACAAAAGTGATGTTATTCCACAAAATATGAATAGTAATCTTCATCTAGAATTTATAAGAATTATAACTATAAGTGAGTAAATTGTTAGACTTCCAATTTCATAAAATAAATACTAAGAAGCATCAAAATCAGAAGCCTTAATAATAGTGATTGACTTGAATACTCTTCTTCATCTATAGAATGGTTACTCAATTTAAAGGTTCATAATTAGAATACAACATAGGGTAACTTGACATCAAATGCATGTAAAATATCCATTGCACAGATACAAAGGACACATTTTTTTAAAGCCATCCTTTGGAACTTTTCTAAAATTATTTCCATTCTAGGCCACAAATCAAGTATTAAAAATATAAAGATTGAAAAAGTTTGTTACCAGAGTATAGAGAAATAAAACTAGAAATCATTATCAAGAGAAACTACGGAAACTGGAAAAGGACTTGGAGACTGAGCATGTACTCTTGAGTGACCTGAAGAAACTACAGAGATTTTTTTTAATTCCTGCAATCAAATGCAAATGAAACACGACTTCCTAGAGACCACAGACACAGGAGTAGAAAGGCAGTTTGAAGAAAAATGTTTGTATTTACTAATGCTAACATTAAAAAACTAGAGAGATAGCTGGAAAGATAGCTCAAGAGTTAAGAGTTAAAACTCACTGAGTTTTCAGTGAAGCAGGGTCTATTCTCAGTACTTGTGTCAGATGGCTCATTACTACTTATAGCTCCAGTTCCAGGGGAATTTACATCTCTCACTTCTAAAAGCACCTTCATTCTTATGAAAATACCCCCCCACATAATTAAAAGTAATATAAATACTTTTAAAAATCAGAGAGATTAAAGTACATAAGGAATGACATATATCAATGCCTTAGCATACCATGAACCATGCCAAAAGCAGTAAGTTGTTAGAAATAATAAAGACAGAAATAAATGAAGACCAAAGGTACAATATAGAGAATAAAACTAAGAAGTTGGTTCTTTGAAAAATTAAGCAAGATTAACAAAGCTCTTGTCAAACCCTAATCAAGATAAAGAAATAGAAAACCCAAATGAATAAAAATTGGAGGCAAGAAGTGGATTTCACAAGAGATTCTAATGAAATCTACTGAATTATTTGGAAGACGTTGAAAACTTATATCCTCCAAAATGGAAAAGTATAGAAGAAATATATAAAGTCCTAGACCCACATAGCAAAGCAAAATTAAATCAAATGGCAAAAAATAACTTATACATGTCTATACAGATCAATAAAATTGAACCAGTAACAAAGTTCTTTTCCCCAATAGGGAAAAGCCTGGGAGAGGACTAATTTTACAGGCCATATTATGTTAAGCATTCAAGAAAGAGGAAGTACCTATACTCCTCAAATATTTCATAAAAGAAAGAGTATTGAAAGACTGTAAAAAATATGTATTGCCTCAGTGCCCAAGGTGATGAATCTAGGAAAGAAATAACCATATAGCTATGCTAGTGATGGATACAGCAACAAAGCTTCTTAGTAAAATACTCTTAATTGTCTTACGTGCATGTGTGAATTCATACTACTGAATCAGAGACAATGAATGTTTGAAATTCTGTAAGTCTATTGATGCAAGGGTGGCACAATATATGCAAAACAAGGGAGGTGGAATCAAACAACTAACTGGAATTAAGGTAAGAAGAAATCACAAAAGCATCAATGTATACAGAAAAGTTCTGTAACACAGTTTTGTGACAAAAATCCTGGAAGAAATTAGGAACAGAAGAAACATATAATGTAATAAGACTATTTATGATCAACTTAAATTTTCTATATATAAATAGGAAAAACTGAAAACATTTCCTGTAGAGGAATTTTCATCCAGCAACATGACTGCTCTGATCACATCCAAAGACCTCCTAGGTCTGTGTGATTCAGCTGGCATTCAGACACGCAACACACCCCATTAATCCCTTTAGTTGGAGTGTAGACAAGTTATTAGTACTCACTTTTAATCTCAAAGAAGACAACTAATTGAGGGTTAGAAAAACTCATGAATCAGAAAAAGATTTGACAGAATAGGATACTCTCAAATCTCATGAGAAGATCAGGGAAAAGAGATGATTTAATAGAGAGGAGGGACAGAGAAAGATTGTTGAATCAGTTCAGTTAGTTCTGGGAGTTCAGTTGAGCAGTCAGCTGAGTTGAGTCAGTGGGAGTCAGTTGAGAGGCAGTGCAGTGGAGTTGAGTTCATGGCAACTCAGTTGGTGACAGTTCAGGTCATGGAGTTCAGATGAAGTTTTACCAGGACAATTGTACAGAGACAGATTGCAGAGAGAGAACAAGCTAGATACAGGTGGAGACAGAATGAGCCAGAAAAATGAGAAGGAACTACAAGATTAGAACATTAGTATGGAGCCAAGCAGAGAAATTCAGTCAGAAGTCAAGAGAAGCCATTTTGAATCAGTCAGCTTGGCAAGGAGTTTGAACCAGGAGTTGAATCAGCCAGTCAGAGCTCAGAAAGAAAGGATGAGTGTATTCAGCAGAAGCCTCTAAGACTATAATTACATCAGGTGAATAAAAGATGCATTTACATTGTCCCCTGAAATCAACAATGAGACAAGGGTTCCCACCTTTTTTATTTTAAATCTGTGTTGGGATTTAATGTCATAAATATAGCGTGGATTGTTAGAGTTAATTTTTTTTAAATATTTTATTTTTTTTTCTTCAAGTTACATCTCAGTCACAAACCCCTCCCTATTCCCCCTTCCTATCCCGCCCTTCCACCCTCTTCCCCCCAGAAGTTTCCCCTTTCAGTCCAACAGATGGTTCCTTCTCTTATAACAGTAAATACTATACAAAACAACAGATATAAATATGCCACATTTATGAGAGTTAAATGGCCCAGTATACCTTCCCAATGTCCAGTTTACACATATTTGGCCCCTGACTTTAACATTCTACTATCTAACCATCTCCATGAGTTTAAAGGTCTATATCTGACTCAACATTCATACTAACTTGCAACACACTTTTAAGAGTATATTCTTAGATCTATAACACCCTCTTGATTCCTAAACAACTCAAAATTTAACTATGAGACTCTAGCTGTCTATTCTTCAACCACCTCAGAGACCTGAGAGGGATAAATATATCTGTTTATATAGGAAGTGCAGGGCCTGCAGCTTCCAAAACTAAGAAATGACATACCAGTGACTGCCTGGACAGTTCCCATTTTCTCTCCATACATTCCAGCATCAGTCTTCAGCCTTTAGGTCCTGTTTCTCTGTCAGACATTTATTGTAGAGCAGGGATTATGAAGGACTTACCTACCCTGTCTTGGCAGAGTTAGGCTGTCGACTTCCCTGCTACCAAGTTTTGTCCTTTTTGGACAGCAGTCTGTCTGCAGTTGGAGCAAGGGGTTTTTTAATGCCAAGAGATAGGCTTGCCACTAAATCAACCATCTCACACTGGAGATTCTTCGATGCTTATCTATTACTTGGAGTAGAATAGGGGGTGCTGTCAGGAGCTGATATGTCTCGATATAAAAAAATGTTAATTTAAGATAACATCTTTGAATGCCATATTCTGCAGATCTCTTGGGGTTTTTGAAGATGCCCTATCCATCTCTTGTATTTAGATAAGCAAATGTTGCTTGTCTCTTAACAACTTGATTACTGGGTAGTTTAGAGAATATCTGTGATAGACTGTCATAGTAGCTAACAAAGTGACATGTTTGCATGACTAGGAGTTTGTTTTACTTAATTATCCTAGACAGTTTTAGACGGTTGGTATCAAGAGGCCAGAGCTTCACATTTTATTTTTAAGTATCTCTAGGTATGATACCATTAGGAAGCGTTACCTTTAATTTTGTATCAATATACAAAGATCTATTCAATTGTGGTTAAATATACTCTTAATTATGTATCAATATACAAAGATCAATGCCTATGTAGCCCAATACAATCTTAATATTACGTCCATATACAAGGGTCAATACCATTGTGGCCAACTATAATCTTAATT
>CAJQZJ010033271.1:720138-766537 GCA_907164525.1 Lophiomys imhausi
TCCATATACAAGGGTCAATACCATTGTGGCCAACTATAATCTTAATTTTGTATCAATATACAAAGATCAATACCGATGTAATCCAATACAATCTTATTTTTGCACAATAAACAATGGTCAATACCACTTTAGCCAAATATACTACTAATTTTGTATCAATATACAAAGGTACAAGGGCATATTCAATAATCTGCCCCTTCTTCTTGGACAAGCCTATGCACTCCTACACAGGAGAGGAAGAAGGATACAGAAAAGGAAAAGTAGGAAGTCCCTGGGGCTAACCTCCAAAACCCATTAAACAGGACCATTTATCAGCTTGTAATCTCTGACCCCTTCAGATGGGAACCACAGGTCTCTGATCCAATAATTAGAGTTCAGAGACACACACATGGTATTTGGAGGGACCTAGGTTTGGAGGCTACTTACAAAAGGCCTTCTCGATGCAGGCAGATTGTCCTTTGGGATCTCAAAATATATACACTGGAGCTGGTTTAGCTCCAAGGTGACAGAATGATTTCTTCTTTAACCCGGATTGAAAGATAACGCTTTGTATGTTGTCGGAAGGCCAAATTTGCTTCAGGAGAAGTATTACCTAGCCCCCCCCCCCAAAAAAAAAGAGGGTAATTGTCCCAGGGTTGGGATTGGGGCAGGGCTCTGTTCTTATCTTTCCAGGAGAATCGAAGCGTCCATTCGGGGAGCCCTCGGACGGCTGGATGGCGGAAACCTCAGCAGAGAGCAGAATCAGGCACCAAGGAGGACAAGTGACCCAGTTGATTCTGCCTGGCAGACTTCCTCAATAGCTGTCTCCATCAGGGGCCTGCAACCATGGCAATTCAATGTCGCTGGGACAGTTCAGCTCTACACAATGCCCCGGCCGGAACCTCAGTGAAGCCTGCAAGATCAGCTTCTGCCTACAAACTCCTTAGGCCATCTAAACAGCTGAGAACAGAAGGACTGAACATAAAAGGATTGTACTAACATTTTTAACCATTTTTTCCATTTGGGTTCAGGCCCCAAACAGGTTTACTATGACCCAAACCAGCAGGAAGTCACTTTAAGAGAGCGACGTCCCATGCCCAGAGGGTGGGGAGGGTGTTTCTCCGCCCTTCTTTTTGGTTATTTGAAGGATAACTGAAAACTGTGATATTTAGGGGAAGAGATTACAAGCTGTTAGAGTTAATTTTGTAAAAAATGGTTGTATATCGAGATGTGCAGATGAAGGGAATCCTCATCAAATTCTCCATAGAATCATTCCACAATTTTTTTCTAAAATGTATTAATATACACACACCCACACACACTCAAGGCAATTCAGAGCAATTTACAGTTATCTTACCTAAATTTATACTAATAAATCATAATTATTAATATTGCCAAAAAAACAAACCAAAACAAAACTGGGCTACACAATGAGTTTAAGGACAGCCTGGGCAATTGAATGAAACTATTTACCGGTAAAAAGGTGCAAGAATGGCTGCATTCCCATTATTCATGTGAAAACCAGACATGGAGATAGTTGATTTTAGGAGTTCTCTAGCTATCCATCCTAGTAAAATAGGACACTTCAAGGTCAGAGAAATAACATGTCTCAAAGGGAATCATTGGACAGTAATAGAATAGAACACCTAAAGTTGCCCTCTAGCCTCCATATATGTACAAGTCAGTCACATGAACAGATAGATAGATAGATAAGTAAATAGATATTATTTTAATGGAAAGATGGCTGGAAAAGAAACTCAATAGCTGAAAATTTGCCCATTTTGTGTGAGTTTCTAGGGTCAATTTCCTAGAACCTCAAAAAGTTTACCATAACCCAGAGGAATACAATAGGAAATAATAACTTTGTTCTACAGGTTTTGAAAAAGAATATTTTAAGCCATATAATGGTAGCATGCACTTTAATCCAGCACTCAGGAGGCAGAGGCAGGTGGATCTCTGAGTTCAAGGCCAGCCATGTCTTGAAAGTGAGTTCCTGGACAGCCAAGACTACACAGAGAACCCTTGTCTCAAAACCAAAAACAAAATCAAAAGAAAACAAAACAATAAAATAAGACAAAACAAAACCTAACTAACTAAATTAATATATATATCAAATTAACTTAAAAATATATATATAAACTTGTCACATAGGTATAATTTGTTATAAATTTGTGTCAAAATATTGTGCTCATATTGATGTGTTTTTATTTTAAAATCTGAAGAGCAGCAATGTTGAAGTCTCTTTCTTCCCTCTGATAGGTGCCCCATAAAACCAATTCCCTGCCACTCATCTCCTCAGGTTTTTGACCTTGACTGGACCAAAACCCTTTTGGCCAACTTTTATTAGAAGGCTTTTTATCAAGTCTTTCACCATAGACTTAATATTTGACAACCATTTAGCTTCTTACCTCAGTGGAGTTTCAACATGCTTAAAAACCACTTGGTATGATCACATTTTTCTACCTTAACCTTTGAACTTTTAAGTGAGGGCAAGACCTGTTTCCTTACATGTGCTGGTATAGCAATTATTGAAAGATTGAAGTCTGTAGCTGTTAGCTCACAGACACTTTGAAAGAAATTCCTTTGTGCCCACTTCAGGGAGAGGAAATAGGGGTACACTAATAATCAGACTGGCTAAAACCAAATCTTTTATATCTGAGAAACACTTATTCTTTCTCCTTAAGGTAGGTAGCAGGTACAGAAAAGACACGGAATCAAAGTGTGTTGTAAGTTATCTACACAGAATAAATATGCATCTAGTTTGAAATATGATCACTAAAATACATTCAACTATAGGGGAATGGGTGATTTGAAGCCAAACTTTCTGTCCAGGTAAATATCCTTTACAATTTTTCTTCCCTGATTTTCAGAAAGAAGAATTAAATTTCCAATAAAAACTGGGAAATGCACCAGAAAAGTGACTTTTTTCAGTCTCATATCGCAAACTAGGATCAACTCAAGGTGTCCCAATTGAGATGGCCAACTTTTAGTAAAAGGCTTTTATTGAGTCTTTTCACCTTATTCACTTAATATTTGACAACTTTTAAACTTCTTAGCTCAGTGCCTGACAAGTAGGGCTTCCTCTGTGTGATTCATATTTCTTTTTTTTCTCTTTATTTTTTATTTCTTCAAGTTACGTCTCAATTGCAATCCCCTCCCTACTCCCCCCTCCAATCCCATCCTCCCACCCTCTTCCGCCGCAACCCACCCATCACCTTCCTTTTTTTTTTTTTTTTTTAGTTTAGGGTATATCTTTTTCCTCCAACAGCTCCCCCTTTCAGTCCAACAAATGGCTCTTTCTCTTATAATAATAAATACAATACAAAACAACAGAGGTAATTAGGCCACAGTTATGAGAGTTATATGGCTTAGCATACATTCCCAATATTTCTTTGAGACTATTATTAACATTTTACATTTAAAGGATCTTGCTAAAACCAGGGAAAACTCTATAATGACTGGAAACTATTTACACTGAACATATTTAAATCATTTCAGTTGTAAAGGACCAGGAGCATGCTCTTGGCTGGTGCTGCCACTAGCCATGATTTTCAGGTCCCTCTCATGGATTTCTTATGCAAAATAAGATGGTACTCGTTATTTGGCTAAGATTATTATTTACGACTTCTAATAAAATAAGCGCAATTGATTTTCACAATAGTAAATGATGAGGAGCGGACAGGGATGACTCAGTCCCTTGGTATGGTCAAATCTAGAGAAAAGAACCCATGTATTTATACACAGTCAATAACTGATAATTATTTTCAAAAGGAAAAAGAAATTCCAGAGGATTAATGTCTACTCTCAGAGTTGTTATTCCAGTGAGAGAGATAACACTAATCACTAAGACAACTAGAAAACTAGTGAGGGACAATAGGGTCTGAATCTAAAAAGGAAACCGTCATTTATTATGGGCCTTAAGGAATTTACAATAAGACTTGAAGTAAATATTTAAAGATAAATAATTGGTTGAGGGCTGGAGAGAATTCTGTCATTAAAGTACACAAACATGAGGACATGAGTTCAAATTCCTAGTGTCCCCCAATATCTACCACTGTCCAATTCAGATCTCCACAATAGAATAACTATTTTATTTAAAATGTTCATTTGACTTTCAAAAAATCTGTGTTAATCACCATTAATTTCAAGAAGAAGCTTTTCTGATTTGGTTTGACAAGCGTACTGATCTATGTATATATCACTAAGTCATTAGGAGTTGCTTTTAATACTATGTTAATTTAGCAGAATAACAGTAGCATGTTCTCTGCTGTGGCCTATGATGTGTCTAGCCATAGATTCTTGCTTCAATAATCATGTTAGGTATAAGTTTGATATTGTTGAGCAGGACATAAATCCAATCAGGAAGTGGTGAGCATTTCTTATGAGAGTTGTCATTACCTTAGTGAATGGGGTTTACAGTTGGGGAAGATTGATTATTCTTTTCCTTCACTCTGCATAGCAACTTTCATCACTATGAAACTTAGCCATTTAGCATGAAGTTTCCATGTTAGTAGTCACTTGGTTTCTCCATGTTTCTTAAGTATATGAGACCTTCAGCAATAGTGGTTTTTATCATGACTTAAGTTGATTACACTCATAGGCTTTAATGAAAATTAGAAGTGAGAGTGTAGATACCAAAAGTTTGTCAAAATGGCATTCATATTTCTTTTTCCATTCATAATCCAGCCCCTTCAAAGACTGCTCTTAAATTACTTTCTAGCCTTAGGAAGAAGAATGCCAGTGCTAATAGTCACAACTCTAAAATCTCTAGTATATATATATAAAATCAGCCTCTGATAGACTTTCAGTTGTTACTTAAAAGTCAAGGAATCGGGTGGCTTGTGAAGGACAAAACTGTCAAACTTAACACTGACTTTTCCCAGTAAAAGAGAAAGGTCACCAGGAAATAATGCTTATATTAAAATTGAAATCTAGGGCTTATGGATCTAAATGTAGCTCTAACCTTTTATAAAAATAAACACAAAACAGTTTGATGAGGTCCTCCTTCACACATCTCTTTTCCATCACTGCCTGTGTAGTGAAAATGTCACATATGATATATGAACAGAAGCTCTTCCATAAAGCTTAGGCTGGGAGAGATATTAGAAAATGACCAACATGAAAAATAAGATGATCAGATAATGCTCTGATTTTTGGCATGAAAGTGGTTTGTGTGTGAAACATTATATCAGTTTATAACTTAATGTGCAGCAACATTAGCCGCAATGTTGAATGTGACCCTAGACAGACCTCAAAGATGAGCATTCCAATTTATCTGGTGACCCAGGTATGTCCATATTAAAGTTACCAGGCTAGTGACAGAGAAAGGAATATAACTACAACCTTTCACTGCAATCCTGACTCAAATATAGACAAAAAGTTTACCATTACTTGTCATAATTTTCAATATGATTTCAAAGCCTTTTTATAAAATATATTTTATAATTTACCTTCACAACTTCATATTTACTTCATAGTGGTTCATATTCTGGATTTATCTTTGGTAGAAAATAATATTACCACCAACATTAATATAATGAGAAGTAACAGAAATTCCAAGAAAATAATATACATCACTACACAGAATAATCAATATTTGGTAAGTGCCCTTTGTAATACTGGTTAAAATTGGAATATGGGGAAAAATACAGCATTAATTTTACTCCAAAGTGTTTCGAGGACACAGGATATTCAGAAAACAGGAGAACATTTCACATTTGAATTTTGAATATTAAAACAGTAGAAATCCCAAACATCTTTAATAAGTAAAGGACTCTACAATATCTGCTATCAACTGGATGTGTGTCCTTCCTGTTAGATCAGGATTGATGGCAGCACTGTAAAAAATAAAAGAGGAGACCGAGCCCTTCAGGAACAGATTGTCCTTTAATCAGAGCAATGAAGGGTAGCAGTCCTCTATAGGAGTGGAAACGTGACACATATGGTGTAGGAAGCTTCAGGGCATTATAGGGTGAAAAGATTCCATCTGCAGTTCAGTTTCCCTGCAGTCTGAAATTAATAACTAGCATGGAGGTTGGTAAGTTGATCTCATCAGAAGCTTCCTGGATTCTACCCACACCCAGGTCAAATCAGCTTTCCTGTCCAGAGTTTCTCAGCACACCTGTGGCTTTTAGGTCATTAACCCTTCACCTCCCATCATAAATTCATTTGTTGAAAACTTGACCTGATGTGATCGTTTTCTTTTTCTTTTTTTCATTTATTTTCTTTTTTTAAGTAGGTAATGTGACTATGAGAGTGAAGATTTTGTGATTGGGATTAATGAACTGTGTGTTGGGTGATCCTTGCAGGTATAAAATAATAAAGCAAACTGCATGAGGAGACCAGAATGAAAATGTGGTGAAGATTCACTTTATGAACTTGGATCAGACTTCTGGGGGGTCTAGTACCAGGTGGTCCATTGTCAACATGTTTAAAATACAATATAATTTGAGAAAAGATTTCCAGGCAACAGTAAGTCCAATATGTCTAATTTCAGGTGTAAAATAAAGCTTAAAGTGTGACTATATCCTTTTTGGACAGAAGTCAGCAGATAAGTCGACAGCCTAGCTCTGCCAAGACAGGGTAGGTAAATCCTTCATAATTCCTGCTCTACAACCAATGTCTGTCAGAGAAATGGGGCCAAATGGCTGAAGATTGATGCTGTAATGTATGGAGAGAAAATGGGAACTGTCCAGGCAGCTACTGGTATGTCATTTTTTAGTTTTGGAAGCTGCAGGCCCTGCACTTCCTATATAATCAGATATATTTATCCCTCTCAGGTCTCTGAGGTGGTTGAAGAATAGATAGCTAGAGTCTCATAGTTAAATTTTGAGTTGTTTAGGAATCAAGAGGGAGTTCTGGATCTAAGAAGATATTTTTAAAATTATGAGGCAAGTTAGTATGAAAGCTGAGTTAGATATAGAACTTTAAACTCATGGAGATGGTTAGATAGTAGAATGTTAAAGTCAGGTGCCAAATACATATGGTCTGGACATTGGGAATGTATGCTAAGCCATATAACTCTTATAATTGTGGCCTATTTATTTCTGTTGTTTTGTATTGTATTTATAGTTATAAGAAAAAGAACCATTTTTTGGACTGAAAGGGAGAGCTGTTGGGGGGAAAAAAGAGATACCTTAAACTAAAAAAAAAGGGAAGAGGATGGGGGGTTGAGGGGGAGGAGGGTGGAAGGGTGGGACTGGAGGGGGGAGTAGGGAGGGGATTGTGATTGAGATGTAACTTGAAGAAATAAAAAATAAATTATTAAAAAAAGTGTGACTATATCATGATGGTGGGTTCTATAGCTAAAACATCCAGAATCTAATGTGGCCTCTGATTGATAGCCTGGAGTCAGCAGACCAGAAAGTAAAAGTGACGTCTCCCCTAAGAGTGGGTAACAGGGTTGCTGGAGAGAAGACTCAGTGGTTGAAATCACTGACTACTCTTTCAGAGGTCTTGAGTTAAATTCCCAGCAACCACATGGAATCTCACCTATCTATAAAGGGATCTATGCTTGAATGGCATATTGGAGTGGATGTACATGGAGCACTCACACACACACACAATGTATCTTTTTAAAAAATAATAGGTAATGGTCTAGGAAGAGAAGAATCTGGAACAATCATTCTGGGAAATTTGGATGAGGTCTGTCACTTCAGATAGCAAAATGGTCACCAGGTTGTTAGCAACCTCCTCTCTCAGCTTTCTGTATGGAATGTAGGTATTTGATTTTGTTCATTGAGAAGACACCCTGCATGAGTAATATTCCTGGTTCTCTTAGCACTTCTTTGTGAGTACAAAGACCTCTTTGTCCCCACCAATGAACATATTAAAAGATACAAGAGTTTAATCTTACTCTGTTCGCTGCCTAGCATATGGGGATACAAGCAGAAAATTGTCCTCAACAGATGTAGAAATATCCAAATGATTCCTCACCGAATCACAAGGAATGTTCTATGTTCATAGCAGCCTTGCTTGTAATAGCTAGACAGTAGAAACAACCCAGATGTCCCTCAACTGAAGAAAGGATTAAAAAAAAAAAACTGTGGTACATCTACACAGTGGAATACTACTCAACCATCAGAAACAATGAAGTCATGCAATTTGCAGCCAAATGGATGGAACTAGAGAAGCTCATCCTGAGTGAGCTAACCCAGACCCAGAAGGATGGACATCTATTCACTTATAGTCAGATTTTAGCCATATAGTACAGGATAACTATACTACAACAAATGCTCCAAAGGGAACATGAACATAGACTTTTTTTTCCCTGTCAATGAGACACTTTGCCCTAGTGGTGCTGTCTTGTAGGCCCTGAGTGTAGGGGGGGCTCTTGATCCTCATATGACAGCTGAACTGGGGCAGGGGACTGTTACACGTAGGGACACTCCACTCCAGAGGAGTGGGATGGAAGGGATAAAGGGTAGAGGGTGGGAGAGTGGGGCTGGGAGGGGTAGAAAGAGGACACTGCGATGGAGATGTAGCCTGAAGTAATAAATAAATATTAAAAAAAAACAGTTGTAGAAATATGCATTCCTAGAATTGGCGATTCTGGAACCCAAAACTCAGTGATTCTAGTCTAAACAAATGAGGAATATATTCTGTTTAGATGACCCAACCTACTTAGTATTCTGCTAGAACAGCTCAAGCTAAAACAATAGCTACTATCATTCCAAATAGTAACATAACTCGTAATTTTGAAGGTAATGAATTTAGACAGGAGTTGCTGTGCTGTGGTATCTGAAGATCTAGATGGGAACAGATAAGAAGAACATACCTTGGTTTCCATACAGCATAGATTTAGGCAGTTAGACTTACAACATGGAGATTTAAGACTTCAAAAATCTAGGTTTCAACAATCACTCATGGTCAGTTCTGCTCATTGATTTCTACAGTATTGGCTAATAAGTCACTAATACTTGTCTTGATATAAGGAGAATAGATTTAGATCGCTATGACTGAGAGAAAAAGTGTTTGTGTTTGTGTTTGTGTGTGTGTGTGTGTGTGTGCAGCATGTTAGCATAGGCAAGTATGTGAATCTTCTGACTGAATTATTAATAATTTATAATTTAAAATATTTTTCAGTGACTATATATAACACAGTTCTTTTTTTGTTGTTTTGTTTATTTATTACTTAAAGTTATATCTCCATCACAGTGCCCTCCTTCCACCCCTCCAGGTTCTACCCTCCCACCCTCTTCTGGCTTTTCCACCCATCTCACTCCTCTGATGTGGAGTGTCTCTATATATCAGCCCCTCTCAGTTCAACAGTCATACGAGGACTAAAAGCTTCCTCTTGCATTGTGAGCTTACATGGTAGCACTCCTAGGGCTAATTAACCCATTAATAGGTAACAAAGTTTATGTTCCTGGTCCTTTTGGTGTGTTGGTTATAGGATAGTTATCTTGTACTGTATGGCTAAAATCCAATTATAAGTGAGTAGATGCCATTTGCATCTTTCTGGGTACAGGTAAACTCAATCAGGATGAGCTTTTTTTAGTTCAATTCATTTGGCTGTGAATTGCATGGTTTTCTTATTTCTGATAGCTGAGTAGTATCCCATTGTGTAAATGTACCACAATTTTTTAATCCATTCATCAGTTGAGGGACATCTGGGTTGTTTTCAGTTTCTAGTTACTACAAATAAGGCTGCTATGAACATAGATGAGGATATGTCCTTCTGGTTTGGCAACAACTTGTTTGGGTGGATACCTAGAAGTGGTATGGCTGGATCTTGAGGTAGGGTTATTCCAAGTTTTCTAAGATATTGCCAGTCTTATTTCCATAGCGATTTTACAAGCTTGCACTCCCAACAGCAATGGAGGAGTGTTTCCCTTTCTCCACAGCCTCGCCAGCATGTGCTGTCATTTGGGTTTTTGATCTTAGCCATTCTGACAGACATGGGATGGAATCTCAGAGTCATCTTGAGTTGCATTTCTCTGATAATTAAGGATGTTGAACATTTCTTCAAATGTCTTGCTGCCATTAGAGATTCCTCCTTTGTGAATCCTTGGTTTAGCTCTGTTTACCATTTTTTAATTGGATTATTTGGTTTCTTGGTGTTTAATTTCTTGAGCTATTTATAAATTAGGGATATTAGCCCTCTGTCAGAAGTGGGGTTGGTAAAGATCTTTTCCCAATCTGTAGGTTGCTGTTTTGTTTGAATGACAGTCTCCTTTGCCTCACAGAAGGTTGTCGGTTTCATGAGGTCCCATTTATTGATTGTTTTACTTAGAGCCTGAGCTATTGGTTTCTGTTCAGGAGTTGTCTCCTGTGCCAACTGTGAGGCTTTCCCCCACTTTCTCTTCTATTAGATTTAGTGTGTCAGGCTTTATGTTAAGGTCTTTGATCCACTTGGACTTAAGTTTTGTGCAAGGTGGTAAGTATGGGTCAATTTGCATTCTTTTACATGTTGACATCCAGTTAGACTAGCACCATTTGTTGAAGGTGCTGTCCTTTTTCCATTGTACAGTTTTGACTTCTTTGTCAAAAATTAAGTGACCATAGATGTGTGGGTTCACTTCTGGGTTTTCAATTTGATTCCATTGATCCACTGGTCTATTTCTATACCAGTACCATGCTGTTTTTATTATTATTGCTCTGTATATTGCTTGAAATCTTGGATGGTGATACCTCCAGATTTTTTTTATTGTACAGGGTTGATTTAGCTATTCTGGGTTTTTTGTTATTCCATATGAAGTTGAGAATTATTTTCCAGGTATATAAAAAAATTGTGTTGGTATTTTGATAGGAATTTCATTGAATCTGTATATAGCTTTTGGCAGGATGGCCATTTTTATTATGTTGATCCTACCTATCCATGAGCATGGGAGATCTTTCCATCTTCCTATGTCCTCTTCAATTTCTTTCTTCAAGTACTTGAAGTTCTTGTCATACAGGCCTTTCACTTGCTCGGTTAGAGTTACCCCCAGGTATTTTATGTTGTTTGTGCATATTGTGAAAAGTGTTTTTTACCTAATTTCTTTCTCAGCCCATTTATTTTTTTGTATAAATAAGGGCTTCTGTTTTTTTTTTTTGAATTAATTTTGTATCAAACCACCTTGCTGAAGGTATTTATCAGTTGTAGGAGTTCTCTGGTAGAATTTTTGGGGTCACTTATATTCACTATCTGCAAATAGGGATAATTTGACTTCTTCATTTCTAATTTGTATCCCCTTGATTTCCTTTAGTTGTCTTATTGCTCTAGCAAGAACTTCAAGTACTATGTTGAAGAGATATGGCAAAAGTGGGCATCCTTGCCTTGTCCCTGAGTTTAGAGGAAATGCTTTAAGTTTCCCCCCATTTAATTTGATGCTGATAACACAGTTCTTAAAAATTCAGAACAATGTCTACTTTCCTAAAAGAAACTGAGCCATGATTGGTAGAGGCTCTGGTTCCAAAAAGGTACCCTGTAATTGTTTTATGAATATTAAAAAAGAAATTGAAAATTTCCATTGATTAAAAAACAGTTTTATTAACAGAAAAGTGCAAAAGAAATTATAAAGGTCATCAAAGATACTCCTCTGGTTTGCACTGGGTCATGACAGCAAATAACATGAGCAATCTAATAATACATTGATAGAGTGAAATTAGTCAGGATAGAAGTATTCACATGAAGAAAATCAATAAATTTTCCAAATTGGGCCATTTAAAACCCTACCAACTACCTCTACCTTCAGAGGCAGCTAAAATATTTGAAAGAGTTTATCTATTTCTGTCCATGATCTGCTTTGGACTTCCTATTTTTTATTTTCTGTGATGAGATATATAAATCTGCTGCCCTATTCCTGGAATTATTTATTGGCTCTTAAATTTGTTTTCTCCTTTTTTAGATCTATGCTGTGGAACATGTACATTTTAAAAAAGACTGAAATCTGCCTTATTATGGCTTGTACAATGTTGACTTAGAACTTGTTTGCTTGGATACATATTTTCTTAGACAGTACTGGGTTAATAATCTGTTACTCCATTCTTGATGCTCTTGCCCCTTAAGTTTATACTTTCATACCAAGAGCTAATGGAAAAGTATGCCAATATGCTGTTTTTCTATACTGTTATGTCTTTGTGATCTTATTGTCCTGAATGCCTCTATTTCCTAAGATACCATTTCCCTTTGATCTCCCTCTGTGTCAAGGAATCTTGATTGCCAAATCTAGAATTACATATTTTGAATTGTTGAATCTAATTTGATACTGATAGAGTACTACCATGCCCAATAGTGCTTGATCAGAATAATATATTAGATTAATTAATGGACCTCATGCATGATTAATTGATAAAAGTGCAATCACACCTAAATAGCTTTGGGAATTCAGTCATACATATATTTAATAAAATCATAGTTGTATCAGTTATGAATATTAAATATTTTATTATAAGGACCTAAGTTAGAATGTAGTTCCTCATTCAGTTCATTTAAAGTGCCAGTTTTTACAAAGGTACTAAATATTCAGGTAAAAATTGTTGGACTCATGATATAAAATGTGATACATATTTATACAATAGGACAATAAGTTACTTATAATGCCAAAAATCACATTAGCTAACACATTTAAAATTCTGTGCTTATTGATAGTAGATATTAATTTGAAAGGAAGTAATTTCTCCACTTACTTTCATTTTAATATACATTTGTGTGAACATAAGCAGGGGTTAAACATGATAATGCCCCATGAGTTTTTTCAGTCATAAGGTAAACCTATAGCAGAAATATTGTGCCTCTGGGAAGGAAACATGATAGACATCACAATGAAATATCTTGTATATCAATAGATGTAATAGACAATTATTCAAATGTCTTTAAAATGAAATGTCTGTGACAATTTACAGTATAGATACATCTTATAATTTCTCATGGCAGTCATTCACATATATTTATAGATTTCTGTTTTGATACAGATATATCTAGAAGACACAAATAAAATTGTTTGAATATGTATCAAATAATTTTAGCAATAGAATATATTAGAGTATGGAGGTCAATGATGATGTGATTTAGGAACTATTATTAATCAGATAAAATAGAATATCGAAGGCAGTGAAAGGAGATTCAAAAATTAGAAACACTTCAGAATGACTCTGCCATCAAACACAAAGAGGTAAAACAATTATGATATGAAAGGTAAGAAAATTTGTTCCCTTTTTTTAACTCTTACTCATTTATTTTTTTCATTAGCATCTTCTGGCAAGCTACCAATTGAAGGAGATAAGCTACCCAGGTAAACGACTATGATCCACTTCAATGTCGGGTATGGCATAATAATCATGAGTGCTATAGTGTCATGGATATCTTGGCAGTAACCAATAGTTCTCTAACAGGACTTTCAATATTCTCAACAAGAAGGAAACTCTGCCTAGTACTGGAAACTCAGCTTACTGCTAAGTGCTAGTGAAGCTATGGTTATTGTAGGAGAATCTACAACCATTAATTTACTGAAACATTTAATCACTAATATAATATAAACATTTATCCTTATACCCATAATAAAGTATTGTCTTCATCCTTCATCAAGGAAAATTCTCTTTGTAACAGATGGATACTCACACAGAAAGCAACAACCAATCAAGACCAGAGTTGTGGAGCTCTATCCACAATTAATACAGCTGTAAAACACTTCCACACCTAAGGCTCTGGTAACATTGTGAAAGAGGGGGAAGAAAAATTATTAAGATCCAGAAGATCGTGGAGTTTGCTGTGAGATTGTATCTCCTAGTAATATTAGAAGCTACACCTATAAAGTCTCAGTAGCATGATGGCCTAAACATGAGCTGAGAAAGACAACAATAATAGACATGTTAAAATGGACAGTGCAAGGCTAAGAGGCCTCAACCCTACACAAAGAAGCACAGGCAACTAAGAAAAGCTGAGAGTAGGAGAACTAGTATTCTCCAGGGAAGAGCGCAACTGTTGATTATGCCACAACAAATATGAAATCCTGAAAACATACACACAAGTAACATTATACAAACTGGTCAGGTTATATTTAGGAATATATATGTATATGCATACATATATTGGCATGCAATGAAAATCAATAATGGCCCAAAAAAGGATGGGCCATTAATTTGAAAAGATAGGTTGTTAATCTCCAAAGAAGGCTATGGAGAGTTTGGACAGAGAAAGGGAAAGAAGACATGTTATGATTAATTTATAATCTCAAAAATTTTAAAAATCTAATGAAAAATAATGAACATCATCAATCTAACCTAAATGAACTGCAGTTGATACTGAAATACAAGAATTTCCCTTGTTCTTCATTCTCAGGAAGAATATTTTTATTAAAACACATTTCTCTAATCAGATTTTGGTATTGTCTACATAGGGTTCTGAATATCTTTCCTTTTTGGTAATTTATATTTCATTTCATTCACAGAAATAATTTGAAATAAAAAAATCACCTATGTAATTCATCCTAGTTCATACTCTTCATGTTGAAAGACTTGACAGTGTAATAAAGCTATTCAATTTTTAGTTTTAACTTAATACACTTGTTTGTAGTTTAATTTTGAATACTATGGGGATGGTTAAATTAACAATGCTAATATGTGATGATACTTAATGAGCTTATGATATTTTAGCAAAGTTAGATCTAATATATATATATAAAACATATAAAGGGAAACATCTTTGAAATATCATATAATAGAATCATTTGGGCCAAGGGAAAAGAAGAACTGAATAAAAGAATAGAAATTTCTGTCAATAATAACAGAAATCAGATGGTAGGTTATCAGGGGTTCATTGTTATCATTGGTAACTTCTGTATCTTTGGTGATAAAAACAATTTAAGTTGATAGGTTTATATTTGCCTATTCAAATTATAATAATTCTGATTTAGTTGGGGGAAGTCTTTTATCAATTTGTGACACTAATTTTATTATCAAGAACATAGAGTATTTGTTAGTTTTCTCACATCAACATGATAGTAACTTGATCTCTAAAACTTTCCAGCAAAATTCTTTTTCTACTGAAATAAATAGTTAAAAATTAGGAGTTAACATAATGAATTTAAGCATTCAATGACAATCAAGGTATGGTTAAAACTTAGTAAATATTAAAAATGACATGTATGTTTTTAATGAATTAAGTGTTATATTGGTACATTAGTAATCAGAGAAATACAAGAGTCTATGAAACAACAAATTGGTTATTGTCTATACAATTTCAATGCTTTATAAGACATAACTTAAAGGTAAGGGTGTGCTCTTGATTAAAGTCATTGAAGATATCATACATGACAAATAACATGTAATTGAGTTCTGAATGTTTATACAATACCATAAAAATAAGGGAAGCAAATGGTTAAATTTTGTTTGGTTTAATGATAGGTGTCTCTCCTGACTTACTTTTGTGTTGTTTTGGTCAAAATATCCTGATGGAAACTGATAAAAAGACAATGCTTACTAGGTAATTTGTTTCATGTTTTTAAAGGATTTCAGCTGATTATTTCATGGAAGGCATGACATAGTTCATGTATGTGGAAGTATGTGGCATAGACCTCTCATCTGAAAGTAGGCCAAGAAGCAGATACTATGGAATAACTAGAAGTGAGTACATCTTTCAAAGGCCAATGCAGTGACCTATCTTAGCCAACCAGACCTGTGAAGTCTCCAAGGTCCTTGAAGTCTTCATTCTTTCAAAGGACAGGGAAAAAATACTCAAAACCCATAGGTACCATCAATATCCAACTATGATTGTGTCAAACTCAGGGCCTCATACTTATACTATAGCACTGAATTAAGCAGCCATTCTCTGTAAAACTGACTGAATAGTACCCAATATTATGGTATAAGTATTAAATACTTTGGATATTATAATGCAGTTTTGGTAATGTTTTTTACTTGTGTCCTGAACAGATAATGCTAACATAGTTAGGGAAGAATAATCACCATTCTGTCACTTGAAGAAAATCTAATATGGAGAGTATTCAGGCCAAGTATCTGTGTTTGAAATAACTAAGAATGTGAAAAATCAGAAATCAAATCCTGGAATGCTGCTTTCTCTGATCATTTATTACTTTTCTACAATTGTAGAGCTAAAACTTTTAAGTCAAAATTATATTACTCAGCTCATTAGATTCAGAAATACTCCAAACTCATTTATTATAAATGCCCCATCATAGTGAAATCGAGTACTTCCAGAATCATAGACATTGGTGGTCTTGATCAACCATCAGGCAGCTATATGTCCAAGATATTCAAGTTTCTGAAGAAAAACAAAAAGTCAAATCTATTGCTAATGATTTTGTAAGAAAAAGTTCATTTTAGGCATCATAAGAAATATATAAGAAAAAAAGACACGAAATGGCAAGGCATTAGATTAAGATCCTTTTGTGATGGGTTGAAGGGAATAAATGCAAGGTAGAGATAGTTGTATTTTATTGTATACATGTATGGAATTCTCAAGATTAAAGACAAATTATTGAGGAAGGGGTGAAAGAGGAAGAGGGAGAGATGGAGAAAAGAGAGAAAGACAGACAGACAGAAAGACACAGAGAAACACAGAGAGAGAGAGAAAGAGAGCAAGAGAGAGAGAGAGCACTTTCTTATGTAGAGTGGAACTATGCCCTGAGCCAACTTAATAGAGAAAGCAGTTACCTAAATGTAAATTTCTGTTCAATTAAAATACTACATATTTTTAAAAAGTAACCAGCACTGCATAATTGAAGGCTGCAGAAGAAGATAATGAGTGATTTAGTGTTAGTGATGGAACTGTTTTCCCTGATCTTTTGAAGGACACTCATGTTTACTTTTATTTCATCCACTGGTTCTGTCTGGTGTACTAAGGAAGGATGTAGTAAAGATCTGTTAAAGTAGAGTGCCTTTGGTGTGAGAAAAAGAACTTGACATTATCATCACTGAGAATTCAAGGACTGAGAGAACAACTCCTCCACCCAGGAATGATCACAGTGACCTTCCTTGCAAAGTTTTATAAACAACAGATATACAGACATAAACCCAAACTTATAATGTCTGAAACATTACCTTGACAGTAAAAAAGTAAGTACTATGAATGTTAAAAGTTAACATTTTTACCAAAATAAATGTAAAACCTTAAAATTTAAAAATTAATAAATCTAGACTTAATATAAGAAACATTGTTATTGACTAAAATTTTACAAGTAACACCAAAGTTTAATAATAATCAATTAATAATTTCTCTCTTTTCAGAAAACAGTTACATAACTTGTGGTTGAATTAATTAGTAAATGAATTCATTCCGCAGCAAAAACTCTGCAAAATGAGCTATAGGCAACCAAGGCTGATGTCATGGGATACCCGGGGGGAAATGTCTAGCTTATAAATAGAAAAGCTGTGATGGACACCAAATACGTTCAGACTAGTGTTCAATGAGAACATTAAATTATCAATGTTTCACTAAATGGCATTACCACACATCCCAAGGGCTAGCTAAAGCTTCGCAATCTGTTGGTGTCCTGGCCCAATATGGTTAGTTTAGAAATTCTTTGATCAAAATGCTATAAAGTACTTACCACCCACACAGATCAGATATCCTGTATATCAGATATGTATATTACAACTCATAACAGTAGCAAAATTACGGTTATGAACTAGCAATGAAATAATTGTATGGTTAAGGGTTACCACAACAGGAAGAAATGTATTAAAGTGTTACAGCATTAAGAAGTTTGAGAACCACTGCTATAGAGGAATTGGAACTCGGAAAGTCTCCCACATAAATGATAGTCTGATATTCATCAGTAAGGGAATTATAGGAGAAAATCCATTGCTGTGAAACCTTAAAACTATTTTATTTTATTCATATATATATATGAATATAAATAAAGAATGTCTTTTAGAGTTGTTGAGGACCTTAAATCAACACATATAAAGAGCAGAGCAATTACATAATTGATTAATGGACTTTTATTGCTACTTCTATTACACAGTATTGATTATATTCATTGTTATTGTATATGTATATCAAAAATTCCTTGTTATTATGAATACTGTCTTCATTCTACCAGCTTTGGAGGATACTTCAACTTGTAGGAAGAGGCAAGGCCTAACTGAATAAGGTTCCAATAAAGCAGGAAGGAAGACCAACAACTGACAAATGAGATCTTGTGGAATGGAATTGACCTATATTCATTCCAAATCCAGATGCCTAGACTCTAGTGTAAGGACATAATCAACAACAGCTAGGGCAATGTGGCACCACCAGAGCCTAGCTATTCTACAGCAATCTGTGAATATTCCATCACAGCAGAAGCACAAGAAACCAAATTTATGAAGATGATAGAGTTCAATAAGGAGGAAGTGAATAAATCCCTTAAAGAAATATAAGAAAAAACAAACAATTAGAGGAAAAAAATCCCTTAAAGTAAGCCAAGAGAGCCAGGAAAAAAACAAAGAAACAGTTGATGGAAACAGACGAAACCACACACACACACACACACACACACACACACACACACACACACACAGTGAGGGAGTCCTGGAGAACAAAAATCTATATAAGTCAAAGGAGGTAATGAAGCAAGTTTCACCCACAGAATACAAGAAATGGAAGATAGAACCTCAGGCATAGAAGATATGATAGAAGAAATTAATACATCGATCAAAAAATTTTAAATTTAAGAAATTCCTGACAGAAAACATCCAGGATATCTGAACACTATGAAAACACCAAACCAAAGAATAACAGGAGTAGAAGGAAAAGAATCCCAGCTCAAAAACCCATAAAATATTTTATACAAAATTATAGAAGAAAAATTTCATAAACTAAAGAAGAACATGCCAATAAAGGTACAAGAAGCTTACAGAACTGCAAATAGATTATACCAGAAAAGAAAGTCCCTTGCCACATAATAATCTAAAACATAGCCCACACAGGCTGTCTTTTGTAGCCAGGAAAGGCTTCCAGTGGAAGAACTGGAACACAAACCCAGCCAGAAAATCTTTTATCTATAATTTGTCCTGCCTACAAGATGTGCTGGGGTAAATGTGGTGCAAAACTTATGGAAGTATCCAAGTAATGACTACTCCAAATTGACCCATGCCATGAGCAGGAGCCCATGCCTGACACTGCCTGGAGGGCCTAGAACCAGAGGCTGGATTGCCCAGAGACCTAAGATTGAGCCAAACATAACCAGAAAAAAAGTCAATGAATTGATACTGTGCTACACTTGTAGAATGGAGCCTATAATTGTCACTGGAGAGGCTTCATCCAGAAACTGATGGTAGCTGATGCAGAGAACAACAGCCAACATTAGGCATAGTGTAGGGAATTGTGGCTTGTGGTGTAGAATTCCCAGCCTTTCCAGTATTCAACAAGAAACACACCCTCCTCTACCAGAATGTATGGGCAGAAAAGGTCTGGGTTTTGGACTCTTCATGGAAGGAACAGTATTTCCCTCTTAAGCCAAAACCAAACAGTCTCAGGCAGCCATGTTGGAGGCATGAAGAAACAAAAAGTGTTTATTTCATGAATCAGGGGCGTTATACAACTTTGGGCAGTGGGGAGGGATTTTGGAAGTGAATGTGTTTGATTCAATGGATATGGGCCTATCAGAAGAAAGGAAATGTAATACCTAATTAACTCGTGGGCAGTGGGGGTGTGTCAAAAACTCCAGGTAGGCTGGAATCATAGACAAATGTCATTGGCTGAAAGCCAAGGCACTAACAGACCTCATTAGCATGGGGAAATATTTTCAGAAATCTCCAGGTATTCCCTAGGTGGGTTTCTTATCAGTGAAGGGTTGGACCCTGTGGCACTCTTTACTTAGAGGATCTAGGATCCTCAGATCAGAGGGAAAGGGTTTTTTTTTCTACTGGAAAAATGAAATATTTCCTTTGGCACTGAGCTCAGTGGGCTTTCCAGAGATGCCAGACTTCTACCTTATCAGCAGAATTTACCCATGGGGAATCCTGCCAAATAGAGGGAGAAAGGATTGTAGGAGCTAGAGGAGTCAAGGACACCACAAGAAAACAGCACACAGAATAAACTAAAGCAGGGCATTTAGGGGCCCACAGAGACTAAACCAATAGTCAACTAAGGAGCCTGTATGGGTTTGATCTAGGTACTCTACATATATGTTATGGTTGCGTAGATTGATATTCTTGTGGGACTACAAACAGTGCGAGTATGGACCCACTTTAGGGGTTCCTTTCTAACCCTTTTGCCTGATTTTGGAAACTTTTTCCTCCTACTTTGTTGCTTTATCCAGCCATAATATGAGGAGATGTTCCTACTCTTACTGAACTTGATATGCTAACATTTGTTGATATCTATGGAAGACCTGCCATTTTCTAAAGGGAAAAGAAGTGGATCTGAGGAAGAGGAAAGGTGTGGGGGAAGGACTTGGAGAAGAGGAGGGAGAAGGAACTGCTGTCAAGAAGTAACATATGAGAGAATAAGTAATTTAAAAATGAACATTTCATTGAAGACAATCTAATTTTTTTCAATAAAAAAGGCAATACACATTCATGTGGGGTGCAATAAAGGGAAATAAACACTCATGCAATATTATTTTTCTAGGCTGCTATTGAATTTATGGAAATTTCTAGAAGATAACTGTGGGTTTTAACTACAGATTTTGTAAATCAGATTAATAAATGTTTCTATCATTGGTAAAGTACTATAATTTGACAGAAAGTAAAGCAAATAAGAAGTTGAAGTGGAGACCTTTAGTTCTAACTTATTTGCTATATAATCTTGGGATTTTATTTAATTATCCTAAACACAGAATATGTCATATATTTGAGCCAATTTTTAACAGTCATAGATCAGCATATTAAATGAGAAATATAGAATCATTATGTACTGGCAGATACTGTTGTTACTATTACTTTATTATTAAGACCAATAAGTTCTTATTCTTCAATATTCTTTCATTGGTTTGCTTCAGTTAACTCATATGGCATCCTGTTGTGGGGCTTTTTCTTCTGAATTGGAACATTCGCTCCTCAAAGAAAGAGGAAGGATCCTAAGTCTTATAAAGTAAATGAAACTTGCAAGGCTAAAATAAAAAATGGAACTTATTTGCTCAAAGAGTTCCTGAAAATTACAAAATTTACAAGGCCACTCTCCAATTGTATATAAGCCACAGCAGGTACCTGGGAAAGAAGACTTTGACACACTGACTTGGCTGAACGTTATGCAGTGGGAGAGCTCTAGGGTACAGTGGTTGTTTGTTTCCTCTCATACTAAGGTAGACTTTTTATCAGTACAGATGTTCGTGGGTCACCCTGCTCCAATAAGGGGAAAAAAGTAAATTAACTGGTTCCTTAGGTGTAGGTATGTAAGAATAAAGTATATGCTGTGTTACCCCAGATCTAATTCTTGGAGTTGCCTCTATCAAAGTTCACAGAGCATACATAACACTAAAGAGACTAGACCAGAAAAGAAAGTCCTCTTAGCACATAATAATCAAAACATTGAACACATAGATTGAAGAAAGAATGTCAAAAGTTGCAATAGAAGAAGATCAGGTACATATAAAGAATTAGAATTACGCCTGATTTCTTAATGGAGAACATAAAAGCCAAAAGGGTTTGGACAGATGAGCTACCGACTGAAAGAGGCCAAAGATGCCAGTCAAAACTTTCAGTCACCATAGATGAAGAAAACAAGATATTCCATGTAAAGACATTTAAACAATATTTATTTATAAATCCAGCTCTATAGTTGTTGCTAGAAGTAAAATTCCAAATCAAGAAGGTTAGCTACAACTTGCAAACACAGGAAATAATATCATACCAGCAAAACAAAAGGAAGAGAAATACACACACACACACACACACACACACACACACACTCACACCACACCACCACCACCACCACCACCACCACCAAGAACAACAACAATATGACAGGAAGTAACAATCATTGGTCATTGATAAGTCTCAATATCAGTGACCTAAAGTTCTCAATAAAAAGAACAAAATGGATGTTAAAACAGTATCCATCATTTTCCTGATGATGCTCCACTGACAGTCACCAGACCTGCTGCACCAGGAGTATCCAGATCCCTCCACCTTCACAAATCCCCTATCTGCCCAGTGACCTAGGAACAACCATCTGCCCTGGGCAATGTGCTTTCCTCAAAGTGTCATTGCCTGGTTACTGCTCCCCCAGCCATCACCAGGACTGCTGCACCATGTACATCCAGGTCTGCTACACCAGGAATATTTAGGCTTGTTGGATCAGGAATATCCAGGAACATAAAGAGACAACCAAATGGCTAAAGGGAAGCATAGGAACAAAAGCAACAAGAGCCAGAGAAATATGGCATCTTCAGAGCACAGTTATGCTGCTGCAGCAAGCCTTGGATATCCTAACACAACCAAGGCACATAAATTAACCTTAAATCAAACCTAATAAAAATGTTAAAAGTCTTTTAGGAGGAAATTAACAAATTCCTTAAAGAAACAAAGGAAAATTCAATCAAACAGGTGCACAAAATGAATAAATCCCTTAAAGAAATATAAGAAAATAAAAACAAAGAAAAGAAAATGAATAAATCCTTTAAAGAACTACAGGAAAATACAAACAAACCTATGAAGGAAATGAATAAAACTGCCCAAGTCCTGAAAATGGAAATAGAAGCAACAAAGACAATACAAATTGAGACAATTCTGGAGACGGAAAACCTAGGGAAGAAAATAGGAACTACAGACATAAACATTACCAACAGAATACAAGAGATGGAATAGAGAATCTCAGGTATAGAAGACATGATTGAAGAAATCGGTACATTGATTAAAGAAAATGTTCAATCTAAAAAACTTCTGTTGCAAAACATCCAAGAAATATGGGACACTATGAAAAGACCACACCTAAAAATAATAGAAATAGAAGAAGAATCCCAAGGATCAGAAAATATTTTCAATTAAATCATAGATGTTATCTTCCACAACTTAAGAGAGGAATCCCCATAAACATACTAGAAGCTTACAGAACAGCAAAATAGATTGGACCAAAAAAGAAATTCCTCCCACCACATAAAAATCAAAACACTGAATGTAGGGAACAAATAAAGACCATGAAAATCTACAAGGGTAAAAGATCAAGTAGCATATAAAGGTAGACTTATCAGAATTGCACCTGATTTTTCAACATAGACTGTAAAAGCCAGAAGGGCTTTGGCAGACTCTAAGAGACCACAGACATCAGTCCAGACTTTGAAGCCCAACAAAACCTTTAATCACTATAGATGGAGAAAACAAGATATTCCACTATAAAACCAAATTTAAACAATATCTATACACAAATACAGCCCTACAGAAGACAGTAGAAGGAAAAACTTCAACCTAAGGAGTCTAACTACACCCAGAAAAACACAGAAAATAAATAACCCCAAAATCAAAAGAAGAGAAACACACACACACACACATTACCATCACCAACACCAAAATAAGAGGAATTAACAATCATTGTTCACTAATATCTCTCAACATCAATGGATTCAATTCCCTAATAAAAAGACAGAGGCTAGCAGAATTGATGTGAAATCAACAGGATCCATCATTCTGCTGCATAAAAGAAGCATACCTCTGCAACAAAGATAGATATTATCTCAGATTAAAGGACTAGGAAAAGATTTTCCAAGCAAATGGACCCAGGAAGAAAGATGGAGTAGCCATTCTTGTATCTAATAAAATAGATTTTTAACCAAAATCAATCAAAAGCAATGGGAGAGGACACTTCATACTCACCAAAGGAAAAACTCACCAAGATGACTTTTCAATTCTGAACATTGATGCTCCAAATTCAAGGGCACCCTCATTCATAAAAGAAGCATTTCTAAAGCTCAAATCCCACATCGAACCCCACACATTAATAGTGGGAAACTTCAACACTCTACTCTCACCAATTAACAGATCATCAAGACAGAAACTAAACAGAAAAATAATGAATCTAACAGATTTCATGAACCAAATGGACTTAACAGATATCTATAGAATATTTCATCCAAAAACAAAAGAATATAACTTCTTACAGCACCTCATAGAATCTTCTCCAAAATAGACCATACGCAAGGTCACAAAGCAAACCTCAACAGATACAAATAAAAAATTCAATAACCCTTTTTATATTCAGACCACCATGTGTTAATATTGTACTTCAACAACAACAGAAACAACAGAAAGCCTACATACTAATGGATACTAAACAACTGTTAACTCAATGACCACTGAATCAGGAAAGAATAAATAAAGAAATTATGACTTTCTAGAAATCAATGAAAACAAAGGTGCAACATACTCAAACTTATAGGATTCAAATAAAGCAGTGTTAAGAGTAAAGTAAGCAGCTTCATAAAGAAATTGGATGATCTCATACTCGCAATTTAAAAGATCACCTAAAAGCTCTAGAAAAAAAAAAAAGAAGCAAACACACCCAAGAGGAGTAGACAGCTGAAAATAATCAAACTCATAACTGAAATCAATAAGTTAGAAACAAAGGGAATAATACAAAGAATCACTGAAACCAAGAGCTTGTTCTTTGACAAAATCAACAAAATATACAAACCCTTAGCCAAATTAACTAAAAAGTAGAAAGAGAGTTCCTAAATAAAAAAATTAGAAATGAAAAGGGGGGAAACAACAGATATGGGGGAAATCCAAAGAATCATAAGGTCTTAATTCAAAAAAAGTCTTTACACCACAAAATTGGAAAATCTAAAACAAATGGATGATTTTCTTGATAAAGTCCACTTACTAAAGTTAAATTAGAATCAGATAAACAATTAAGCTGTCAGATAACCTGTAAGGAAATAGAAACACTCATATAAAGTTTCCCACCCACCCCCCAAAAGAGAAAAGCCTAAGGTCAGATGGTTTTAGTGCAGAATTCTACCAGACTTTCAAAGAAGAGTTAATACCAATATTCCTCAAATTATTCCACAAAATAGAAACAGAAGGAACATTGCTAAACTCATTCTATGAAGCCACAGTCCCCTGGATAACTAAATCACACAAAGACTCAACAAAGAAGTAGTATTTCAGACCAATTTCCCTCATGAACATTGTTGAAATTGTTGCAAAAACACTGAATCTAAGACCACATCAAAACTATCATTGACTATGATTAAGTAGGTTTCATACCCAGGATGCAGGAATGGTTCAATATAAGAACATCAATAAATGGTGCTGGAGAGATGTCTCAGTGTTTAAGAGCACCAAGAGCTTTTCTAGAGGACTCAGGTTCAATTCCCAGCACTTATATGGTAGCTCAAAACTGTCTGTAACTCCAGTTCAAGTAGACCTGACACCCTCACACAGACATGGAGGCAAAACACCAATGTACATTAAAAAGAAAGAAACTCCATAAATATAGTCCACAATATAAACAAACTGAAAGGAAAAGCCCACATGATCATTGCATTAGGTGCTGAAAACTGCTTTTGAGAAAATCCAACACACTTTCATGATAAAAATCTTGGAGAGATCCAGAACACCCTCTTGATTCCTAAACAACTCAAAATTTAATTGAGACTCTACCTATCTATTCTTCAACCACCTCAGAGACCTGAGAGACATAAATAAGATGTCTTTAAAATTGTGAGGCAAGTTATTATGAAAGTTGAGTTAGATATAGAACTTTAAACTCATGGAGATGGTTAGATAGTAGAAGGTTAAAGTCAGGTGCCAAATACATATGGACTGGACATTGGGAATGTATGCTAAGCCATATAACTCTCATAATTGTGGCCTATTTATTTCTGTTGTATTGTATTGTATTTATTGTTGTAAGAGAAAGAACCATTTGTTGGACTGAAAGGAGGAGCTGTTGGGGGGAAAATATATACTTTAAACTAAAAAAAAGGGTAGAGGTTGGGGGGTTGAGGGGGAAGAGGGTGGAAGAGTGGGACTGGAGGGGGGAGTAGGGAGAGGATTGTGATTGAGATGTAACTTGAAGAAATAAAAAATAAATTATAAAAAAAGTCTTGGCGAGATCAGATATACAAGGCGTATACATAAAAGCATAATAACGACTATACAATAAGCCCATAGCCAACATCAAATTAAATGGAGAGAAACATAAAGCAAGTCCACCAAAATCAGGAACAAAACAAAGTTGTCCACTCTCTCCATATCTACTCAGTATAGTACTTAAGTCTATCTAGAGCAAATAGAAAACTAAAGGAGATCAAGGGGATACATTTTGGAAAAAAAGAAGTAAAAATATCCCTATTTGCAGAAGTATAATAGTATACATAAGTGACCCCCCAAAATCTACCAGAGAACTTCTACAGTTCATAATCACCTTCATCAAAGTGGTTGGAAACAAAATTAACTTTAAAAAAATAATCAGTAGCCCTCCTTTATATAAACAACAAACACTCTGAGAAAGAAAATAGGGAAAAAACACCCTTCACAATAGCCACAAACAACTTAAAATATCTTGGTATTATTCTAACCAAGCAAGTGAGAGATCTATATCACAACAACTTCAAGTCTCTGAAAAAAAAAATAGAAGAAGATATCAGAAGATGTAAAGATCTCTCATGTTCATGGATTGGTAGGATTAACATAGTAAAAATGGCCATCTTACTAAAAGCAATCTACAGATTTAATACAATTCCCATCAAAATACCAACAATAATTCTTTACAGACCTTGAAAGAGCACAATTCTCAACTTCATAGGGGGAAAAAACTAAGGATAGCAAAATCATCCTGTACAATAAAAGAACTTCTGGAGGTATCACCATCCATGACTTTAAGATGTACTACAGAGCAATAGTAATAAACACCACATGGTATTGGCATACAAATTAGACAGGTTGATCAATGGACTCAAACTCAAGATCCAAAAATATACCAATACACGTAAAGATAGCTAATTTTGGAAAAGAAGCCAAAACTATAAAATGGAACAAAGAAAGCATCTTCAATAAATGGTGCTAGTCTAATTAGATGTCACCATGTAAAAGAATGCAAATAGATCTATATTTATCACCATGCACAAACCTCAAGTCCAAGTGGATCAAAGGCCTCAACATAATACTGGATACACTAAATCTAATAAAGAGAAAGTGAGGAAAGACCTTTGAACTCTTTGCTACAGGAGATAAGTTCCTGAATAGAACACCAACAGCTCAGGCACTAAGATCAGCACTTAATAAATAGGACCTGATGAAACTGAAAATCTTCTGTAAGGTAAAGGACACTGTGAATTGAAGAAAACATAAGCTTACAGATTGGGAAAAGATATTCTCCACCTTCATCTAACAGAAGACTAATATAAAAATATATAAAGAATTCAAGAAATTAAACATCAACAAACCAAATAATCCAATCAAAAATGGGGTACAGAGCTAAATCCAGAATTTACAATGGAGGAAACTCTAATGGCTGAGAAACACTTAAAGAAATGCTAGTCATCAGGGAAATGCAAATCAAAATGACACTGAGATTCCATATTACACCCATAAGAATGGGTAAGATCTAACCGTAAGTGACAGCATATGTTTGCAAGGCAATGGAGAAAAGGAAACACTGCTCCATTACTGGTGGTAATGTAAACTTGTACAACCACTTTGGAAATCAATATGGCAGTATCTCAGAAAACTGGGAATAATTCTCCCTCAAGACCCAACTATACCACTCCTACATATACTTAAAAGATTCTCCACCAAACCACAGGACATTGCCTCAACTATATTCATAACATCTTTATTCATAAAAGACAGAAGCTGGAAAAAAAACAGATGTTCCTCAACTGAAGAATGGATAAAGAAATTGTGGTACATCGACACAATGGAATACTGGTGAGCTATTTAAAACAAGGAAATCATGCAATTTGCAGGTAAAGGGATGGAACTGGAAAAGATTGTCCTGAGTGAAGTAATCCATACCCAGCTAGATACACATGGTATGTACTCACTCTAAGTGAATACTAGTTATATAGTAGAGCATAACCATCCTAACAATCCAGATACCCAAAGAACTAAAGTAACAAGGAGGGACTAAGGGAGATTGCTTGAATCTAAGTCAGAAGGGAAATAGAATTGATAGTAGACGTGAATGAAGATAAGAAGTGGAAGAGAGTAAAATAGTGGGTATCAGATGTGGTGAGAGCAGGGATCAGAGGTGAGAGGGCTAGATGAGAGAAAAGGATCCAAATGGGGAGGATATCTCTGAAGCAAGCAGGAATACTGTGAATGGGTATGTTACTTGGAGGCTGTGAGAGTGACTTCAGCTGAGACTCCTAGCAGTGGAGGACACTGAGAATGAAGTGGCCACTTCCTGGCTTGGCATGACTTCCAGTGGAGGGAGAGAGATTCCAACCCATCCACAAAACCTTTGACCAATAATTCACCCGGCCTACAATATGTACAGGGACAAAGATGGAGCAGTGATTAAGGAAATTGTAGAAAAAAATAAAAGCTCTAAATCATTTACTAATATTTATGTTATCTTTAATTGGTTGGTGGTATAATCCTTAACCCGCCATTATAAATGAATACACACAGACACCGGGTGGATCTTAACAAGCCTAGGCCTGGGTTGTGCAATCCTAGCCCATCTAAGCTAGCTCATAATTCTATTACCCAAATACAACCCCATATATACATATGTCCCTTTGGACTATTATTCTCCATGCTAAGCCCATGTTCCAGGACACGTGGAAGGATCTTCTTTAATCTACCCCATGGTGTGTCTTCCTTGTTTACTCCTGGCTTTTTCTCAGGTGGCCTCTTCCCAAGATACTCTGTATCTCTATATATAAAAGCCCTTGAACTTTAGTCCTGCCTACCTCAGTCTTTGCCCAATCTCCAGGCCTCAGCATTTATTTAACCAATCAGAGTCAATTAAGTTAGAGACAGCAAACAGGACCAATTAACATTTAGAATGCTTAACACCACCCCATCAAGAAATGGCCAACCAATGACTGACACAACTTCAGACACACCCTATGGAAGAAAGTCAACCTCAGACAACATTGATAATGCTCTCCTATGCTTACAGACAAGAGACTGCCATATCTGTCATTTCAGAGCAGTCTCCCAGCAGTTAGTGGAAACAGATGCGCAGACCCTCAGCCAAACATTAGGTGGAATTCCGGGAGTCTTGTGGAAGAGTTAGGGGAAGATTTGAGGTAGCTGTAGGGTCAAAAATAACACAAGAAGACCTACAGAGTCAACTAACATGGGGCCATGGAGGCTCACAAAAATTGAACAACCAACCAAAGAGCGAATGTGGACTGTAACTAGACCCTTTACACATATGAAGTCAATAGGTTGTTTGATCTTCAAGTGGGTCCCCTAAAAATTGGAGCAAGGGCTCTCTCTGACTGAACTCCATTACTTGCCTTAGGATCTCTTTCTCCTAGTAGGGCTGCCTTTTCTGGTAACAGTGGAAGAGGAGACACTTAGTACTGGTGCAACCTGGTGTCCCAGGGTGGGGTTGGTTCCCAGGCGGGGGAAGAGGGTTTTGAGAGAGGTGGGTGGGAGACTGTGGCAAGGAGGAGAGGAGGGAGTGAGGCTTTGATTGGGATGAAAAATGAACGCATAAATAAATTAAATATAAAACAGGATCCATCTTTCTGCTGTTTCTACAGAAACACACTTTAACATTATCTCATGGTAAAGGCTTGAAAAAAAAAAAAAAGATGTTCCAAACAAATGGACCTATGAAACAAACTGTTGTAGCAATTTATATATATGTATGTATAATATTAGCTTTCACAAAGCTTGGAAGCAGGTAAGTTGACAGCCTAGCTTACTTCAAAGACAGGGTAGACAAGTCTTTCATAATTCCTGCTTTACAATTAATGTCTGTTAGAGATATTGGGCCAAAAGGCTGAAGATAGATGCTCCAATGTTATAGACAGAAATCAGGGACTATCCAGGCAGCCAGTTGTCTGTCATTTCTTAGTTTTCGAAGCTTCTTGCTCTGTACTTCCTGTTTATTCAGATATATTTATTCTTCTCAGGTCTCTTATGTGGTTGAAGACTACTTAGTTACTGTTTCACAGTTAAGATTTAAGTTGTTCAGGAATTAAAATAATGTTCTAGGTTTAAGAAAATGTCTTTAAGTTGGTAATGCAAGCTAGGTTGGAAACTGAGTTAGGTATAGAACTTCAAACTCTTTGAGATCGATAGATAATAGAATATTATTATTAGTTGCCAAATACATATAGACTGAACATTGGGAATATATGTTATATCTCATAATTTTCTTTTTTTTTTTTTTTTTGGTTTTTCGAGACAGGGTTTCTCTGTGTATCTTTGGCTGTCCTGGACTCACTTTGTAGACCAGGCTGGCCTCGAACTCACAAAGATCCGCCTGCCTCTGCCTCCCAAGTGCTGGGATTAAAGGCGTGCGCCACCACCGCCCGGCTCATAATTTTCTTAATTGTTGCCTAATTGTTCTTTTTGTTTTATATTGTATTTATTGTTATAAGGAAAAGAGTCTTTTATTGAACTAAAGGGGGAGCTGTTGGGGAAAAAAGATATACCTTAAATTTTTAAAAAAAAGTGAATAGGAGGGAAAGGGGGAAGAGGGGATGAGGGTAGAATGTGGAAGAAGAGGAGGGAGGGGACTGTGATTGAGATGTAACTTGAAAAAATAAATTAATATTGAAAAAGCAAAACCAAAAAGATTAAGACTTCAAACCAGGAGAAAAAAAACCACAACAATAAAACAACAACAACAGCAACAAAACTAGCCTTCAAAGGAAGAATCCATGATGATGACATTTTGATTCTTAATATCTTTGCCTCAAACAAAACAGCACTCATTTCTGTAAAAGAAACACTACTGTATCTTAAATCACATTCTCAAACACTATAAGTGGAAGACTTTAATACCTTACTCTCAGAAATGGACAATTCATCCAGATACAAACTAAACAGGGAAATTCTGGAGTTAAATGACCTTATAAACCATATGAACCTAACAGATATTTACAAAACATGCCACCCAATCACATAAGAATGAACCTTCTCAACAATTCATGGTATGTATTCACTTGTATGCTTTTATTAGGATTTAAGTAAATGATAATCAAGCTACAATCAACAGACCTAGAAATATTAGATAAAGAGGCAGACTCTAGAAGAGACATATAGACATCTCTGGGAATGGGAAATAGAATAATTTTGTGGGTGGACAAGGAGGTGGGTGGGGAATAGGATCAGGAAAGATCAGGTGGAGTGGGTAGGAAGGAAGAGTGTGTGGGAAGAGATAGCTAGAATCCTGGTGTACTGGCAGCGGTGGCATGGAAACGTAATGCAGTGGAAACTTCCTGGAATCTATGAGAATGATCCTACTGAGGACTCCTAGCAAGAGAGGATGTGGAGTCTGAACTAACCATATTTGTAGCCAGGCAAGGCTTCCAGTGGTGGGACTGGGTTACATTCAGTTGAGTTGTTTTCCAAAGGTGTCTTCAGAAATCCTTAAACAACTCAGGCTGATGATAGGATGGAATATCACTCTTGAAAAACTGACAAAAGGGCCCTATTGCTGAGACAACATCCATGAAACTCATTGAACCTATAGAGGTTGAACTGGTGTCTGCAGGGAGGCTTTTCTCCTATATTGTAGTCTCTTCTGTGGGAGAAGGCATTCTCCAGATTACAGAAAGAAAACCCTGGATGTCATCCCAGCCACAAAACCTTCATCCTACACTCTGCCCTGCCTGCAAGCTGGACTGGGCCAGTGGGGGCACAGAATTTGTAGGAGTGACCAACAAGTGTATGGTTTAACTTGAGGCCCACTCCATGAGAGGGAGTCCATGCCCTATACTGTCTAGGATGTCCAAGTACCAGAGACTGGGTATCCCAAATACATAGGGTAGAAACAAACAGGATTGGCCAAAAATATCAGTGGAATTGCTCCTAATGATATTGTTATACTTAAACACTATACTCAAAGATTTGTGCCTTGTCCAGTCATCACCAGAAAGGCTTCCTCTGGCAGTAGATAAAAGCCAGTGTAGAGATGTAAGGCTAGACATTATGAAAAGAGAGGGACTCTAAATTGGACATCTCCATCAGGTTTCTCCCCTTAAAGATTGAGGAACTAACTATACAGAAGATGGGGAGAAAACTTTGTAGGAGTCTGAGTTGATAGGAGACACCAGGAGAACATGGACAAATGAATTAACTAAGCAGGGCTCACATGTACTCACAGAGACTGAAGTGGCCAGCACAAGGCCTTCATGGATCTGTACCAGGTCCTATGAATATTTTATGGCTTTTAGCTTTGTGTTTTTGTGGGAACCCTAACAGTTGGAGCAAGTATACCTCTGAGATTTTTGCCTGCTCTTGAGACTCTTTTTCTCCTATTGATTTGTCTTGTCCAGCCTCAACAAAAGGGCTTTTTCATTGTCTTGTTTTTTCTTGTTTTGTCCTGTTTAGCTGTTGTTTCCTGGAGGCCAGCTCTTTTTTGAAGAGAAAATAGAAGGGAAGTAGATCTATGGGAAATGTTAGTTGGGGTAGGTAGGAGTAGTGGAGGGGTGGAAAACTGTGGTCAAGATTTATTGTATGAGAGAATATTCTATTTTCAACAGTTTAAAAAAGAATGAAGTATGTAGAAAAAAATTTTAAATGAGAATTTAAACCTGAATCAGCAGCAAGAGCAGAGTTTATTTTGCTTGAGAGGTAGTATATTGAGATATGATGGCATTATGGACAGGGACACAAGACAGTACAGACTGCATGGTTCAGGGAGTGTATCTTGGAAGTGAGCTCTTTTCTCTAGATAAGCTACTTTTGAAGCCAAGGGGTCTGTTTTTTTGTTGTTGTTCTTCTTGTTTGTTTGTTTGGTTTGGTTTTGATTGGATTTTTTGAGGGGGGTTTAAAAAAATTATTAATATTAATAGTAGTAGTAGTAGTAGTAGTAGTAGTAGTAGTAGTAGTAGTAGTAATAGTAGTAGTAACTACTGGATGTCTAGGGTCAGCTGTTTTTCCTCAGCTCAGGGCTTTGGCTGGGGCATGGGTGGATGGCTGTGGGGATATCTGTAGGTGTCAATGCAGGCGGGGAAATGATTAACAAATTGGTTAGAGTGAAAACTTGGTTCAGCCTAACTTAGAAAGATGATCAAACTTTGGAAGTCTGGTACCAGGTGGTTTATTGCCAACATATTTAAAGACACTGTCCTTTGGGGGAAATGTTCCTGCTATGATACAATCCCTGCTGTGCAAGGAGACATAATTACGTCAAAAATCAGCTCAGAATACATGCCATTTCTTCCAAGAACATGGGCTCCAGAGATAGACTGCCTCTATTAGCTCAAGGATCTAGGGAAGGATCTGATGTGCTCTCAATCATACAAATAGCATAGAGGTCCTTTGGGCTATTAGTCACCTGTGGTCCTCTTTGTAGGAGATGGGTGGAGTCCCCAGCTATACAAATAATGTAAGGGTTGTTAAATTCTTAGTGACCCCCAGTCCTGGTTGGGATAATTTAATATGCCCTTGCTCACCACATAATGCAGATCACCAGGCTGTTAATAACACCCAATTCCCAGTCTTCTAGATGAAAGAACAAGTTTTTACTTCCTTTCTTTTTAAAGGACAGTCCTGCTTGCTTAACCTTCCTGGTTTCCCTGGGCATATGTGGGCTCATGCACCTTTTGCTCTCAACAGGCACACGGTTTCTTTATTTCAGACTCTTTATTTATGATGGATGAGGGCTGCTATTTATTTCTAGCTACTTTATATGCTATAGAGGGAAACACTTTCCTTTACATCAGAACCATTTATTTGTTCTATTGTTGGTGCTCTATCAGGGGTGAACAGACATGTGCTTATGTATCCTCCAGCAAATGTTACCCACCACACCACTGATTTTAAGTACTCAGACAAATATGTAACAGGTATGAAGCCCAGAGACAGGCATTTTGTCATCATATAACAAAAATAAGATCTGCCTGTTTAATATGTACAATTCAGTGTTGTCACATAGTTCCATTATTGGGTTATGAATCTTTAACACAGGTAAACAGAGGCCAGGCAGCAACATTTCTAGAGAGTCTAAGAATTATAAAGGCATAATTTTGGGGTCACAGATTCCTCCATTATTATTGCATAAATTTTAGATGAGCCATCCCAAAGATCATACTAGCAAGGGTTATAAAAAATGACCTATATTCTGTATGGAAATCCTGTCTGTTTTTTTAGAATAACATTTTACAGGAACATAGTTGAGCTTGTATAATCATATTTTTCTTTGTTTCCATGTCACATTGGCAACATTAAGTAGCTATAAAGACTCTATGCTGCCAAAAATATTGACTCTCTATGCTATTACAGAAAGTTTGGTGACCCTGCTTTATAATTTTATTGATATAACAGGAAGGCTCTCAAAAGTCAAGCATAATTTTATGATACAAGGTCATGGGCTTGTGATCTTTAGAACTGAACTGTGGGTTCTTTCTTAAGGATTAGATCAGGAGTCTCTACAGACACAGAATAAAAATTTAGGAAGTATGTCTGCTTCTCCCTCAGGAAGTTAGAGAAGCTTTCAATGTTTTGTTCTAGTTTTGTGTAACTTTGTGTGGAGTTCTGCAAAATGTTATGGTCACTTTTCTATTACCCTACATTCCTGGATATCAATAATCTTGACCCAATAGTGAAATTAGGTTATTTCTGCCCTGTTCATATCATTTGGAAGAGTTCTTTGTTGGCTGGATTGTCTTCTCTCACCCAAAGAATTTGATCTATAGAAGATTTTTCTTGCATCTCTAGTGTGCCAGGCAAAATTCTGCATTTTCGGCCACCAACTACATGATGCTTCACGTGATGCCCTGAAATTATATTTCCAAGTTACAAAACTCCAGTAGAAATTTATGCTTAAATTTATAAAATTAGCATACTTTAAATTTTAAATCCCCATTTCCATTTTTAGTGACTTGCAATTTAAAGTTCATTTGCTTTTTGGTAATTGCCAAGGACGATGTAAACTTCTCTGGTTTCATGTTTCTGATAAGGTTCTGATTCTGAGACAGGAGGACTAAATTTACATATGGCTGTCGTGTTAAAGAAAAAAAAGGATTTATAAAAGAGATAATAAACTGAACAGATAAAAAAGTATAAAAATCCAAGTACATGAGACAACTTGCAGTCAGTTCCAATAGAAAATGAGTGGAAGGCAGCTGGTGATGATAGTTGGGAGGAAGGTTTTGAGGCAGTTAAAAGTTTAAGGAAACAGCTGTCTGTGGAGAGGAATGACAGTTGACCTCCTGCTTGTTGAAAGAAGTCGGCATGAAGGAGAATTAGAGATTGGCTGCATTCCCCTCTATGTTCTTCAATCAGCTAGTGGCTTATTATTATGAGAGCCCTGAGACTCACATTCAATCACCATTTATCCAGACAGTTGAGAGTTTAAATGAAGTAACATTACTCCTCTGGGAAAGGACTTGAGGATAGGGATCAGACAGCTCTACAGACAACTCCCACTGGTGTTAATCCTGGAAAGGTGTCTGGCCTTCAGTTCAGAAATGACCTGCCTTTGCTTACATATGAGGATGTGTGGCTTAGAAACATGGATTGCTTTAAGCAGTTTCTTCATGAGTCTATTTTCTCCCACTCTTCATGTTATCTAAATGAATACATTGTAAGTTAAAGTACCACCACCACCACCAACAACAACAAAAAAGCGTAGTCATAATGTCAATGACAATACAATGTTCTTTCCTATGAATGGCACAACTAGTCATTCCACGGTGCTTCTCTCCAGACATGATTTTGTTTGAACTTTTAGGGGAAGGTTTCCCAGTTTTACATAGTTTGCATATAAAATGTAAGTCCTGAGACTCAAATAGCTGTTATTAGTACTCTCCTCATTTCTGTATCCAGATAATTCAAATTTCAACAGCAGATGGTGCTGTTATTTCAGAGACTGTACAGTGCTGCAGATTTCCAAATTATTATGAGACAACAAGAAGCAAGCAACAAAAGAGTGAAAACTTAACTGTCCTAATTTTTTGGCTTAAAAAGATTATGAATAAGAGAGGGATTTTTTTGTTTTGTCATGATCTTTGGGGGTAAAATAACAATAAAAGTTGTCCTTCATAATTAATAACATCTAGATTACCTTAGAAGAAAAACAGAAAATACATACCCACAGTGATCTGTTTCCTTGAAGCAGAAACATCCGTAGCTGCTGATATCCTAGTTCCTGCCATCACAGAAAGCAATTTATAAGCTCTTTCCAATGCACAAGATATTAAAATGTAAAACACATGAATGTGGAGTTTCCTTAACAAATATAAAAAAGCTTTTTTTGAATATAAGGCAATTTATATGTAAAACATCTGCAATTACAAAAGCATCTTAAATATAATATTCAAATTCAAGCAATAAAAGTCTGTATCTAATACGATAAATCAATGTATTAAAAACTTGCCTCTTTGGCGACAGATGTTCTTTGAGAGAGAATTAGTAAGAGATGCATAAGGGATACTCAAACAGTGATGACACAACAAGGGAATGCAAGAGCAAAAGCTACATCAATTTCTATTGAGCTTTCTAAAGGGGAACCCTAGAGGCTGTTTATTTAAAACCTCATAATTCAAATGTAATGGCTATTGTAGGGATTTTTACCTGTCTTCACTCCAAAGACTTAGTTTATGCTCATTTTTCATACTTAAATAACAGCATATGTTTATAGGTTGTCTAACCAGAAAATCAAATTCTGTCTATATTTGCAACCCCAAATACCAATATGTGGATAAAATTCATATATCAATTTCAGTAGTAGGATGCAAACAAGAAAACATGTTACCATGCTTCGGTTAAGCAAGTATATAGACAGTTGTTGCAAAGTGCAATTGGAAGATAGAGTGGGTTAGAATGATAGCAAACTGGGACTACAAATAAAAGGGGCTTCAAAGAGGAGAAAAGGCTACAAAGAAGAAAGAGGTTGCTGCTCTCCCAGCTGCTTGTCCTTCCTGCTGCTGTCTCCTGGACTTCTACTGAGACTGGTATTGTCCCCAAAGAACTCAACAACCCTAATACCAAGAAGTAGCACAAAGAGAATTCTGTCTTTTTTCCCTTTAACCTTCTTTTTCTCCCAGCTAGTGCTGGGATGTTGGTAGGAACAAGGGTTAGAAGGGAGGTAGAGGTATTAAGCACAATAAAATAAATGGAGTATATAATTAAGTACAAAAATAATAAAAACCTCTTGCTACAATGCTATAAAACATACTAACATGTTTTTCTCTATTTGATTAGTATTTACCAGAGAAGCAGAGCAAGTGGATTTCATTTATAATTATGAACAGATCTGTCAATTTAACTCATAGTATCAGAGGCTGAATAGTCCCACCAAGATCTTCGGTAAATTGTCGCTAGGAGCTCACAGTCCAAGAATCTGGAAATCTGAACATGGAGAACTGGTGATAAAGTCTTAGGACATTGTCCAAGCCTAGCAACTCCTGGAGAGTCACAGATGTAAGATCATTTTCAAAGGTGAAAGATATGGCTAGATGCACAAGGCCAATAGCACCTGCCAGAAAGTTACCTGTCACATAAGGATGGAATCTGCTCACACTTGTGAACTTCTTCCTTTCTCACTTGTGGAATCAGGGTCTCCAACTTTTCAGACAATGCTACTCCATGTCTAGGACCTGTCTTCTCACCACATTGCAATCCACAAACTCAGATATCAATAATCTCTTCCAATAAATACCCTAATAGACAGTATTGTTCACCAGCTTGGTGTGTTTCTGTGTTCAGATACTATGATTAATGATAATAATAGATTTTGTTCATTCTCTGTTGTCATTGCTTCAAATTTGTAAGTATTCCTATCATTGAGATCTGATGTCTGTATCCTCTCTAGAACCTGGATAACTGTGGTGTTAGATTTTATTGCCAGATTGATACAATCTGGAGTCAGTAATGGATGGAGTCAAATGAGGGATTGTATAGGTTAAGTTGGTCTGTAAAATTATATGCGGAAGATCACCCTATTACATTAACTGATGAAGTAATGGTTGTGCACAGTATGTGGCATTTTTCCTGGGATGAGGATTCTGAACTGCATGAGAGTGGGAAAAACAAGTTGAGTACAAGCAAGCATGCATTATTTCCTTGCTTTCTGCTCTTGACCAGAAGTGATGTGAAATGCTGCTTCAATTTCTTCCCTGAAATGACGGACTGTAACTTGGAACTGTGAGCCAAATAAGCCTGTTTCCCCCTTAATTGCTCTTGTCAGAGTACTTCATCAATAAAACAGAAGTTGGAAGTCAGAAATAAGTATTAATGGAACACAAAGAACTTGATGATGCATGACTTCCACTTCTAGAACTTGTGGAGAGAAACTTGGAAGAAGCTCTGAAAATTACATTTGATCTCTGACAATGTTTGAACCTTCAAACATCCATGACTTCTCTGGAGAGGCTATTTCAGTGATCCCATGTGTCATATTCTGAAAAATCCAAGCTGCTTGAAAAGATGACACTCCTGTGAGTGTCCTGGATCATAGTGCCATCTAAGCCCACATTCTGATTAGATCACACATCAAAGCAAATGTACAATATGCAAGTAACTCCAGCCTCAAGGTCTTTGACCACCAATGCTAGTCAAACCACTTTATCTGAGGTCCCAATTTATACTTTTGAAGGTCCTATTCACAGTGTGTGTATGTGTGTGTGTGTGTGTGTGTGTGTGTGTTTTACATTTTCTGTTGCTCTAATAAAAAGTCATGGTATCAGGTGCTAAAATTAGCTGAACTTATTGCATTCATAGTCAGGAAGCAAGAAGTAAAAATAAAATGCTTCTGCTCATTTTTCTTTCTCATTTTCTTACCTTATAGCATCTCAGGAATGACGCCACTCATAGTGAGTTATAATGCCTTCATATTGAATTAACCTAATGAACTTAATGTCCTACAGACATACCTAAAGCCCATCTGACAAATTATTCTGGCATTTACCAAGTCATCAAGTTGAAAACTGAGATGACCTATCAGTGTGTCAGTGTGTCAGTGTGTGTGTGTGTGTGTGTGTGTGTGTGTTAGTCAACAGTAGACAACTAGAATAGTTAAATTGGGTTATAACAGCAACAACATTTTTGGTCATAAAGTCAAAAAGCATTCAGCAGAGCCTATTTCATGTTAGGCACTTCAGCATTTCATGAATGTGCTCTTGGGTAGTATACAAGGACTTTCTTTTCCCTCTATACAGCCCCAGTACATAACTGATATATTTCTTCCTTATATGTCACTGTACACTGTCGCGTCCCCCTCGACCAGCAAGGATGACGCAACTCACAAAAGCTCTTCTCCAGCAGTTTATTCAGGTCCCTTGAAAACAGTCTTCCAAATGCCCGGGCAGACCCAACCCACAGGCTAAATACTATATGAACAGCCAATCAAGTAAAGCCACGTGGTGCTATCTTAGAGGCCCACGTATGCGGATGGAAGCCAGATTAGCAGTCTTAGCCAAATATGGACTTGTTTACCACCGAGAGCGCTCACCGTCGGGCTGGTGGAAGGCGGAAAGCGGCGCCAACTTTAGGGCGCGGCACGTCGCAGCTCTCTACAGTTCCTCCTTTTTTATTTTTTCTAAAGTTGGTAGAAGTCCCTGGAAAGGCTTCGTAATCCCCATATCTGGGGATCTCATGGTGGGCCTGAGCCTGTAGGAGGGCGGTGCTCAAACTCTTACCCGTCTCTGGGTCAGCCTCCCCACTCGGGACTGCCCTGTATAGGTGGCCGAGACTTACCCGTCAACTCCGTCACTGACTTGCCAGACCCTAATATCCGTGGAACGAATACCTCAGTGGGCAGGGACTATGCTCAGTGAAGATTTACTTCACGGCAGCGAGCCATGCCTGAGGGGACTGGCCCGCCTCAATGGCGACAAGGGCTTGTATAATCATGGCTGCATTACGCTTTTGTGTGGCTCTCATTTTGTAGATGCACCATAGGCAAACCAGACAGGCTAGTATCATCAGTATCGCCAAAGAGCCTACACCCACCCACTCCTTAAGATGATCCATGGCTCGGAGGATCCATGTCGAAAGTCCTTCAGCAACAGAGACATCAACCCGGGTGGAATTCACATGCACAATGGCAGTTCTCAGATTCTGCATCAGCTTATCAAACTCGCCAGACCAATTTCCTGTAAGATACTGAGAGAGTTGCTTAGACAAATTTGTAGCTACAGTATAATTTTGATATGGCACAGAGGTCACACACAAACCAGTCATTTTCCACTCACAGCCAATCTGGGCCACCTGCCACAATACATCCAAGGCCATGGCTACATTCGCTGACAAATTATTCAAGGTAGCGGCAGTCTGCACTGAGGTATCCAGGCTTCCAACCCCTTGTTCTTATAAGGGGTGATAGCTGCTTTACACTCCTTTGTACATCGCTCATACACAAGTTGTTTAATTAAGGGCATTGCCAAATCAGGGTCTCCAAATACCCTTCCAGCTGCTTCAACCATTATAGCCACGAAGTCTGAGAAAGGCTCCAGGGGATCTTGAATAACCTTGGTTAGATTGCCATTCACTTCCCCTTTGTTAGGCAATGATTTCCAAGCTCTGGTTGCGATTAAATTGATTTGCTCAAACACCTGAGCCGGATACCCAGTTTGTTGTTGAGCATATCGACCTTGCCCAAGAAGCATGTCCACATCCCAGGCTGGGTTTCCTGCTGCACGATTAGCAGCAGCTTGTTCATTAGCAAACTCAATCAAGAAAGCCTTCCAATTTAAATACTGTCCAGAGGACAAGCAGGCACGTGCTAGGCTCCTCCAGTCAGTAGGAGTCATGTAATAACGATGAAGAGCTTCCACCTGAGCTACAGTGCCTTTGCTAACATTTTCAGACTCTGAGCTATCTTCTTCCAAAGTATCTTTCCCAGATTTGACCAAGCGCTCCTCTTTTAACTGTTCTAATGCCTTTTGTCCTTTTTCCACCGCCTTGCAATATTTCTGATCTCCTATACAACTCCGAACAAGTCTCCAAATAGGCCGTGCTCCTCCCTGCAATGTACTTTGCTCCCAGGCAAAATCTAGATCTCTCCCAAGCTTATCCCAGCAACTGATAAAGGCCAGCAAGGCTAGCATTCGCTCCATTTCTGTGAGGCACTCTCTGCTTTCCTCACCTTGCTCTGCCAGTTGTGTCTTCTACTCGTCCGAATCATGGAACTTTATTGCTCCCTCCCAGAGACCTTATTGCCTCTTTACCGAGGTTCTTATTGCTCCCTCCCGGAGACCTTATAGTTCGCAACTTCCCGCGAAACTTTACCTTTTGTTCGCAATCTCCGCGAAACTTTACCTTTTGTTCGCTATCTCCGCGAAACTTTACCTTTTGTTCGCAATCTCCGCGAAACTTTACCTTTTGTTCACTATCTCCGCGAAACTTTACTGTTTGTTCACTATCTCCGCGAAACTTTACCTTGTGTTCGCTATCTCCGTGAAACTTTATTGTCCTAATTTATCCCAGGAACTTACCAGCGCTGCCCCTGACTGCAGGAGTTCTGAGTCTTTTTTGGGTCCCCGTACGGGCCACCACTTGTCGCGTCCCCCTCGACCAGCAAGGATGACGCAACTCACAAAAGCTCTTATCCAGCAGTTTATTCAGGTCCCTTGAAAACAGTCTTCCGAATGCCCGGGCAGACCCAACCCACAGGCTAAATACTATATGAACAGCCAATCAAGTAAAGCCACGTGGTGCTATCTTAGAGGCCCACGTATGCGGAAGCAAGCCAGATCAGCAGTCTTAGCCAAATATGGACTTGTTTACCACCGAGAGCGCTCACCGTCGGGCTGGTGGAAGGCGGAAAACGGCGCCAACTTTAGGGCGCGGCACGTCGCAGCTCTCTACAGTACACCATACACTATGTCTGTAGTTAGTGCTAAGATAGATATTAACTGAGCTGCACTGTCATCAAAATATTCACATTTATCTACTTCTACTACTTTAACCCAAGTGTCCCTAAAGAAATATGTCTGCACCTTTGTAACATTGGGGTGCATTTTGAATTACTTCCAGATTTAAGAACTGAGCAAGGTTTCTTATTTATTTATTTTTAAGTTTATTAAGTTCATTTATTCATTTTGCAACCTGATCATAGCCTTTTCCTTTCCCTCCTCTGGGTCTCACTCTTCTGGCCCCTTTTGCTATTCCTGCTTGCCTTCTTCTCAGAAAAGAGGAGCCACCCCATATCATTACATCCCAGTACAAGTCCTATCAGGACTGAGCATGTCCTCTTCCATTGAGGCCATGCATCTCATAACTGTTAAATGGAAGTGGTCAAAAAGCAGGCTTCAGAGTCAAAGTCAGTGACAGCCCCAGTTCCACTTGCTAGGCCCCCCCCAGCTTGTCCAAGCTGTCCATTAGTTATGTATGTGTGTGTGTAGGGAGGCTAGGTCCAGTATATGCATTCTCTTTGGTTGGTGCTATAGTCTCTGTGTATCCCCTTGGGCCTGGATTAGTTGTCTTTGTTGGTCTTGTGGCATTCTTTCCCTGGTCTTTCTATCCTTCCCCCATTCCTGCACCAGACACCCCTCACTTTGCCTAATGTTTGGCAGTGAGTCTCAGATTCTGTTTGGATCCTCTGAAGCATGGAGGTTCTCAGAGGACAGTTATGCCACATTCCAGTCTGTAAGCATAAAGAGTATCATTAGTAGTGATAGAGATTGGCTCTCTCCCTTGAGATAGGTTGGGCTGGTCATTGGTTGGACATTCCTCAATTTCTGTAGATCTTTATCTCTGCACTTCTTGTATACAGGGTAACTTCTGAGTTGAAATTTTTGTGGGTTAGTTGATGACCTCTTTGTTCCTCTAGAAATCCTACCTTGCTAGAAGGAGTGTTCTTCAATGTCAAATCCCCAACTGCAAGGAGTCAAAGATAGAGTCACCCCCATATCCTCCAAGGAGCCTACTGTGATGCTGGTCTCCATATTTTCTGAGAGATACCCCATGCCTCTGTTTCTTATCTTTGTCCCACCCCTCTCACCTCCTGCCCCACTTTCCTCACAACTAATCCCTCCTACTTTCCTCCTCCTTCTCTCTCCTCTCTCTCTCTATGATTCTCTCTCTCTCCTACCCAGTACACTTTCTTCATCCACTTCCACTGTTTATTCTATTTCTCCTTATGAGTGTTACTCAAGTATCCTCCCTTCAGCCCTCTTAGTTTCTTAGCTTCTTTGGGTCTGTGTATTGTAGTGTGGTTATTCTGTACTACATAGCTAGTATCTTCTTATGAGTAAGTACATACTATGTGTATTTTTCGTGGTCTGAGTTACCTCATTCAGGATGATCACTCCTAGTGTCATCCATTTGCCTGGGTAATTCATGATTTCCTTGCTTTTAGTTGCTGAGTAAATATACCATATTTTCTTTACCCATTCTTTTGTTGAGGGACATCTAGATTGTTTCCAGTTTCTGGCTATTATGAAAAAAAAATCCAATGAACATAGTTGAACAAATATCCTTGTGGTATGGTGGGGCATCTTTGGGGTATATGCCCAGGAGTGATAAAGCTGGGTCATGAGGAAGGACTATTCCCAATTTTCTGAGAATCTGCTAGATTTATTTCCAAAGTTCAAGTTAAGACTCCCAGCAGCAATGGAGGAGTGTTCATCTTTCTCCAATTCTTGCCAGCACATATTGTCACTTGAGTTTTTGACATTAGTCATTTTGACAGGTGTGATATGAAATCTCAGAATCATTTTGAGTTGCATTTTCCCAATGACTAAGAATGTTGAGCATTCTTTTAAGGGCTTCTCAGCCATTTGAGATTCTACTGTTGAGAATTCTCGGTTTAGTTCTGTATACTATCTTTTAATTGTGTTATTTGGCTTTTTGGTGTTTAGTTTCTTGAGTTCTTTATATATTTTGGATATTGGCTGGTCCTCTATGTAGGGTTGGCCAAGATCTTTTCCCAATCTGTAGACTGCCTTTTTATTCTTTTGCCAATATCCATTACCTTACAGAAGCATTTCAGTTTCATGAGATTCTGTTTATTGATTCTTATCTTAGTGCCTGAGCTATTAGTGTTCTGTTCAGGAAGTTGTCCCTATGCGAATGAGTTCATGGCTGCTCCCCACTTTCTCTTCTAATAGATTTAATATATCTGGTTTTATGTTGAGGTCTTTGATCCACTTGGACTTGAGTTTTGTGTAAGGAGATAAATACGGATCTATTTATGGAAGGTTTCTTTATGTGCCTCTGATCATTCATGTTTTCATATCTTTATCATAAATAACACTACTTCATTTAATACACAAAGTTTAATGACTCAAATTTTTTTCCTATCTAGTACGGGCTTTCTAGTATTTTTACCACTAGAAACAAGTAGAGTTTAATTTCATATGTTAAATTTATGTGCATTCTGTACCATTAATTTGGCAGGTATCATATAATATTCTTTTCTATAAATTTTTCCATATTGACCAATTTAATTCTCTAAAGATACATATTTTATTTTTCTTGATTCATTTTGGATAGTTATACACTGAACTTATTATATTAGATGACAGATAATTTGTAAGGAAAACCAAACTAAAGGGATGACTACTAGCATTTGATTTATATTCTAGATTTTCAAACATTGACTCCATTCTAAATTTTTTAAACATTGACTCTTTCCATTAAATCTGTCAGGCTATTCAGTGTTATAATTAAAATAGATTTATGTAGCAATGTTAAAATTCTTTTGAATTCTTTCACAAACACACTTTGTTTTTAGATGTTCTTTAGGGTTGTTGTTGTTATGGTTGTTGATTTTTAAAATGAAATATGATCAGAATTATGTACTGTGACATCTTCTTTATTTAATGAATTCCAATTATTTACTGTGTGTGTGTGTGTGTGTGTGTGTGTGTGTGTGTGTGTGTGTGTGTATCTGGACAGCAGAGGGTGGTTTGATATTAGTGTCTTCCTCGATTGCTCTTCCCCCTAGTTTTGGAGGCAGGTATCTCACTGAAACTCAAATTTTTCAATTGGGTAGGAAAGCCCAGGATCTTGCTGTCTTTGCTCTCCACTCCCATTACTAGGGCTATAGACACATGAACCACACCCTGCTTTTACATAGATGGGTGATGAGGATCTGAACTCAGGTTCTCATGCTTATACAGTGAGTACTTTACCCACTGAATCATCTTCCCACCCTGTAAAGACAAGAGATTTATACAGTATTTAATTGCTCCTACTTCATGGCAAGTACTAATACTGTATACTCTAAGTGAAGAATAGACATTTTTACATGTGGTTTTTACAATGCATATTAAACTTTCCTATTCATAATGCTGTTAAGAGATTTGAAAGAAATCACAAATTACTTGTAATTAGTAAGATTCTTACTTATTTTTCTCTTCAAAGTACATTAATTTTACAAAATAATCTGTGTGACTTTGTAAAGCAGGATACTATTTGAATATGTTAACATCTTCACTCATTTTTCTTATACTTTTTTTATACACAAAAGAATATTTTCTTGTGCTTTCGCATGTTTCCAGTTCAGTTCAATGAAATACAGACTTTTGACATTAAGTCGGTTTTATAATTTCTCTGGGAAACAAAAACCATAGACATTCTAGCTTCAGATGGACTTAGAAATATTTTAGAATTTTAACTTTATGTATGTGTGAAAGATAAAGTGTACTAAATAACTGGAGATATGTTTTTATTAGATTATTAAACAGGAGAACACATTCATAAATAATGAACATGTAAAAAAAATAAAAAGAAAAGGGATCTGAGTCTTTATCAGACTACAAAGGAGTCAACTGCTAGCCCATTTGAGTCACCAAGGGAGTATGAGGAAGTTCCTAAGATCACAAGGGCATATAAAAGCAGGTCTTATCTAGGAATTTTCAAAGAAAGCACAATCCTTTGCTATTAGCCATTAATACGTTTCCTAAAATACAGAAGTATAAAGCTTACCAAAATTTCAATAGTATTATAGTAGGTAAGGGTTGCAGAACCACATAATTGAAAATGAAGTCTGACAACTTTGTAGTAGAAAACAAAAGATAAGAATCTGGGTAGAGTCATAATGGCAAATGCTTTAAGGAATGAAGTGATTTTAATTGCATAAATTCAAAACTGTTCAATGTGTATCTCTAAATATAGTTTCTCTCTTTTCACCCTGAAATCATCAATTAGAGTTGAGAATTTTATGACTCTCTAAGAACATGAAAGTCCCTTAAATGAGATTTTTTTTTTGGATTTTCTTTTTTTTTCCTTTATTTTTTATTTCTTCAAGAAGTTTCCTCATCTATGTTCATAGCAGCCTTATTTGTAATAGCTAGAAACTGGAAACAACCCAGATGTCCCTCAACCGAAGAATGGGTTAAAAAACTGTGGTACATCTACACAATGGAATATTATTCAGCTATCAGGAACAATGAAATCATGCAATTTGCAGCCAAATGGATGGAACTAGAAAAGTTCATCCTGAGTGAACTAACCCAGACTCAGAAGGACACATATGGCATCTATTCACTTATAGTAGGATTTTAGCTATATAGTAGAAGGTATC
>CAJQZJ010033271.1:766937-782008 GCA_907164525.1 Lophiomys imhausi
TCCAGGCAGCCACTGGTATGTCATTTCTTAGTTTGGGAAGCTGCAGGTCCTGTACTTCCTATGAAATCAGATATATTTATCCCTCTCAGGTCTCTGAGGTGGTTGAAGAACAGATAGCTAGAGTCTCATAATTAAATTTTGAGTTGTTCAGGAGTCAAGAGAGTGTTATTGATCTAAGAAGATACTTTTAAATTTTTGTTGCAAGTTAGTATGAATGTTGAATCAGATATAGAACTTTAAACTCATGGAGATGTTTAGATAGTAGAAATGAGAAATTTAACAATGAGAGTCTATATGGTCTGAAATATTCTACAAATGTTCTTTAAAAGTGCTGGTGTTGGAAATGTTATTAAAATTGCCATAAACAAGATTGGATTTTCAAATCAAATGAAAGAATTATTCTGACTTTAAAGTGCTGGTAAAGGTTTTAACATAATTTCCAGAAAGCATAGTCTGTCCAGTAGTTTTTCCCTGAGCGCTCTTCTATCATAATGAAGTAAAACATTACATAGAGTTCTACTCAATGCCAAATCTCTTGTGTAATGTATGGCTAAATGTTAATTGTTTCACAAAATTGGGAGGGTTTTTTTGGAAAGTAAATGAGAAACAGAACTCTACTTTGGCCTGTGATAGGACGCTGACTGTACTAAGTCTGGACAAGTGCCCAGTCTCTTTCAAAGAGAAGCTTCTATGATGAGTGGTAAGTTACTTATCCATGGATATACATGCCTGGAATTCAGTTTGGAGTTATGCTGGTTTAATAAAGTACTAGTAGTTTGTTCTCTTCTAAGGCTCATGACCTCACTAGTACCAGGTAATTCGTTAGGTTTCCAGTACCAGGCATATTGAATAGGTTGCAAGCCCAATTAGAAAGCTTTTGGTTAACCATTAACATATGAGTGCCATTATTTTACCCTTAAGGTAATTGTACCATATTTGTCATTTTTTATTTTCATAGGCATTATAGTTTAGAAGGACTATTGGTTTCTTTTCTCTTTTAATAAATTACATAGCATGTTCAGTGCTATGAAACGTAGTCCTCAGAAAGGAGGTTTTAAAAAAAAATAATCTTTTGAATGCATAGGGAAAACAGCTTGAAAATATTTTTCCCAATAATCAATGGGTCCAGAATATGAGAAATAACTTTAATATCACTTAAAATAAAAGAACAATTTATAGCAAAATCATTAAAAAGTACACTGAGTTTGGTGGAATTACAGTTGAAAGATTTAAAATATTGCCTTAAATAGAAAAGACACAAGACGATTTGTTTTAAAAATACTGAAAAAATTCTTTAAGATTCATAGTAAAAAAGAAGAAATTGGGTAACCTAAATTACTGATATTTGGAAAGAATAACTATAATAAAAATTGGATCAATAACTAAAGACCTATAGGAAGTGCTTAGATTTTCCACAATGAAATTAAATGAGATTTATTTTAGATAAATATAATAGCTCTTCAACAACTATTATATGGTCTGAGATAAATTATATTGCAACACAACTACTAATCATTCTAGAAGGTTTTTTCATCCTCTTCTGCAAGCAGATAGCAAGATGAAAGTATATAATGAAAGCACATAATGAAAGTCATATTAATGATGACCATAATAAAAGTTGTCAATAAAGATTAGTTTCAATTAATAACTGGGTTATACATAGACTAACAACAGAAGCACAACTATTTCTAAGATAATAAAGTTTCTAAGAGAATTGTGTTTCAATCTCTTCCCAAAATGATGTCCCTGGTTTGTATAATTCTTTATGATTTCAATATATCAGAGGGCAATTCTTTCTAAAGCTGTCCATGCTCTCCACTGATGCATGATTTTTAAATATGTTTCTTAATGTTGTAGACTATTAATATCTAATGCTGCAAGCAAAACATTGCAAGAAAAATAGAAATTTGAGCTCTTACATTCATGCTTCACACTTACCAAATTGAAGCATACACCCTAACTGTGAGGAACAGAGTCAGCATATGTTCAGTATATGTGACTTTGAATCCTCACCTTATCACTTCTTAGGAAAGTAACTTGTGATTAACTACCAAAACTCCTTTAGCATTCTCCTTTTAAAGTCAGAAATAACTTTAAAATATTATTACCATTCTTATTTTTTTTCTGAGCAACACTTTCGATATCATAATTTTAAATTGAATAATTCTTTTAGGGTCATTTTCTTCAATTTTTAAAAAATATTATTTTCTATTTTATGAAATTGTTCCACAATGTAAGTTTTACAGGGAAAAAGAATTTTTTCAATTTTTTGCTCCACTGGAGCAAAACTTAAAATGGTGCTAAATATATCACAGATTCCTAGGAAGTACTTGGAATGAGTTTATCCAATTTTTAGTGTATTATAATTAAAGGTGAAAATATAATTAGATCAACATTCTTCTTTTTGTGTATACTCTGCTCAAACAGATATTTATTTTTTTTCTTTTCTTACATAAGTACTTTATTTTTTTTCTTCAAGTTACATCTCAGTCACAAACCCTTCCCTATTCCCCCTTCCTGTCCCACCCTTCCACCCTCTTCCCCCCCCAACAGCTTCCCTTTTCAATCCAACAAATGGTTCTTTCTCTTATAACAGTAAATTCTATACAAAACAGCAGAATTAAATATGCCACATTTATGAGAGTTAAATGGCCCAGTATAACTTCCCAATGTCCAGTTCATACATATTTGGCTCCTGACTTTAACATTCTACCCTCTAACCATCTCCATGAGTTTAAAGTTCTATAACTGACTTAGCTTTCATACTAATTTGCATCACTGTTATAACCATCTTCTTAGATCTAGAATGCCCTCTTGATTCCTAAACAACTCAAAATTTAGCTATGAGACTCAAGCGGTCTATTCTTCAACCACCTCAGAGAGCTGAGAAGGATAAATATATCTGATTTTATAGGAAGTGCAGGGCCTGCAGCTTCCAATACTAAGAAATGACAAACCAGTGACTACCTGGACAGTTCCCATTTTCTCTCCATACATTCCAGCATCAGTCTTCAGCCTTTTGGTCCTGTTTCTCTGACAGACATTTATTGTAGAGCAGGGATTATGAAGGACTTACCTACCCTGTCTTGGCAGAGCTAGGCTGTCGACTTCCCTGCTAACAAGTTTTGTCCTTTTTGGACAGTAGTCTGTCTGCAGTTGAAGCAAGGAGTTTTTACATGCCAAGAGATAGGCTTGCCACTAATTCAACCATCTCACACTGGAGATTCTTCAATGCTTATCTTCTACTTGGAGTAGAATAGGGGGTGCTGTCAGGAGCTGATATGTCACGATATCAAAAAAAATCTTAATTTAAGACCACATCTTTGAATGCCATATTCTGCAGATCTCTTGGGGTTTTTGAAGATGCCCTATCCATCTCTTGTATTTAGATAAGCAAATGTTGCTTGTCTCTTAACAACTTGATTACTGAGTAGCTTAGAGAATATCTGTGATAGACTGTCATAGTAGCTAACAAGGTGACATGAATGCATGACTAGGAGTTTGTTTTTCTTAACTATCCTAAACAGTTTAAGACGGTTGGTATCAAGAGGCCAGAGCCTCACATTTCATTTTTAAGTATCTCTAGGTACGATACCATTAGGAAGCGTTACCTTTAATTTTGTATCAATATACAAAGATTTATTCAAATGTGGCTAAATATACTCTTAATTTTGTATCAATATACAAAGATCAATGCCTATGTGGCCCAATACAATCTTAATATTGTGTCCATATACAAGGGTCAATAGCATTGTGGCCAACTATAATCTTAATTTTGTATCAATATACAAATATCAATACCGACATAGTCCAATACAATCTTATTTTTGTACAATAAACAATGGTCAATACCACTTTAGCCAAATATACTACTAATTTTGTATCAATATACAAAGGTATAAGGGAATATTCAATAATCTGACCCTTCTTCTTGGTCCTTCCTGTGCTATGTCTATGTCTCAATTTTTCTCAAGTCCGTGCATTCCTACATGGGTGATAAAGAAGGATACAGAAAAGGGAAAGAAGGAATACCCTGGGTCTAACCTCCAAAACCCATTAAACAGGACCATTTAACAACTTGTAATCTCTTCCCCTAAATAACAGAGTTTTCAGTTGTCCTTCAAATAACCAAAAAGGGGGGGGGCGGAGAAACACCCTCCCCACTCTCTGGGTATGGGACGTCGCTCTCTTAAAATGACTTCCTGCTGATTTGGGTCATAGTAAACCTGTTTGGGGCCCGAACCAAAATGGAAAAATGGTTAAAAATGTTAGTACAATCCTTTTATGTTCAGTCCTTCTGTTCTCAGCTGTTTAGATGTCCTAAGGAGTTTGTAGGCAGAAGCTGAACTTCCAGGCTTTACTGAGGTTCTGGCTGGGGCATTGTGTAGAGCTGAATGGTCTTAGCGATATTGAGTTGTTGTGGTTGTAGACTTTTGATGGAAACAGCTATTGAGGGAGTCTGTCAGGCTGAATCATCTGTGTCACTCGTCTTCTTTTGGTGTCTGATTCTGTTTTCTGCTGAGGTTTCCGTTGTCCAGTTGTCCCTGGGTTCCTTGAATGGATGCTTTGATTCTCCTGGATAGATAAGAACAGAGCCCTGCCCTAATCCTCACTCAGGGACAATCACCCTCTTTTTTTTGGGGGGGGGGGTAGGTAATATTTCTCCTGAAGCAAATTTGGTTTTTTGACAATATATAAAGTGTTATCTTTCAGTCTGGTTTAAAGAAGAAATTATTTTGTTATTTTGGAGCTAAACAAGCTAAACCAGCTTTAGTGTATATATTTTGAGATCTCGAAGGACAATTTGTTTGTATTGTGTGGGCCTTTTGTAAGTAGCTTTTAAACTTAGGTCCTTCCCAATCCTATGTGTGTGTCTCTGCATTCTAATTATTGGGATCAGAGACCTGTGGTTCCCATCTGAAGGGATTAAAGATGTGTTCCACCACTCCTGGATCGAAGTTTTTCTCTATATAAAGATTGTTTTGTATCAGACTGACCTTGAGCTCTGAGATCTGCCTGTTTCTGTCTCTAGTGTGTTGGGGTTAAGGGTGTACTCTTCTTGAATGATGGGATTAAGGGTGTGTACCCTCACCAACCTGTTCCGTGTAACTCTAGAATTTATAAGTCCACTAACTCTATGGTGCTCCTCCCGTCTCTGCTGAAGTTAAAGGCATAGGTTAACACCACATTTCTCCTGTATTTTACCTTAGCTCTACGTTTTTTCTACACTTGGAGGTTTATAAAACCAGGTTGAACGGCTGTATCCTTTATTTTATTTATAGTGTTTTAACGTTGTTACCTGCTTTTTTTAATTAATAAATTTATTTGTTTGTTGCTACAGGTTACATCCTTAACATATTGTCCTCTTTTCCCGTTTCCCAGCCTCACCCTCCCATGCTCTACCCCCTGACCCTACTGTCTTGATCCTCTGGGGTGGAGTGTCCCTGCATAACAGACTCTCACCACAGATCAGGAGTCATATGAGGGCCAAGAGCCTCTTCATACACCGGGGGCCTACGAGGGAGTACTGCCAGTGAAAGGTGTCTCCTTTCAGTGTCCAACAGACACACAAACCCACAAAAACAAAGAACAACAACAAAAAAAGAGAGGAAAAAGAAAAAGAACAAAAAGGAAAAGGAAAAAGAAAAAGAAATGAAAAAAAAATTTTGTCCATGTTCCTTTTGGTGTGTTGGTTGTAGTACAGATATCCTGTACGATATAGCTAAAATCCTACTATAAGTGAATAGATGCCGTGTGCATCCTTCTGAGTCTGGGTTAGCTCACTCAGGATGAGCTTCTCTAGATCCATCCATTTGGTTGCAAATTGCATGATTTCATTTTTTCTTATAGCTGAGTAATATTCCATTGTATAGATGTACCACAGTTTTTTATACCATTCTTCAGTTGAGGGACATCTGGGTTGTTTCCCGTTTCTAGCTATTACAAATAAGGCTGCTATGAACATAGATGAGGAGACTTCCCTATGGCTCCGTGAGGTGTCCTTTGAGTGTATACCCAGAAGTGGTATGGCTGGGTCCTGAGGTAAAGCTATTCCAAGTTTTCTAAGATATCGCCAGACTGACCTCCATAGTGGTTGCACGAGCGTGCACTCCCACCAGCAATGGAGTAGGGTTCCCCTTTCTCCACACCCTCGCCAGCATGTGCTGTCATTTGAGTTCTTTATCTTAGCCATTCTGAAAGGTGTGAGATGGAATCTCAGGGTCGTCTTGAGTTGCATTTCTCTGATGATTAAGGATGTTGAGCATTTCTTCAGGTGACTCCCGGCCATTAGGTATTCCTCCTTTGTGAATTCTCTATTTAGCTCTGTCTCCCATTTTTTTGATTGGATTATTTGGTTTCTTGGCATTTAGTTTCTTGAGTTCTTTGTAGATTTTAGATAATAGCCCTCTATCAGATGTGGGGTTGGTGAAGATTTTCTCCCAGTCTGTTGGTTGCCGTTTTGTTCTAATGACTGTGTCTTAAAGTTTCATGAGGTCCCATTTATTGATTGTTGATCTCAGGTCCTGAACTGTTGGTGTTCTGTTCAGGAAGTTGTCACCTGTGCCAATGAGTTCAAGGGTTTCTCCTACTTTTTCTTCTTGTATCTTTAGTGTAGCCTGCCTTATGTTAAGGTCTTTGATCCACTTGGAATTAAGTTTTGTACAAGGTGATAGGTATGGGTCTAATTTCATTCTTTTGAAAGTGGACATCCAGTTGGACCAACACCATTTGTTGAAGATGCTGTCCTTCTTCCATTATGTGGTTTTGGCTTCTTTGTCAAAGATTAGTTGGCCATAGGTGTGTGGGTCCATGTTAGGGTCTTCAATTCGATTCCATTGATCCACTGGTCTGTTTCTACACCAGAACCATGCTGTTTTTATTACTGTTGTTCTGTAGTACAGCTTGAAATCTGGGATGGTGATACCTCCAGATGTTTTTTCATTGTACAGGTTTGATTTAGCTATTCTGGGCTTTTTGTTGTTCCATAAGAAGTTGAGAATACCTTTTTCCAGGTCTATAAAGAATTGTGTTGGTATTTTGATAGGAATTGCATTAAATCTATATATTGGTTTTGGTAGAATAGCCATTTTTATTATGTTGATCCTACTTATCCATGAACATGGGAGATCTTTCCATCTTCTAAATGCCTCTTCCATTTCTTTCTTCAGGGGCTTGAAGTTCTTGTTGTATAGGTCCTTTACATACATGGTTGGAGTTACTCCCAGGTATTTTATATTGTTTGTGTCTATTGTGAAGGTGGTTGTTTCCCTTATTTCTTTCTCAGTATTTTTGTTTGTTGTATAAAGAAGGGCTTCTGATTTTTTTGAGTTAATTTTGTGTCCACCTTGCTGAAGTTGTTTATCAGCTGTAAGAGTTCTTTGGTGGAGTGTTTGGGGTCGCTTATGCATACTAACATATCATCTGCAAATAGGGATAATTTGACTTCTTCATTTCCAATGTGTACCCCTTTGATTTCCTTTAGTTGTCTTATTGCTCCAGCAAGAACTTCAAGTACTATATTGAAGAGATATGGTGAAAGTGGATATCCTTGTCTTGTCCCTGAGTTTAGAGGAAATGCTTCAAGCTTCTCTCCATTTAATTTGATGTTGGCCACTGGCTTGCTGTATATTGCCTTTATTATTTCTAGGTATGGTCCTTGTATGCCCATTCTCTCCAGAACTTTTAGCATGAAGGGGTGTTGGATTTTGTCAAATGCTTTTTGTACATCTAGCGAGATTATCATGTGGTTTTTTTTCTTTCATCTTGTTTATATGGTGAATTACATTGATAGACTTTCGTATATTGACACATCCCTGCATTCCTGGGATGAAGCCTACTTGATCATGATGTATGATATTTTTGATGAGTTCTTGAATTCGGTTTGCTAGTATTTTATTAAGTATCTTTGCATCTATGTTCATGAGGGAGATTGGTCTGAAGTTCTCTTTCTTTGTTGGGTCTTTGTGTGGTTTAGGAATCAGAATGACAATGGCCTCATAGAATGAGTTTGGCAGTGTTCTTTCTGTTTCTATGTGGTGGAAGAGTTTGAAGAGTAATGATGTTAGTTCCTCTTTGAAGGTCCGGTAGAATTCCGTGCTAAAGCCATCTGGCCCTAGGCTTTTTTTGGTTGGGAGATTATTAATGACTGTTTCTATTTCCTTAGGGGTTATTGGTCTGTGTAAGCTGTTAATCTGATTTTAATTTAGTTTTGGTAGGTGGAATTTTTCGAGGAAATTGTCCATTTCGCTTAGGTTTTCAAATTTGGTGGAGTATAGATTTTTAAAGTAGGACCTGTATATTTTCTGGATCTCCTCAATGTCTGTTGTTATTTCTCCCTTTCCATTTCTGATTTTGTTGATTTGGGTTCTTTCTCTTTGACTTTTAGTTAATTTGGCTAGGGGTCTGTCGATTTTGTTGATTTTCTCGAAGAACCAACTCTTGGTTTCATTGATTCCTTGTATAGTTCTTTTTGATTCTAAGTTGTTGATTTCAGCCCTAAGTTTGATGATTTCCTGCCTTCTGCTCCTCTTGGGCGTGTTTGTTTCTTTTTTTTTTCCAATTCACCCAGCTTAGCTGTTAGTTCACTAATATGAGCTGTCACAATTTTCTTTTTGAAAGCACTTAGTGCTATGATCTTTCCTCGTAGCACAGCTTTCATTGTATCCCATAGGTTTGGGTATGTTGTGTCTTCATTGTCGTTGGATTTTAAGAAGTCTTTGATTTCCTTCTTTATTTCTTCCCTGACCCAGTGGTCATCCAGTAAGGAGCTGTTCAATTTCCATGTGTGTGTAGGCTTTCTGTTGATTCTTTTGCTGTTGAAGACCAGCTTTATTCCGTGGTGGTCTGATAAGATTCAAGGGGTTATTTCAATTTTCTTGTATCTATTGAGACTATCTTTGTGTCCAACTATGTGGTCGATTTTGGAGAAGGTTCCGTGGGGTGCTGAGAAAAAGGTGTATTCCTTTGTGTTTGGGTGAAACGTTCTGTAGATATCTGTTAGGTTCTTTTGTTTCATGATCTCTGTTAGACTCAATATTTCTCTGTTTGGCCTCAGTCTTGATGATCTGTCCATTGTTGTAAGTGGTATGTTGAAGACTCCCACTACTAATGTGTTGTGGTCGACGTGCGATTTAAGATTTAAAAGTGTTTCTTTTACAAAAGTAGGTGCCTTTGTATTTGGGGCATCGATGTTCAGTATTGAGATTTCCTCTTGATGAATATTCCTTTTAATGAGTATATAATGCCCTTCTTTGTCTTTTTTCATTAACTTCAGTTGGAAGTCTGTTTTGTTTGATATTAGGATGGCTACTCCAGCTTGCTTCCTGGGTCCATTTGCTTGGAAAACCTTTTCCCAGCCCTTTACTCTGAGGTAGTGTCTATCTTTTGTAGTGAAATGTGTTTCTTGTATGCAGCAAGTGGACGGGTCTTGCTTTCGGATCCACTCTGTAAACCTGTGTCTTTTTATTGGGGAGTTGAGACCATTGATGTTGATGGATATTAGTGACCTGGGGTTGTTGTTTCCCATTAGTTTGGTATAGGTGATGGTCCTGTGACTCTTTTGGTTTAGTTGATGAGGGTTTTTCTATTCCCTTTGTTTTCTTGGGTGAAGTTTTTTTCTCTGGGATGGAATTTTCCTTCTAGGATTTTCTGTAGGGCTGAGTTTGTGGGGAGATATTGTTTAAATTTGATTTTGTCATGGAATATCTTGTTTTCTCCATCTATGTTGATAGAGAGTTTTGCTGGGTATAGTAGTCTGGCTGGGCACCTATGATCTCTCAGAACTTGTAGGATATCTGTCCAGGACCTTCTAGCTTTTAAAGTTTCTGAGGAGAAGTCAAGTGTAATTCTGATGGGTCTGCCATTGTATGTGATTTGGCCTTTTTCTCTTACAGCTTTTAATATCCTTTCTTTGTTCTGTACATTTGGTGTTTCAATTATTATGTGGCGAGAGGAGTTTCTTTTCTGATCTAATCTGTTCGGTGTTCTGTAAGCCTCTAGGATTTTTATTGGCATCTCTTTTTTCAGGTTTGGGAAGTTTTCTTCTATAACTCTGTTGAAGATATTTCCTGGACCTTGGAGTCGGGAGTCTTCTCTTTCCTCTATGACTATGATTCTTAGGTTCCGTCTTTTCATTGAGTCCCTGATTTCTTGGATGTTGTGGGTGAGAGATTTTTTAGCCTTCTCATTTTCTTTAGATGTTGTACTGATTTCTTCCATCGAATCTTCCATGCCTGAGATCCTGTCTTCCATCTCTTGCATCCTATTGTTGATACTCATATCCGTAGTTCCTATTCTCTTCCCTTGTTTCTCCACCTCCTCTTTTAACTCTGACTGTGTTTTCTTTATTGTTTCTATTTCTATTTTCATGTCTTGTATGGTATTGTTCGTTTTGTACATTTCCTTCTCCAGCTTGCTTGTTTTTGTCTGAAAAATCTTTCATTGCTTTGTCCTTTTCCTGTTCAAGCTCTGTCACCTTGGCTTGGAGTTCTTTAATGGTGTTGTTCATTGTTTTGGCTTGTAAAATTGTGGCCTCTTTGAATTCCTTCATAGATTTAAGTTCTTCTTGAAGGGACTCTATCACTTTCCATAATGCAGAATTGTCATCGTTTTCATGTGTTATTGTTGGTGTGAGGTCATCCGAATTGGATGAGCTAGGATAATTCTGCTTTGTTGGAGTCATATTTCCTTGATTTCTATTTTTTTCTTGGACCTTTGGCCATGTGGGTGTGTTTAGCTGTCTGTTCTTGTCGTTTTCTGTGTTTGGATCCACAGGGGATGCTTTGGTGATGGAGTTGAATTGCTTGGCTATCTGTTGTTGCTTACAGTGGGATCTCAGGGTCACTGTGGTTTTAATAGCCTGAAGCGCTGTGAGCTGGTGCCGCCTATTGCCAGGTTGTGAGTAATGGTCTGGGATTGTTTCACTGCTCCCAATTAAGACTTCTCTATGTTGCACACTGAGTGATCAGCCTGTAATGGTTCTAATGGTATGGACCTGTTTACCCAGGCACAGATTTTGTGGGCTTTGTTTGTCATCACAGAGGCTGACAGGGCCCGGCTCCACACCTAATATGTCTGGGTTTACCAGAATACAGCTATGGTCCCCTGGCTTCTGGTTACCCACTAGGCTTCTCCCCCACAGGCCTTGCCGCTTCCCTCCCTATCTGCTCCCCCATTGGTGGGCGGAGCTTCGGCCCCTCCCGCCACCTGAGCCGGCCTCCTGCCCTAGCTGCTTTGCCGTGGGTGCGTGGTGCTTTGGCCCCTCCCGCCGACTGAGCCGGCCTCCTTCCCTAGCTGCTTTGCCATGGGTGGCTCCAGCCCCGCCCGCCTGCACCCGACTGCTCTGCCCACCGGCCTCCCACTCTGGCTCGAGCGGCTGCGTATTACCCGCTGAGTGCCCTGTTTCTTCCTTGTTAATACTTCAACTATTCTGCAAAGTTTCCTAAGTAGTTATAAGGTGCTCCTGAGGTGTGAGAAGCTCAGTAGGCTAGTGGGCGATTGCCATGTGGCCTTTGATTCTGCCTGCTGTGTGTTGGGATCGATCTTACCAGGCGCCTCTCCAAATGGGAGTTCCCGAATCCCGGATTTAATGGCTTCCGTGTCTGCGAGAGATGGGGGGAGAGCCTTGCCCTGGGACTTTTAACAGTCCCTTGGGAGCTGTGGGTGTTCCCGGAGGGGCCAGACCCTCCGGTTTTTGCACAGTGTCCAAACAACTCTGTGTTTTCTATGGCTCTTCTCTCCCACATTCAAAATGCATCCGTGCAGTTCACCGCCATCTTGGCCCCCCCTATACTTCACCTCCTAAAGCAACTTTGAAGAAATAACCTTTCTGTGCTTTCCAATATTTCAAGGAGTATTTTTATCTAAAATAGTAATTTTGATGCTGAATGCATTCTTTCAAAACTGAAAATTGGCATTGTGGCCTCATCTTTGTAGATCCAGATTGTTAGTTTGGAATAATGTCGGGGTATAAATTTATTTGCACGTTACCTTGAGATGGAGATGTACAGCATGGGATAGAACCCATAGTTTACTTCAAAGTATTGTTAATTTATTTATTTTTTTAGTTTAATATACAAAGAAATAGGTAATTTGGGGGTATAGTATTCTACTTTAAATGAATATGGCTTGTGCAGGTGGTGATAAAGCATAACAAGGTAAATATAAAGTAAAATAGTAGAAAATATTTAGTAAAGTTTAATTAATTCAGTTTTCATTTCATGTTGTTCCACATCCAAGTTTAAATGTTCTTCTAATATGAAGAAGGGAATCTTTCATATAGGAAATTTATACTTCTTGACTAAGTGGATAATGAACAGGCAGAAAAATTTCTTGATGATATTTTTTCCAATTTCCTTTACTTAACCTTTAGAGAATGTAGCTATATTTAGCACATTCTGATCTGATCACTTTATTATACATATTATATTATTCTATATATTAAAAATTATGTGTGTGTGTGTTGGTCATTTGTATAGAGATGTATAGTGTCTATTCCAGTAACTGTATGTAAATGTATAGACTGTTATTGCATGTTCTCTAAATGCCAGTGCATGAAGTAGGCATGATTGTGTTCTGTACTTCTTAGAAAGGAAGTATAGAGACATAGCGCACATACCTTTCCAAGGGTATACATCTAAAACATAAACTACTTATGTATCAAAATTCTTTTGATTTTCAAAAAGGCTTTTTGTTGGTGTTTGAGATTATTTTTATGCTCTGATTAGAGAAACAGAGACAGAAATTTCTATAGTAAAATTAGTAGACCTTTTACTCTGATCTGTGTACTCAGTACACAGCAATTTGTCCATTCCTGTATTAATAATGACATTTTGTCATAAGTATTAAATATTTGGTTATCACTTGTAAGAAAGTCATAGTATTGTCATAAAAGAAGTTATATAAAATAAAATAATTTATAATTTAAAACTAAATATCAAACATTCTATTACAGTAGAAAGTATAAAACAGAAAACAGAGTTCATTGCTAACATTCAGATTTCCAGATATAAAAATGAGCTATATAGGACATGCAACATTTTTTCTTTGTAATAAGGTGAAACAATTTTCCCTATGATATTACTTTTTAATTTTTTTCCTTTAATGTTTGCTTTTATGCAATAAAAAGAAAATGTTAATAACTAAGTTATCTTAAAAATAAAAGTTTTTAAAAATCAAAATAAGAATTATATTAGAAAATATCAAAGTAAGAAAAATACATAAAATTCTTCAATTTTCTCCCTGCACCTCCCTCTTATTTCTTCTTGCCCATCCCCCTCCTCCTTTTCTTCTCAGGAAAGGGGAGGACTCCCAGGGACATCAACACATCAAGTTGCAGTAGGACTAGCCTCATCTTCTCCTAGGACACTAGACAAGGCATCTTAGTTATACAAAATGAATCCAAAGGCAGCACACATAGTCCGAGACAGCCCTTGCTCTTGTTGGGGTTCCACATGTGTATGTTGTGCCTTAATTTTCATTGAATTCTAGAAAGTCTTTAATTGCTTTCTTATTTCTTCTCTGACCCAGTGCTCATTGTGTAGAAACTCAGATTCCATGAGTTTATAAGCTTTCTAATGTTATTGTTGTTGTTGAAGTCCAGCTTTAATCCATGGTGATCTGATCAGATACAGGGGGTTATTTCAATCTTCTTGAATATATTGAGGCTTTTGTGTGTGTGTGTGTGTGTGTGTGTGTGTGTGTGTGTCCAGGTATTTGGTCAATTTTGAGAAGGTTCTGTGAGGTGCTGAGAAGAAGGTATTTTATTTTGGGTTTGGGTACAATGTTCTGTAGATATCTGTTAGGTTCAAGCTGCATGTTTAATACACACACACACACACCCACACACATACATATGTGCATGTATATGTATGTATATGCAGAGAGCCCAGGTCCATCCCCATGCAAGCTCTCTGGCTGGTTGTTCAGTCTCTGTGAGCACCTATGGGTCCAGGTTAGCTGATTATGTAGGTTTTCTTATGATGTACTTAATTCTTCTGGCTCATACAATACTTCCTCTCCCTCTTTCATAGAATTCTCCTAACTCTGCCTAATGTTTGATTGTGGATCTCTGTATCTTTTTCCTTCAGGTGCTGGGTGAAGCATCTCAGATGTCAGTTATGCTAGGCTCCTATCTAAAAGTATAGCAAAATATCATTAATAGTATCAGGGCTGAGCTCTTTCATAGCATGAGTCTCTAGCTGGGCTAGTTGTTGGTTGGCTATTCCTTCAATTTCTGCTCCAGCTTTATGTCTGTACATCTTTTGACCACGACAAATTGTGGGTTGAATTTTTTGTAGCTGGATTGTGTCCTGATCTCAGTATAGGTATAAACTTGCCTCTCAGCACTGCTTTCATTGAGCCCCATAAGTTTGGGCATGTTGTGTATTTATTTTCATTGAATTCTAGAAAGTCATTATTTATTTATTTACTCTATTTCTTTCTTAACCCAGTGGTCATTGAGTAAAGACTTGTTCAATTTCCATGAGTTTGCAGAATTTCTGTTGTTTCTGTTATTGTTGATATCCAGCTTATTCCATGGTAGTCTAATACATCACAGGGGATTATCTCAATTCTCTTGTATTTTTTGAGGCCTGCTCTGTCACCAAGTATATGGTCAGTTTTGGAGAAGTTTTCTTGAGGTGCTGAGAAGAAGGTATGCCCTTTTCTGTTTCGATAAAATGTTCTGTTGATATCAGTTAGATCCATTTGATTCATAACATCAGTTAATTTTATTATTTTGTTGAATTTTTTTCTGGATGATCAGTCCATTGATAAGAGTAGATTGTTGAAGTCTCCACTATTAATATGTGGGGTGCAATGTGTGATTTAAGCTTTAATGATGTTTCTTTTACGAATGTAGGTACTCTTATATTTGAAGCATAGATAGATATTCTGGATTGAAAAGTCATCTTCGTGGGTTTTTCCTTTGATCAGTATAAAGTGCCTGTAGAGAGCTGAGACGTGCCGTGCCCTAAAGATGGCGCCGGTTTCCGCCTTCCACCAGCCCGACGGTGAGCGCTCTCAGTGGTAAACAAGTCCATATTTGGCTAAGACCGCTGATCTGGCTTGCT
>CAJQZJ010033271.1:797008-839950 GCA_907164525.1 Lophiomys imhausi
TTTGCGAGTTGCGTCGTCCTTGCTGGTCGAGGGGGACGCGACAAGTGCCCTTCCTTATCTCTTTTGATTAATTTTCATTGATGTCTCTTTTATTAGATATTAGAATGGCTACTCCAGTTATCTTCATGGATTCATTTTCTTGAAAAACCTTTTTCTAGCCTTTACTCTGAGGTAATGTCTATCATTGATGTTGAGGTATGCTTCTTGTATGTGGCAGAATGATGGATCATGCTTTTGCATTATTTTGTTAGCCTATGTCTTTTTATTGCAGAATTGATTGATAATTCCTGTTACTTTGATGTTTCATGGTGGTAGTGTGTGTGTGTGTGTGTGTGTGTGTGTGTGTGTGTGTGTGTGAGTGTGTGTGGGTGAATGTGTGTCCGTTCTTTTAGTTTTGCTGGTGTGAAACTATTTATTTTCTGTGTTTTCCTGAGTGTAGTAAAACTCCTTAAGTTAGAGTTTTCTTATAATATATGCAGTAGGGCTTGATTTGTAGATAGATATATTTTAAATTTGTTTTTGTCATAGACTATCTTATTTTCCCCTTTTATTGAGTTTGAATGCTTCTCTGGGTATAGTAGTCTAGGCTGGCATCTGTTGTCTCTTAGAGTCTGGAAGACATCAGCCCAGGCATTTCTGGCTTTTAGAATCTCTGTTGAGAAATCATGTGTAATTTTGATAGGTCTGACTTTATATTTCACTTGGCTTTTCCCTTGAAGATTTTAACAATTCTTCTTTGTTCTGTAGATTTGATATTTTGATCATAATGTGACAGAGGAATTTTTTTCTGGTCCAACCTATTTGGTGTTCTCTAAACTTCTTGTATGTTTATAGACATTTCTTTCTTTAGGTTGGGGAAATTTTCTTCTATGATTCTGTTGGAAGTATTTTCTGGTTCTTGAGCTGAAAATCTTCTCCTTCTTTTATTCCTGTCATAGTAGTGTTTGTTCTTTTCATACTGCTCTAGATTTCTTGGATGTTTTGTTCCAGACTTTTTCAGATTTACCATTTTCTTTGACTGATGAATCGATTTCTTCTATTGTATCTTCTATGCCTAAGATTCTCTCTTCCATCTCTTATATTCTGTTGGTAATGGTTCTGTCTATAGTTCCTGTTTTCTTACGTAGGTTTTCCATCTTCAGGATTCCCTTAGTTTGTGATTTCTTTATTGTTTCTATTTCCATTATCAAGTTTTGAAAAGTTTCATTAATTTTCTTTACCTGTTTGATTATATTATCCTGTATTTCTTAAAGGGATTTATTCATTTCCTTTTTAAAGGCCTCCCTTATCTTCATAAATTTGGGTTTAAGACCATTTTCTTGTGCTTCAGTGGTGCTAGGATATCCAGAACTTGCTGTAGTATGATACCTGGGTTTTGATAGTGCCATATTGCTCTGGCTGTTATTATGTTTGTTCTTATGCTGGCCATCTGGGTTTTGATGATTTCTGAGTTTATCTTTGTTGGATAGGTATTATTTAGATTTTTTCCTTTGGCTTCTGTTTCCTCTTGGTCTTTTTTGTTTTTTTTAAGAGAAAGCATTTTTTTAAACATTTATTTATTTCTTCAAGTTACCTCACAATCATGGTCTCCCTCCCCCTCCCAGTCCCATCCTCCTGCCCTCTTCCCCCTCACACTATCTGCTTTTTCTTTAATTTAAGGTGTATCTCCCCCCTCAACAGCTCTTACTTTTAGTCCAATAAAAGGTTCTTCTTATAAAATCAGTATAATACAAAACAATAAAAATAATTAGGCCACAATTATGAAAATTATAAGATATAACATACATTCCAAATGTCCAGTCCATATGTATTTGGCAACTGATATTAATATTCTATTATCTATTTATCTTGGTGAGTTTAAAGTTCTCTGCCTAACTCAGTTTCCAAGTAACTTCCATTACCAACTTAAAAACATCTTCTTAGACCTAGAATATCTTTTTAATTCCTAAACAACAAAAATTTATTTTAACTGTGAGACTATAGCCATCTAGTCTTCAACCTCATCACAGACCTGAGAAGGATAAATATATTTGAATAAACAGGATGTGCAGAACCAGCAGCATCCAAAATTAAGAAATGGCAGACAATTGGCTGCCTGGACAGTTCCCAATTTCTCTCTATAATGTTGGTGCATCTCTCTTCAGCCTTTTGCTCAGTATCTCTCACAGACATTAATTGTAAATCAGGAATTATGAAGGACTTACATGCACTGTCTTGGCAGAGCTTGGCTGTCGACTTACCTACTTTCAAGTTTTGCCCTTTTCAGACAGTATTCTGTCTACAGTTGAAGCAAGGGATTTTTCTTGCCCAGTGACAAGCTTGCCACTAATGCAACCATCTCCAAATGGAGATTCTCATCATCTACTTGGACTAGAATGGGGATGGGGGTACCATTAGGAGATGACATGTCTCAATATCAAAAAATCTTAAGTATGGAAGGGATAGGGTATAGAGGGTGAAACGGCGGGACTGGGAGGGATGGAATGAGGGTACTGTGATGGAGATGTAACCCGAAGTAGTAAATAAACATAAAAAAAAAAAACTTAGGTAAAGAAAACATCTGTGACTCCCATATTCTATAGATCTCTTGAGATTTTTGAAGACCACCTATCTATCTCTGTATATTTGGATAAGCAAATGTTGCTTGTCTCTTAGGAACTTGATTTCTGATTAACTTAGAAAACATCTGTGATAAACTATGCTAGCTACCTAACAAAATGACATGTATGAATGACTATTAGTTTGCATCTCTTAATTATTCTAAAGAGTTTGTGACAGTTGCTATCAAAAGATAAATACTTCACATTAGATTTTTAAGCATTATGTAGGTACAATACCTTAAAAACAGTTAACTTTAATTTTGTGTCAATATACAAAGACTAATACCGATGTAGCCAAATATAATCTTAAACTTGTATAAATATACAAAGACATAAGAGGATATCAAATAATCTATCCCTTTTTCTTTATCATTCCTATATTATGTCTATATCCTAATTTTTCCAGGTCTTTTCCCCTCTATATAGGAAAGAAATGGCTAGAGAAAAGAAAAAGAGAGAAATCCTTGGGACCACCCTACAAACCTTGATTAACAAATCATTTAACAATTTGTAACCAGTCCCCCTAAATAACAACAAACATCAATAACCCATCCAATGACCAAAGGGGGGGGGTAAAAGAAAAAAATCACCCACCCCACCTTCTAGGAATGGGACGTTGCTCTCTTAAAATTACTTCCTGCTGATTTGGAATGTAGGAAACCTGTTTATGCCTCCCCAATAAGAATGGAAAAATGGTTAAACAAGTTAATAGTAACATTAGATGTTCAGTCCCTTTGTGCTCAACTATTTAAATGTCAGATGAAGTTTGTAGTCAGAGGCTGAACTTCAGGGCCTTACTGAAGTCCTAGCTGGAACAGTCTGTGGGGCTGAACCATCTCAGTTAGCCATTTTGGGCTGTTCTGGATGTAGATTTTTGAGGAAACAGATACTGAGGAAGTTTGGGAGGCTGGATCATCTGGGCTACTTGTCTTCTTTGATGTCTAGTCCCTTTTCTTCAGAAGTTTCAGTTGACCAATTGTCGTTGGACTCCTTAGATGGATGCTTTTAATCTCATGGAGAGATAAGAACAGAGCCCTGTCCTAATCCTAACTCTGGGGTACTATTTTTTTTTTGGGGGGGAGGCAGGTAATATCTTTCCTAGAGCAAATTGGTTTTTTTTTTGACAATATAAAAAGTATTATCTTTCAAATGAGATTAAAAATATTCTTTTGAAATTTTAGAACTAAACATATCTTTAAGGGTATACATTTTGAGATCGCAAAGGACAATTCACTTTGAGTTTCAGCATGCCTTTTGCGAGTAGCTTTTAAACTTAAATCATTGCAAACCCCATGTGCTTGCCTCTGCCTTCCAAGTACTTGGATCAAAGGCATGTATCTCCCAATTGTTGGGATTAAAGGTGTGTGCCACCACCCCTGGATCTAAGGTTTTCTATATTTGGAGCTTGCTCTGTGTCAGGCTGGCTTTGAACTCAGAGATTTGCATGTTTCTATAGCCAGTGTGTTGGGATTAAAAGTGTGTGCTTCTCAAGTGATGAGATTAGAGGTGTGAACCATCATCACCCTGTTCTTTATAACTCTAGAATTTAAAAGACAAGTAACTCTATAATGATCCTTCTGTCTCTGCTGGATTAAAGGCATGAGTTTACATTGTCCTTCTCAAATATTTTATATTAACTCCAAATTACTTCAACTCTCAGAGGTTTAGGAAACCAAATTGAGCTGTAGTAACCCTTAATTTACTTACGTTTCAAACCCCTTGACTGCATTTTTTATACCAAATAATGAAATTATCCTTTATAAATAGGAAAAAATTATAAACTGATTTCTAAGAGTATGTGAGCTATGTGGTAACTTGCAATCTAAGATTATAATCTGAAATTGTGACCATTTTTCATTTCATGCCAATAAGGCAAGTATGTCTTTGGTAAATGATCATTTGAAAATTTTATATTTTATTTTTATTATATTTTTTAAGATTAGTTACCTTCTTTTTTAAAAAATTGTTTTTTCAAGTTAACTGTCAAACATAGTTTCTTCTCTCCCCCCACCTCCCTCCTTTCTTATCCCCTCTCTCCCACCTTCCCTCCCTCACTATTCTTCTTCTTAGTATTCTCCTTCTCAGATGAGGTGGGCCCTCACGTGTCATACTCCCTCAGTTTGTCAGTCATGTGAGGGCCAAGAGCTTCATCTTATACTGGGGCTTGATATGGCAAATCAACAAGGGTAAGGTGTTCCACTAACCTGCATGGAACTAAGGTTCCATGACTCACTGCTGGGTGGAGTTTTTCCTAGGATAGTTATGCTAGATTTCTATCTGTCTGGGTGGGTGGATTGTAGGATGGTTGTCCTTTGCTATATGGTTAATATCCACTTATAAGAGAATACATACCATGTTTATTTTTCCGGACTGAGTCAGCTCACTTAGGATGAACTTTTCTAGCTCCATCCATTTGGTTGCTAATTGCATGATTTCCTTGTTTCTGAAAGCTGTGAAGTATTCCATTGTGTAAATGTACCACAGGTTTTTTATCTGTTCTTCAGTTGAAGGACATTTGGGTTGCTTCCAGTTTCTGAATATTCCAAATAAAGCTGCTATGAAGTTGTTGAGGCAATGTCCTTGTGGTTTGGTGCAGAATCTTTTGGATATATGCCCAGATGTTTAGCATTTCTTCAAGTGCTTCTCAGTCTTTAGAGATTCCTCTTTTGTGAATTCTTGGTTTAGCTCTATACCCCATTTTTTAAATTGTTTTCTGGTGTTTTGTTTAATTTCTTGAGTTCTTTATATTTTTTGGATATTAGCCCTCTGTCAGATGATGGGTTGGTGAAGATCTTTTCCCAATCTTTAGGCTGCCATTTTGTTCTAATGACAGTGTGCTTTGCCTTATGGAAGCTATTCAATTTCATAATGTCCCATTTATTGATTGATTGTCTTAGAGCCTGAGCTATTGGTGTTCTGTTCAGGAAGTTGCTCCCCATGCCAATGAGTTCTAGGCATTTTCCCACTTTCTCTTTTATTAATTTTAGTGTGTCCAGATTTATGTTGAGGTCTTTGATCCACTTAGACTTAAGTTTTGTGCAAGGTGATAAGTATCAAACTATTCGCATTCTTCTACATGTTAACATTCAGCCAGACCAGAACCATTTATTGTAGATGCTTTCCTTTTTCTATTGTATGGTTTTTGCTTTGATACTGTAATATAATCTGCAAATAGGGATACTTTGACTTCTTCCTTTCCAATTTGTATCCCCTTGATCTCCTTTAGTTTTCTTATTGCTCTAGCTAAAACTTCAAGTACTATGTTGAAAAGATATGTAGAGAGTGTACAGCCTTGCTTTTCCCTGATTTTAAAGGAAATGCTTTAAGTTTCTCTCCATTTAGTTTGATGTTGGTATTGGCTTGTTGTAAATTGCCTTAATTATGTTTAAGTATGGTGCTTGTATACCTGATCTCTCCAAGACTTTTAACGAAGGGGTGCTGGATTTTGTCAAATGCTTTTTCTATGTTCAATGAGATGATCAGGTGGTTTTTTTTCTTTCAGCTTGTTTATGTGATGGATTTTCATATGTTGAACCACCCCTGCATCCATGGGATAAAGCCTACTTGATCATGATGTATGATACTTCTTGTATCTGGTTTGCCAGTATTTTAGCATTCATGTTCATAAGGGAAATTGGTCTGAAATTTTCTTTCTTCATTGGGTCTTTCTGTGGTTTAGGTATTAGGGTGACTGTGGCCTCATGGAATGAATTTGGCCATGTTCCTTCTGTTTCTATGTTGTGGAAGAGTTTGAAGAATATTGGTGTTAGCTCTTTTTTGAATGTCTGATAGAATTCTGTACTGAAACCATCTGGCCCTGGGCTTTTTAGCTGGAAGACTTCTAATGACTTCTTCTATTTCCTTAAGGGTTATAGGACTGTTTAATTTGTTTACCTGTTCTTGATTTAACCTTGGTAGGTGGAATCTATCAAGAAAATTGTACATTTTGTTTAGGTTTTCCAATTTTGTGGAGTACAAGGTTTTGAAGTAGGACCTAATGATTCCTTGGATTTCCTCAATGTCTATTGTTATTTCCCCTTTTCATTTCTGATTTTGTTGATTTGGGTTTTTTTCCCTGTGACTTTTAGTTAGTTTGGCTAAGGATTTGTCTATTTTGTTGATTTTCTCAAAAAGCTAACTCTTGGTTTTGTTGATTCATTGTATTGTTCTTTTTGTTTCTAAGTTATTGATTTCAGCCTTGATTTTGATGATTTCTTGCTTTCTGCTCCTCTTGGGAATGTTTGCTTCTTTTGGTTCTAGCTCTTTCAAGTGTGGTTTTAGGTCCCTAGTATGGGAACTCTGCAATTTCTTTTTGAGGACACTTAGTGCTATAAACTTTCCTCTTATCACAGCTTTCAATGTGTCCTATAAGTTTGGGTATGTTGTACCTTCATTTTCATTGAATTCTAACAAAACTTTAATTTGTTTTTTTTTTATTTCTTCCCAGATTCAGATATCATTGGGTAGAGAGTTGTTCAGTTTCCATGAGTTTGCAAGCTTTCCGTTGTTTTTGTTATTGTTGAAGTCTAGCTTTATTCCATAATGATCTGATAAAGCACAAGGGGTAATTTCAATTTTCCTGTATCTGCTGAGGCTTGCTTGTGACCAACTATATTTTGGATTTTGGAGAAGGTTCTATGAAGTGCTGAGAAGATCATATATTCTTTTGTTTTTGAATAAAATGTTCTGTAGATATCAGTTAGGTCCATTTGATTCTTGGTGTCTATTAAGTTCCTTATTTCTCTGTTTGGTTTCTGCATTGTTGATCTGTCCAGTTGTGAGAGTGGTGTGTTGAAGTCCCCCACTATCAATGTGTGGGGTTCTGTGTGGGATTTTAAGTTTAGTAGGGTTTCTTTAACAAATGTGGGTGCCCTTACATTTGGGGCATAGATGTTCAATATTGAGATGTCATCCTGGTGGGTTTGTCCTTTGATGAGTATGAAGTTTCCTTCCCCATCTCTTTTGATTAACTTTGGTTGAGAGTCTAATTTATTGTATACTAGAATGGCTATTCCAGGTTGCTTCTTGGTTCTATTCTCTTGGTATATCTTTTTCCATCCCTTTACTTGGAGATAATGCCTGTCTTTTTTGCTGAGGTGTGTTTCTTGTAAACAGCAGAATGCGGGATTCTGTTTTCACATCCATTCTGCTAGTCTGTGTCCTTTTATTGGGGAATTGAGTCCATTGATGTTGAGCGACATTAATGACCAGTCATTGCTACTTTCTGCCATCTTGATGTTGGTGGAAGTAGTGTGTGAGTGAATTTCTCTTCTTTTGGTTTTGCTGCTATTGGGTTATTTGCTTCCTGCATTTTCTGGTGTGTAATTAACCTCTTTGGGTTGGAGTTCTCCTTCTGACATCTTCTGTAGAGCTGGATTTGTACATAGATATTGTTTGAATTTAGTTTTTTCATGGACTATCTTGTTTTCTCCATTTATGTTGATTGACAATTTTGCTAGAGATATTAGTCTGGCCTGGCATTTGTGTTTTTTTAGGGTCTGTATGACATCTGTCCAGGCCCTTCTTGCTTTTAGTGTCTCTGATGAGAATTCAAGTGTGATTCTGATAGATTTGCCATTATATGTTACTTGGCTCTTTTCCCTAGAAGCTTTTAATATTCTTTCTTAGTTCTGTAAATGTACTGTTTGATTATTATGTGACAGGAGGATTCTTTTTGGGTCTAATCTATTTGGAGTTCTGTGTGCTTCTTTTAAAGTTATAGACATCTCTTTCTTTAGGTTTGGGAAACCTCTTCTATGATTTTGTTGAAGATATTTTCTGATCGATGGAGCTGGGAATCTTCTCTTTCTTCTATTCCTATTATTCTGAGATTTCGTCTTTTCATAGTGTCCTTGATTTTCTGAAGCTTTTGTGTCAGGACTTTTTTGGATTTTACATTTTCTTTGACAGATGTATCAATTTCTTCAATTTTATCCTCCATGCCTGAGATTCTTTCTTCCATCTCTTGTATTCTGTTGGTGGTGTTTGTGTCTGTAGTTCCGATTCTTTTTCCAATGTTTCCCAGTTCCATGGATGTCTCAGCTTGTGCTTTGTTTATTGCTTCAACTTCCTTTTCAGGTCCTCCATACTTTTAAGAGCTTTTTCATTTCTATCACCTCTTTTGCTGTATTTTGTTGTTGTTCTCTACAGTATTTGATTTCCTTTATTAAGCCTTCCATTATTATTAAGCATAATATTAAGGTCATTTTCCTTTGTTTCAGTTGTGTTAGAATTTCCAGGGTTTTCTGTAGTGTCATAGCTAGTTTCTGGAGATGTCATATTGCTTTGGGTTTCTTTCTTTCTTTCTTTCTTTCTTTCTTTCTTTCTTTCTTTCTTTCTTTCTTTCTTTCTTTTTTAAATCATGATCTTTTGCTGGACTTTAGTCATCTGGTTGACCCTGGAATTGTCTGGTTGTTTCTGATGTCAGTTGGCCTTGATGCTCAGGAAAAACCCTTTTTCTGGGGGGTAGGTGATCCTGAGATCCTGGTGTGTCAAGGTGCCACAGTTGGTGTGCCTGTTGCTGACTGCCTCAAAAACTCGGGTGCTCAGATGAGTGACCTGCCCCAATGTTTGTGGGGAACACACTGTGGCTGGCCCTGTTTGCACTCAGTCTCCACTCCTGATTGATTTGCTGTGGCTGGATTTGGTCTCAGCCACTCAGCTAAAGTGTACACTGTACCGCATGTTGGCAATCATACTTACCTTTGCTCTTGTGGTCCTGCTGTTTGTCCCGGTTGAATGTACAGGTCCTCATGGAGGCTGGATCTAGAGAGACAAGTGAGGCTGCTGTTATGTGACTGGAGCCACAAGCTGGATCCACTTGTGGGCTGGGATCCACTCTGTCTGGTGCTCATCTACAGAGGAGGGACAGAGCTTGCTGATCTCAGGGTGGTGTTCCTGGGTCCTGTGTGTGCGGTTTCACATGGTGACCAGTCTCAGCGTTTGCAGCAGAAATTCAAGCACTGTCTGTGTTTCACAGTCAGCTGTGGGGCGTCATGTTCACTCCACAGTGACTAATCTCATTCACCTGCTACTCAAATACCATGCTCTATGGATGGCACCATCTTGGATCCTCCCATCTTGGTCTTTTGATATGACTGGAATGAAGTTGTGACTAGCAAGTTTTCAGGTCCACTGTGGTTTTTGTGGTCTATGTAGATTCTAGCATTTTAGTGCTAAAGTTGCCTGTAGAGTACCTATTACCAGTGTGACCTGGGGTCCCTGGTGCCTGTGTGGCCTTCAGGAAACTAGGCAGTGTTGTAGGGTGAGAAATTGAGAGCAGGTGTAATTTTATAGCTATTGGGTGTGTTTTCATGAGAGTTGGTGGGAAAAGGCTTAGGGCAGGTTCTTACCTGTTGTCTCTGGTGCTAGCAGGCCTCCAGGAATGAAGGCAAAGTGGTGGTGTGGGGAATGGAGTACAGGGTATGTGGTGCAGTTTACTGCTGTCCGTGGTGCTTTCGGGGGAGTTCCTCTATGGTATTCTTAATAAACAAAGTAAACAGTGTCATCACAGCAACTAGTAGGTGTATGGTACCGTTTTCAGTGTATACTACCAACACTGTGACAGCACTATCCTATAAATCACTGGCCAATATGAGTGCAGTGAATGTGTATGGGGCTCAAATCTGTGTATACCAGGTGGATATTTTTTCAATGGGGTTTGTGAATTCAAGCCTAGGCTATTTGAGAACATAGATAAATGAGTGGTCTGAGATATATGCAAATATTCTGCACTAACACTAGTTTTCTCAGTAGCATTAAGACTTAGAGGGTTAGCAAGCAGTAGAGAGTGCTAGGTTGTATCCCTTTCACATAGTCTAATAATCTTTTATTCAACAGACAAAATCTGGCTATGAAGCATCTGTCTTCCTCTTCCTATAAATTCGTTTTGTAGTTTCCAGTTTACCAATCACTCCCATGTTATATAAAAGGAAAAGTATGATCCTTATGTAGTCAGATTAGCTTTAACATGTTAGTAGCAAGAATTAGGTAGCTTTATACAGTTTTCCCTATTCATTTTATTTCCAAGTACTAGAAATAGAGTAGGTAGTTACAAGAGAAATCTTAAAGGTGCAATCATCATTTCTCTCTATATCAGCTCAAATTGGATACTGAACTATTCTTGGGTCATTATGAATTTGTTCCAGCTCTTCCAGCTATATTCAGCTACTTCAAATCAAGAAAGATAGCCATAATATCCATGAGATCTTCATATCTGCTTCTCCTGATTGTGGCTTTAGGTTTTATTTGATACAATTCATAATATGGAAGTGGTCTGACCATTGTACAACGGGTCCAATTTAGTTCTCCAAATTTAGAAGCTATATGATTAAAGATATAATTATTGAGTGAAAACCTAAAAGGTTTCATTATATGAAACAGGCAAGTCTATTGGATTTGTCTAAATATCATGATGTGGTGAGTCAGAAGAAATATGTTTATTTTTCACATTTCTCACACATCATCTCTGAGTGGGTAATCTTGCTGAATCCAAAGCCTAATGAAATAGTGTGTGTGTGTGTGTGTGTGTGTGTGTGTGTGTGTGTGCATGCGCACGCACGTGCTTGCATGTGAGGAGGAGGATGAAGAGAGGGTGTGAGGAGGAATCAATCGCTTTTATTCTGGAAATTGTGACTTTTCCAATTTGCTTTTATAGACAAAATCAGTCGGAGACTAGGTTATCTCATTTATGACTTACATAATTGAAAATATAAGAAACTTTCTGGCTTTTATATGTTTGTTACTAGGTCTCAAAAAATGGTGTAATCTTGGTCTCTCTAGATTGCCTTTAATGGGTTCTCATACAACTTTAAAAAAAGTAAAAATAATCCCCTTTTCACAAAACTTGAGGACTCTAGGACTCTATTTTCATTTGTTAACAATGACTAGTTTTGTTTGTTTGTTGCTACCCTATGAATAGGAGTAAAATAAAATGAGTTAATTAATAAAATATCAAGAAATGGCTAACAGAGGATGGTTAGCACTAAAAAAAAAAATCGGTATTATCTGCCATTGCTACTGATGCAATCATGGGAGTGAGTGCTGAGTGACTGGGTGGAGTAAAGGACATCATCTGTTATGTCTTCAAGTGTCTAGAGGCCTTCTAATTGTTGGAGCATGTGCTTTAGGGGTTAGATGTTAACAATGAGGATGAGATCCCATAAAGGGAAGATATTCATCTCAATTCATAAAGGTGAAAACAAATTTGTCACAAAGATTAAAAGAGGTAATATATCCAAAATCTGATGACATATGACAAATGAGCTTAGAAATAACATCAAGAATTTAATAAAAGAGGAGATAGTGTCTTAGTTGAGGTAGCTCTGACATCAACTGTAAGTAAAAAGTAAAAAGTGTTAAGATTTTATTATGGCTGGCTAATCTTCCAGACAATAATGTTTGGGGTTGGGGTTAAAAACATAACAAGGTACACCTTGTATCTGGAGTCAGGTAACAGCCGGTGGGGCCGTTCTTATGTTCAGGTGTTGTAGCAAATGACACAGTTATTATGAGTAAATTTATTAGATCCTTTCATGTTTTATAGCTGGTCAATGCTCCATCGCAATACAATATGTGCATCATTAGATTGCCATGTTATTCAGAATCACCAGGTATTAAGCATTTGATAATGTGATAATACACAGGATAATGTATAAAACAGTTCTGAATGAAATAGTTTATTAATTCTTACAAAATCTTTGCCATTAGGTGCTGTAATATTAATTTGGTTTTGAGCTCACATTGGCACTTTATGATTAACATTGTCAAAAGCTGAAAGGTGACAAATCTACAAATTTATTCTATGTCTTCCTAGCTTCAAAGAGAATGATCTAAGTTTTCTAAATTGATTCTTACCTTATGATTGGTGACAAATTCTAATAAAATCAATTGGTCGTCTTGCCCTAGTAGGTCTCCAGAAGGTCCCTCCCATCATCAGCATCAGGAACACTTGCAAAGTTGTAAAAAGGCAAATTTTCTTCTTCAGATCTACTGAATCAGGGAACTGAGGCACAAGACCAAGACGTCTGCAATTAAACCATAAACCAGTCTGCTGTTCTGACATAAACTAAATTTTGAGAATGACTAATTTTCTCCTGCACCCTCATGTAATGAAGAGACCACATTAAGAGCTACAAATCTCTTTCTGTGTGTGGTCAGGATTTAAATAACTTCCACATGATAGAAACAGCATGATTCCTCTGGTAACTTCAGATTTTAATTTTAGTAAAATTCTGTGAAATACATTGTTTGAAAAATAGTCCCTCAGTTTTTAGACATCCACTACAGTCATCCCACATCTCTCCCACATCCCACACAAAAAAGTATCCATCAATGGGTCAGGTCTTAAAGAATCCCAAGTTGACTACATCTTTTGCAACTCTGACTTACTTCTCTCATTCTTTGACCTCTATTTTCAAGTTATTTTCTCTTTCATGCCTCCAATGACTTAGATCTGTTTCTAAGTTGCTTTCTGCCTCCAGCAAAGGTGTAGTCAAGGTTGCAGTTTATTTCAGCAATGAGCCTTAGGAAATCTTAGGGAAGAAAGGTCATGGCATCATTACTGACTATCAGATATTGGTGTGCTGATAAGAAAGCTTAGGCACTAACTTGATAAGCACTGATATTACTGGCAAACACTCTTTAGTAGATAGCTGTGAACAAATTTATTTTGTGAAATAACTTCACTGAAATAATGTTTAAAAGGTTCTGACCTGAATGGCCAAACAGTTTTTATTTTTTTATTTTTATTTTTTTTGAGTAGCACTGTGCCTAGAATAGGGCAAACAAATAATGTAAGTTTAATGAATGAATTTATGAACAAATTCAAAAATCATTCAGATTGCATTCTAAGGCAAAAAGATTTACATCTGGTATCACACGATCTTAGGTTGCTATGGAGATATACTCAATGTTTTGAATAGAGAGCAGATTTAATAAATTATTGTTAAACAAAAATAATTTTGATGATCAGTACTCAACTTATTTTTTGCTGATAACAATCAAGAATACAGTTTTAGAAAATATTATATTTATTTGCAGATGCAGGTTTTGAGAACCATATTACACTACTACAGCTTGGATATCTATTCATTGATTATAAACCTTATATTGGTATTTACTTATGTACAACAAAGAACAATTTTTATTAGATTAATTGGAACAATTTTAATAAGAAAATAATTAATGAAGGTAAATATGCCTCTTATCAATGACTTTCGGGTTGCTCTCTTTTTCCAATCATTCTGGGTCACAGTTGCTTGACACAGAATGAAAACAGAGTAAAAGAATGGTGTGCACAAGATTCTAGTTTCTCAGGCCCCGCAGTTAAGAGCATTTGTTGCTCTTCTAGAGGACTATGGTTTGGTTTCCAGTGCTTGCATGGTGGCTCTCAACTGCTTTTAACTCTAGTTCAAGGAATTGGATAACTTCTTCTGGCTTCTGTGGTCCCTGAATGCACATGGTGCATATATATTCTTACAAGATCATATATTTTAATATACATTTAAAAATATATAATTAAAAAATGTATTGGCTTCTAATACAGCTTTGGGCTCTTACTGGAAACCTTATAATAGTCATTTTATTTAAAAAATTTTTATTTAAATTAATTTTCTTTTATTTAAATGATAAGCTTTTGATTTCTGTGAGAGGTCACAATATCCGCATATTACCAAGTTAGAAGACAGTATGATTAGAAGGGACCACAGATACTCTATTCTCCAATAACTAAACCGTTCTTCATTACTCAGAGTTTGGCCTGCTTCATCCCAGTTCTGGATTTTCAGGCATGTGTTCCATGTTTGAAACTGTCCCTTTCTCCCTTCCATAGAAGAGGGAGGAAGGGACCAGGAGGAGAGGAAGGAGTAGACTGTGATTGAGAGGTAACTTGAAAAAACAAATTAATTTTAAAAATGGGTAACTAAGCATAAAAAATAATGAAAACAAAAAATAATGTTTTCAAATGATAATTTACCAAAGGCATGTTTGCTTTACTGGCAATGTCATTCTTGGCTGCATGGCATGTGAGAGGCTAGCCTGGGCTATAGGAGATTATCTCAAAACTCACAGATCAAAAAGTATTTTGTTAAGGTATTTGCTAAAACTTAACAGCAAATTATATCACTGGACTATCATAACCCTTTCAGCTATCACCTAGGCAATAAACTGAGCCACATGTTTTTTCTAATTTTAATGTTTTTGTTGCAGTAAGCTGAAGTGTTTGTTGGTTTTCAGTTTGTGTTCATATGTGGCTGGGAGTCATTGCTGTTTTTGTCTCAGTAAGCTAGTTTCCTCTCAGAATAATTCTGTAGATTTTTATCTTAATCCTTTCACATTGTATATGACTTGCTTATCAATCCACCATTTCTATTTTCTCTGGGAAATAAGATTATTTTTCTGGGTTGTTGAATGGTATATACAGGGTTGTTGTATTGGATGGGACAGTAGCAAACATCTTTCTAATCTCCCTGAACCCTAACATATATTCAGTTGATGATGTTAAAAATAATCTCTTAGGAGGGCCAAGATGGCGGCAACCTACACTGATGCATTTTGAATGCGGGGAAAAAAGAGCCATAAAAAACACAGAGTTATTGGGCACTGTGCAAAAACCGGAGGGGCTAGAACCTCCCGGGAACATTCACAGCTCCCAAGGGACTGTTAAAAGTCCCAGGGTAAGGCTCTCCCCCCATCACTCGCAGACACGGAAGCCACTAAAACCGGGATTCGGGAATTCCCATTTGGAGAGGCGCCTGGTAAGATCGAAGCAAACTCACAGCAGGCAGAATCAGAGGCCACCTGGCGATCACCCACAAGCCTACTGGGCTACCCACACCTCAGGAAGAAGTTATAGCCACTTAAGAAACTTTGCGGGATAGTGGAAGTCATAGCAAGGAAGAAACAGGGTGCTCGGCGGGTGGTTTGCAGCCACTCCAGATGCGGAGGTTCCGAGAGAGTGGGAAGCCGCCGGCCAGCAAAGTAATCAGGGTGGGAAGTAGGCTCTGGCGGGCGGGAGGGGCTGAATCCCCACGCACCAATGGCAGCGCAGCTGGGGAGGGAGCCCGGGATCCACGCACCCACGGCTGAGCTGCTGGGGCGAGAGGCCCACTCAGGCGGCCGGAGGTTCCGGGGCTTGGTGCACCCACGGCCGAGCAGCTAGGGAGGGAGAACCGCGACTGGGCTGACAGGGAGGGAATCAGGCACAGGGGTCAGGCCTGTGGCGAGAAGCCTAGTGAGAAACCAGAAGTCAGGGGACCATAGTTGTATTCTGGAAAATCCAGACATATTAAGTGTGGAGCCAGACCCTGTCAGCCTCCGTGATGACAAACAAAGCCCACAGAATCTGTGCCTGGGCAAACAGGTCCATAACATCAGAACCATTACAGGCTGATAACTCAGAGTGCAACATAGAGAAGTCTGAATTGGGAGCAGTGAAACAATCCCGGTCCATTACTCACAACCTGGGAATCGGCTGCACCAGCTCACAGTGCTTCAGGCGATTAAAACCACAGTGACCCTGAAATCCCCTGTAAGCAACAACAGATAGCCAAGTAACTCGTCCCCTGCACCAAAGCATCCCCTGTGGATCCAAGCACAGAAAACGACAAGAACAGACAGCTAAACGCATCCAATGGCCAAAGGTCCAAAAAAAATAGAAATCAAGGAAATATGACTCCAACAAAGCAGAATTATCCTAGCTCATCCAATTCGGATGACCTCACACCAACATAAACACATGAAAACGTTGACAATTCTGCATTATGGAAAGTGATAGAGTCCCTTCAAGAAGAACTTAAATCTATGAAAGAATTCCAAGAAGCCACAATTTTACAAGTCAAAACAACGAATAACACCATTAAAGAGCTCGCTCCAAGCCAAGGTGACAGAACTTGAACAGGAAAAGGACAAAGCAATGAAAGATTTTCATACAAAAACAAGCAAGCTGGAGAAGGAAATGTACAAAATGAACAAAACCATACAAGACATGAAAATAGAAATAGAAACAATAAAGAAAACACAGTGAGAGTTAAAAGAGGAAGTGGAGAACCAAGGGATGAGAACAGGAACTACGGATGTGAGTATCAAAAATAGGATGCAAGAGATGGAAGACAGGATCTCAGGCATGGAAGATTCGATGGAAGAAATCAGTACAACATCCAAAGAAAACGAGAAGGCTAAAAAATTTCTCACCCAAAACATCCAAGAAATCAAGGACTCAATGAAAAGACGGAACCTAAAAATTATAGATGTAGAGAAAAGAGAGGACTCCCAACCTCTAGGTCCAGGAAATATCTTCAACAAAATCATAGAGGAAAACTTCCCAAACCTGAAAAAAGAGATGCCAATAAAAATCCAAGAGGCTTACAGAACACCAAACAGATTAGATCAGAAAAGAAACCCCTCTCACCACATAATAATTGAAACACCAAATGTACAGAACAAAGAAAGAATATTAAAAGCTGTAAGAGAAAAAGGTCAAGTCACATACAATGGCAGACCCATCAGAATTACACCTGACTTCTCCTCAGAAACTTTAAAAGCTAGAAGGGCCTGGACAGATATACTACAAGTCCTGAGAGATCATAGGTGCCCAGCCAGACTACTTTACCCAGCAAAACTCTCTATCAACATAGATGGAGAAAACAAGATATTCCATGACAAAATCAAATTTAAGCAATATCTACCCACAAACACAGCCCTACAGAAAATCCTAGAAGGAAAATCCCAACCCAGAGAAGAAAACTCCACCCACGAAAACAAAGGGAATAGAAAACCCATCAGCAACTAATCCAAAAGAGGCACAGGACCACCACCTATACCAAACTAATGGGAAATAACAACCCCAGGTCACTAATATCCATCAACATCAATGGACTCAACTCCCCAATAAAAAGACATAGGTTTACAGAGTGGATCCGCAAGCAAGACCCTTCCTTTTGCTGTATACAAGAGACACATCTCACTACCAAAGATAGACACTACCTCAGAGTAAAGGGCTGGGAAAAGGTTTTCCAAGCAAATGGACCCAGGAAGCAAGCTGGAGTAGCCATCCTAATATCAAACAAAACAGACTTCCAACTGAAGTTAATGAAGAAAGACAAAGAAGGGCACTATATACTCATTAAGGAGAATATTCCTCAAGAGGAAATCTCAATACTGAACATCTATGCCCCAAATACAAAGGCACCTACTTTCGTAAAAGAAACACTTCTAAAACTTAAAGCGCACGTCGATCACAACACATTAGTAGTGGGAGACCTCAACACCCCACTCACAACAATGGACAGATCATAAAGACAGAAGACAAACAGAGAAATATTGAGTTTAACAGAGATCATGAAACAAATGGACCTAACAGATATCTACAGAACGTTTCACCGAAACACAAAGGAATACACCTTTTTCTCAGCACCTCACGGAACCTTATCCAAAATAGACCATGTAGTTGGTCATAAAGATAGTCTCAATAGATACAAGAAAATTGAAATAACACTTTGTATCTTATCAGACCACCATGGAATAAAGCTGGTCTTCAACAGCAAAAGAATCAACAGAAAGGCTACACACACATGGAAATTGAACAGCTCCTTACTGGATGACCACTGGGTCAGGGAAGAAATAAAGAAGGAAATCAAAGACTTCTTAAAATCCAATGACAATGAAGACACAACATACCCAAACCTATGGGATACATTGAAAGCTGTGCTACGAGGAAAGTTCATAGCACTAAGTGCTTTTAAAAAGAAAATTGTGACAGCTCATATTAGTGAACTAACAGCTAAGCTTGGTGAATTGGAAAAAAAAGAAACAAACACTCCCAAGAAGAGCAGAAGGCAGGAAATCATCAACTTAGGGCTGAAATCAACAACTTTGAATAAAAAAGAATTATACAAAGAATCAATGAAACCAAGAGTTGGTTCTTTGAGAAAATCAACAAAATAGACAGACCCCTAGCCAAATTAACTAAAAGGCAAAGGAAAAGAACCCAAATCAACAAAATCAGAAATGAAAAGGGAGAAATAACAACAGACATTGAGGAGATAAAGATAATATTCGGGCATTACTTTAAAAATCTATATTCCACTAAATTTGAAAACCTAAGCGAAATGGACAATTTCCTCGATAAATTCCACCTACCAAAACTAAATCAAAATCAGATTAACAGCTTAAACAGCCCAATAACACCCAAGGAAATAGAAACAGTCATTAATAATCTCCCAACCAAAAAAAGCCCAGGGCAGGTGGCTTTAGCACAGAATTCTACCGGACCTTCAAAGAGGAACTAACACCATTACTCTTCAAATTCTTCCACCACATAGAAACAGAAAGAACACTGCCAAACTCATTCTATGAGGCCACTGTCATTCTGATTCCTAAACCACACAAAGACCCAACAAAGAGAGAGAACTTCAGACCAATCTCTCTCATGAACATAGATGCAAAAATACTTAATAAAATACTAGCAAACCAAATTCAAGAACACATCAAAAGTATCATACACCATGATAAAGTAGGCTTCATCCCAGGAATGCAGGGATGGTTCAATAGAAAGTCTATCAATGTAATTCACCACACAAACAAGATGAAAGAAAAAAACCACATGATAATCTCGCTAGATGCAGAAAAAGCATTTGACAAAATCCAACACCCCTTCATGCTAAAATTTCTGGAGAGATTGGGCATACAAGGACCATACCTAGAAATAATAAAGGCAATATACAGCAAACCAGTAGCCAACATCAAATTAAATGGAGAGAAGCTTGAAGCATTTCCTCTAAACTCAGGGACAAGACAAGGATGTCCACTTTCACCATATCTCTTCAATATAGTACTTGAAATCCTTGCTAGAGCAATAAGACAACTAAAGGAGATCAAAGGGACAAAAATTGGAAATGAAGAAGTCAAATTATCCCTATTCGCAGATGATATGTTAGTATACATAAGCGACCCCAAAAACTCCACCAAAGAACTCTTACAGCTGATAAACAACTTCAGCAAGGTGGCTGGATACAAAATTAACTCAAAAAAATCAGAAGCCCTTCTTTATACAACAAACAAATATACCGAGAAAGAAATAAGGGAAACAATGCCCTTCACAATAGCCACAAACAACATAAAATACCTGGGGGTAACTCTAACCAAGCATGTAAATGACCTATACAACAAGAACTTCAAGCCCCTGAAGAAAGAAATGGAAGAGGCCTTTAGAAGATGGAAAGATCTCCCATGGTCATGGATAGGTAGGATCAACATAATAAAAATGGCTATCCTACCAAAAGCAATATATAGTTTTAATGCAATTCCTATCAAAATACCACCACAATTCTTTATAGACCTGGAAAAAGCTATTCTCAATTTCATATGGAACAACAAAAACCCCAGAATAGCTAAATCAATCCTGTCCAATGAAAAAATATCTGGAGGTATCACCATCCCAGATTTCAAGCTGTACTACAGAGGAACAGTAATAAAAACAGCATGGTACTAGTATAGAAACAGACTAGTGGATCAATGGAATCGAATTGAAGACCCAAACATGGACTCACACACCTATGGCCAACTAATCTTTGCCAAAAAGGCAAAACCACACAATGGAAGAAGGACAGCATCTTCAACAAATGGTGCTGGTCCAACTGGATGTCCACTTGCAAAAGAATGAAATTAGACCCATACCTATCACCTTGTACCAAACTTAAATCCAAGTGGATCAAAGACCTTAACATAAAGCCGGCCACACTAAATATACTAGTAGAAAAAGTAGGAGAAACCCTCGAACTCATTTGCACAGGTGACAACTTCCTGAGCAGAACACCAACAGTTCAGGACCTGAGATCAACAATCAATAAATGGGACCTCATGAAACTGAAAAGCTTCTGTAAGGCAAATGACACTGTCATTCGAATAAAACGGCAAACAACAGACTGGGAGAAAATCTTCACCAACCCCACATCTGATAGAGCGCTATTATCTAATATCTACACAGAACTCAAGAAACTAAATGCCAAGAAACCAAATAATCCAATCAAAAAATGGGTTATGGAGCTAGAGAGTTCACAAAGAAGGAATCCCTAAGGGCTGAGAGACACCTGAAGAAATGTTCAACATCTTTAATCATCACAGAAATGCAACTCAAGACGACCCTGAGATTCCACCTAACACCTGTTAGAATGGCTAAGATAAAGAGCTCAATTGATAGCTCATGCTGGCGAGGTTGTGGAGAAAGGGGAATCCTACTCCATTGCTGGTGGGAGTGCAGGTTTGTGCAACCACTATGGAGGTCTGTCTGGCGATATCTTAGAAATCTAGGAATAACCTTGCCTCAGGACCCAGCCATACCACTTCTGGGTATACACCCAAAGGACACCTCACGGAGACATAGGGAAGTCTCCTCATCTATGTTCATAGCAGCCTTATTTGTAATAGCTAGAAACTGGAAACAACCCAGATGTCCCTCAACTGAAGAATGGATTAAAAAATTGTGGTACATCTATACAATGGAATACTACTCAGCTATCAGAAACAATGAAATCATGCAATTTGCAACCAAATGGATGGATCTAGAGAAGCTCATCCTGAGTGAGCTAACCCAGTCTCAGAAGGATGCACATGGCATCGGCATCTATTCTCTTATTGTAGGATTTTAGCTATATCATACAGGATATCTGTACTACAACCAACACACCAAAAGGAACATGGACATAGACTTTTTTTTTTATCTTTTTCTTTTTCCTTCTCCTTTTTTTTCTTTTTCCTTTTCCCTTTTCTTTTTCCTCTTTTTTTTGTTGATATTCTTTGTTTTTGTGGGTTTGTGTGTTTGTTGGTCTTTTTTAGTATTCCCCCAGTAGCAAGGAGACACCTTTCACTGGCAGTACTGCCTCGTAGGCCCCGTGTGAATGAAGAGGCTCTTGGCCCTCATATGACTCCTGATCTGTGGTGAGAGACTGTTAGGCAGGGACACCACCCCAGAGGAACAAGACGGAAGGGTCAGGGGGTAGAGCATGGGAGGGTGGGGCTGGGAAGTGGGAAAAGAGGACAATATGACAAGGATGTAACCTGAAGCACCAAACAATTTATTAAAAAAAAAAAGGGAAAAGGAAAAAAAAAAAAAAAGGGCAGGTGGCAGGGCTGAAACACTGTGAATGGAATAGAGGATACAGCCGTTCAGCCTGGTTTTGCAGACCTCCAGGTGTCGAGAAGACATGGAGCTAAGGTAAAATACAAGAGAATTGTGGTGTTGGCCCATGCCTTTGACTTCAGCGGAGACGGGGGGAGGGGGGGGTTGGGGGGGCACCGTAGAGTTGGTGGTCTTATGTACTCTGGAGTCATACGGAGCGGGGTGGTGAGGGTGCATACTCTTGGTCTCACCATTCAAGAAGAGTACACCCTTGGTCCCAGCACACTGGAGACAGAAATGGGCAGATCTCGGAGCTCAGGGTCAGCCTGATGCAGGGCAAACTCTAAATAGAGAAAGACTTCTATCCAGGAGTGGTGGAACACATCTTTGATCCCTTCAGATGGGAACACAGGTCTCTGATCCCAATAATTAGAGTTCAGAGACACACACATGGGATTTGGAGGGACCTAGGTTTGGAGGCTACTTACAAAAGGCCTTCTCGATGCAGGCAGATTGTCCTTTGGGATCTCAAAATATATACACTGGAGCTGGTTTAGCTCCAAGGTGACAGAATGATTTCTTCTTTAACCCGGATTGAAAGATAACACTTTGTATGTTGTCGGAAGGCCAAATTTGCTTCAGGAGAAGTATTACCTGCCCCCCCCCCAAAAAAAAAGAGGGTAATTGTCCCAGGGTTGGGATTGGGGCAGGGCTCTGTTCTTATCTTTCCAGGAGAATCAAAGCATCCATTCGGGGAGCCAGGGGAAGGCTGGACAGCGGAAACCTCAGCAGAGAGCAGAAGCAGGCACCAAGGAGGACAAGTGACCCAGTTGATTCAGCCTGGCAGACTTCCTCAATAGCTGTCTCCATAGGGGGCCTGCAACCACGGTAATCCAATGTCGCTGGGACCATTCAGCTCTACACAATGCCCAGGCCAGAACCTCAGTGAAGCCTGCAAGTTCAGCTTCTGCCTACAAACTCCTTAGGTCATCTAAACAGCTGAGAACAGAAAGACTGAACATAAAAGGATTGTACTAACATTTATAACCATTTTTTCCATTTTGGTTCGGGCACCAAACAGGTTTACAACAACCCAAATCAGCAGGAAGTCACTTTAAGAGAGCGATGTCCCATGCCCAGAGGGTGGGGAGGGTGTTTCTCCGCCCTTCTTTTTGGTTATTTGAAGGATAACTGAAAACTCTGTTATGTAAGGGAAGAGATTACAAGCTGATAAATGGTCCTGTTTAATGGGTTTTGGAGGTTAGCCCCAGGGACTTCCTACTTTTCCTTTTCTGTATCCTTCTTCCTCTCCTATGTAGGAGTGCATAGTCTTGAGAAAAATGAGACAGCGACATAGCACAGGAAGGTCCAAGAAGAAGGGGCAGATTATTGAATATGCCTTTATACCTTTGTATATTGATACAAAATTAGTATTATATTTGGCTAAAGTGGTATTGACCATTGTTTATTGTGCAAAAATAAGATTGTGTTGGAATTAAATCGGTATTGATCTTTGTATATTGATACAAAATTAAGATTATAGTTGGCCACAATGGTATTGACCCTTGTATATGGATGCAATATTAAGATTGTATTGGGCTACATAGGCATTGATCTTTGTATATTGATACATAATTAAGAGTATATTTAACCACAATTGAATAGATCTTTGTATATTGATACAAAATTAAAGGTAACGCTTCCTAATGGTATCATACCTAGAGATACTTAAAAATAAAATGTGAAGCTCGGGCCTCTTGATACCAACCGTCTAAAACTGTCTATAATAGTTAAATAAAACAAACTCCTAGTCATGCAAACATGTCACTTTTTTTAGCTACTATAACAGTCTACCACAGATATTCTCTAAACTACTCAGTAATCAAGTTGTTAAGAGACAAGCAACATTTGCTTATCTAAATACAAGAGATGGATAGGGCATGTTCAAAAACCCCAAGAGATCTGCAGAATATGGCATTCAAAGATGTTATCTTAAATTAAGATTTTCTTTTTTTTTTGATATCGAGATATATCAGCTCCTGACAGCACCACCTATTCTACTCCAAGTAGAAGATAAGCATCGAAGAATCTCCAGTGTGAGATGGTGGAATTAGTCGCAAGCCTATCTCTTGGCATGAAAAAACCCCTTGCTCCCACTGCAGACAGACTACTGTCCAAAAAGGACAAAAGTTGGTAGCAGGGAAGTCGACAGCCTAGCTTTGCCAAGACAGGGTAGGTAAGTCCTTCATAATCCCTGCTCTAGAACAAATGTCTGTCAGAGAAACAGGACCCAAAGACTAAAGACTAATGCAGGAATGTATGGAGAGAAAATGGGAACTGTCCAGGCAGTCACTGGTTTGTCATTTCTTAGTTTTGGAAGCTGCAGGCCCTGCACTTCCTATATAAGCAGATATATTTATCCCTCTCAGGTCTCTGAGGTGGTTGAAGAATAGATAGGTAGAGTGTCATAGTTAAATTTTGAGTTGTTTAGGAATCAAGAGGGTGCTATAGATCTAAGAAGATACTCTTAAAAGTGTGTTGTAAGTTAGTATGAATGTTGAGTCAGATATAGACCTTTAAACTCATGGAGATGGTTAGATAGTAGAATGTTAAAGTCAGGGGCCAAATATGTATAAACTGGACATTGGGAAGGTATACTGGGCCATTTAACTCTCATAAATATGGCATATTTATATCTGTTGTTTTGTATAGTATTTACTGTTATAAGAGAAGGAACCATCTGTTGGACTGAAAGGGGAAACTGCTGGGGGGAAGAGGGTGGAAGGGCGGGATAGGAAGGGGGAATAGGGAGGGGTTTGTGACTGAGATGTAACTTGAAGAAAAAAAATAAAGTATTTAAAAAAATCTGTTATTTATATGATGTGAGAGCAACTACTTTTTATTATTTGAGAATTTCCTTCATGAAGACAATGTGTTTTGATCACAGAGACCAAGGCAGCATGCACAGGGCCTGTACAGGTTTGTAAGTGATGGGATCTTATTGTTGAAGGAGAAGTGGACACAGGTCCCCATCACTAATCCAGAGGTTATCTCCAACTTATAGCCACTTGCAAATGAAAAATTAATTTTCTCCAATGAAGCCTTGCTGGAGTAACAAACTATACTTAAAGATTGGTTACATGCCCAGCAATAGATGGCCAACACAAAATGAACTCACCAGCATCTTTGGAGGTTCTTTGTCTCACAATAAGTCAGGGCATTTTTTTTTTTTTTTACCAACAAGTGCTTTGCATATATATCATTTCTTCCAGTTTGTAGTTCCATAGGCTCCTGTTTGTGCCAATGTGTTTTTCTGTCCAAAAGCATTTGTTGTGTTTTTGTCTCTTTTTCTTGTTTGGCTGTTTATCATACCCAAATGTGTGTTTTTTAATTTTTATTTCATTTTATTATTATTCCTTAGATGCCTATTTTCTAATTAGAGGCAGAAAAGGTGTGGAACTGGATGGGAGGGAAGGTGGAGAGGAACTGCAAGAAATAGAGAAAGTAAACTGTAATCAGAATATACTGTATGAAAAAAATCCATTTTTAATAAAAGAAAAAGTATAAAAATAAATTAAAAAAATAATATGATTCCTCCACACATAACAAAGCTCATAATGAATTCTGGATTCTGACTTTCTGTTGATATTGGTGATGTACTTAAGACCTGTAATGTGTAAGGTATTTTCCAGTGTGTCATTTATTTACCACTACTTTTAAAATTCAAGTGAATTAATATATTTAGAATTATACTAATTAAAGAATATATAGTTCTTTCTTCACAACATTTTCATGTGAAAAATTAGAAAATTCCTTAAGGGAAAAAGTTCAGAGACTGGGAATTGGCTGAATGCCACCCAACCATGAAGATCTAAGTTTAAATCTCCATAGCCAACATACAGTAGGGTACAGAAAAATATGTCTGTAATATCAGTGTGTGTACTATGAAATAAGGAGCAGAGAATGGTGAATCCCTGGGGCTCATGGACCAGTGAACATGGTATTCACAGCAACAAACAACAAAACTGTTGTCATCACAAACAAAATAAAAGTGAGGAAATACACATAAGTACTACACACACACACACACACACACACACACACACACACACACACGCCAGGACACACACACATACTTCCACTCATATACATAAACATGGTCATGCACATACATCGTATACACACATAATATATATATACACACAAAGAAAACGATCCATGGCACAATGTAGTCAATATAAGTAATTAGGTACCCTTCCATAGTATCATAAAGGATACAATTTGTATTTGGATCCTAAATCATTTTTATTGAAAGTTACTCAAACACATTAATGCTTCTATCATCTTTATCACATTTTCAACTTCTAAAAGCTAGTCTGTTTTTCTGTGTCTAGTGGGGAATTCAGGCCTTGCCCAGTATCAGGGCACCTGAAGGTCAGTTCTATGTTAGTCCAGGCAGAAAACAGTGGAACATGGGACAGGATCCATGCCACAGGATACCTCAGTCAGGCCAGAGAGACAGAAGAAAAGTTTACTTTCACTGCCAAGTGTCACAGCTCTCTTAGCTAAGAATGCAGGAAAGTGAGGGCAGTTCTAAGGCTCTCTGTCATGCAGAGGATTACTGTTCTTTTAGTTGAGCTGTCAATGCCAGGCTGGGAAGCTTCAAGGAGGAGTTCCCAGAGCTGGGCCAGATGGCTGGCTGAATCCTGTGGCTATTTCGTGAACAGCCAGCAAATAGCCACAGCAGATGAACTGCATTGCAGCACATGGTGCGGGAGAGGCAGTGGAAGCTCAGTGCCCTTTAGTGAGTTTTGGATATGGCCACTGGAGTGACCAGTGATAGTGATCAAGATGCAAGCCTGGCTAGGGAGGCATGGGGACACCAAGGTGGGAGCCTGTGCCCCATGGAGGCCTAGCTAGGTGGGTGGATCCAGAAATGAGCTCTTCATTCCCAAACTCAAAATAAACAGCAGTGTCTCAGATGGTCAGGATGGAGGAATGGAAAAGAGTTTGTTTCAAGAAATCAGGGACATTATAAACCTTTGGGCAATCGAAGGGGTTTTGGAGGTGAATATGTTTGTTTTGCTGGGCCTGGGACTATCATAAGAAAGGAAACAGTACCTAATTATCACAAGGAAAGCAAGGGTGAGAGAAGAACTCCAGGTATGTCTAGAGGCATGGGACAAATCTCCTTGGCTGAAAACCAAAGCACCTCAAGGTCTCATCAGCTTGAGGAAGTAACTTTAGAAATCCCCAGGTATTCATTGGGTGGGTTTCTTTTGAGGAAACTGTCGGGCCTTTAACTTCCCTGAGGGCAATGTGACACTCCTTAGAGAATCTGTAGTTTCCTCAGATCAGGCAGAGGATGGGACTGTGCTGAAAAATAGAGTTCATCATTTAGCACCAATCTCAGATGCTTTCCAATAATGCCAAACTTCAACCTTTAGAGCAGAAATCCTCTACTCTCATGCTACTCTCTAAGCATCCAATTTTTAAAATAACTGCTAAGATCTGTCATATGAACCATCTATATCACTCCTGAGCACGTTCTCAAAAGATTCCTTAATTAATTATGAAGATTTTTGTTCATCTGTGGTTTTTATGCTTTATTCCAAATGTTCAGGACAATGGAGACAACTTTGATGTCTTTTAAAGGATGAGTGAATAACAAAGATGTAATGTAGTTATTCAATGGTATATTATTCAGCAATAAAAAAAAATGAAATCATGAAATTTGCAAGTAAATGAGTAGAACTGGAAATAATGATCTGAGAAAGGGATATGAGCTCGAAAAAGACAAATATCTCATATTCTTTTTTTCCTCATAAAGGAATGCTAAATTTGAGAACATGGATCTGTATGTTTACAAAATGGAGTAACGATAGGTGTCAGGAAAGTAGCAAGAGACCAAATGGGGAATTTAAAAGGTGAGTGGTTAGAATGCAAGTTGCATGAAATTGGAAAGTTATGTAATGATACAGATGGGCACAATGAGAACACAGTATATAGAAGTGTGTATGTGGATAGATAACTATCAATAAATATCTTTGAAGATGCCATATAGAAACTTACAATAATAGAAGCTTTAGAAAATACATATATATATATATGGTAGACAATACGTCTCTTAGACAACATAGGCTAGCAAACAAAAAACACAGTGCCAAGTATGCATTCCTTCTTTTGGTGTTGTTGATCTTGAGGTCCCATAGAGTTTTAAAGATTTCAGGCTATTTGCTATTTCTCTTATTTACCTTTGAGAATATAATGGTAGACGCTACTTGTAAAGACATCATATACTTGAGTCCTTTATAACAAACAAATCAAACTGTTACAGACCAGTAAGCTTTATTACTAGTAGGTAGTTTCATAGTGCTAGAACGTTCAACTTCCCTAGTAGAGGGGAAAAGTATTTGCAAATATTATCCAGTTGAGAGTCCTGAATGCCAAAGTAAAGACTGGCCTGGGAAAGTATGCCCACTGGTACAATAGTCAATAGTTGTATGAATGACTTTGGAATAAACAATCATTTCTTTATTAGATATAATATTTATTTAGATTTATTAGGTTTCTACATGTCCCACAATATTGAAATCATGTCTGGTACTCTTCACTGCATCAAAATGACCTAGGCTGGCTAGGTCATAGGCCTTGTGGAAGAACATTCTACTCTTATTCTGCTAAAGGAACAAAGTATTAAACTGTCCTCTATATTCTTGTATTATTATTAAAAATAAAAATTTTTATATAATATATTCCGATCATGCTTTCCCCTCCTCTAATTCCTACCAGATCTTCTCCCACCCAATTCCACTCCTTCTTTCTTATGATTTAGAAAACAGGCAAACAAACAAAAAAGCAAACAAACCAAAATTTAAAAAAAGACAAAGTAAAACAAATGAGTAAGAAAGATAAAGAACAAAGACACACACACACAATCACATAAAACATAAAATCAGAAACTATGATATACAAACAAAAAACCAAAAAGACAAAAAAATGTTCAAACAAAATATGAGACAAAAATCTATAAAATTGTATCCATAGATTTGTGCATCTCTTGAACTTCATCAGAGAAGCTTCCTTCTTTCTTTTCTTCCTTCTTTCCTTTTATTTTTTTCTTCTTTTTTTAAACAGTAGATCATGATTAATACAGGAACCAGCAATTGGTCAACTTATGGAGAATAAGAGACTGAAGTGCACTTTATACTATCTATGACATACGTGTTTCTAAGCTAGCCAAAATAAAAACATGGACATGGGAAGGGGGTCATGAATTGTCACATTTAGTTGAGAACTTATTGACAGGTGAGACAAGTTAGTATTGAATTCAAATTTACATAAGGATAATTTTATGATTATACTAATCTTTCAAAACAAAACAAAAATTTTAAAGGTACAATTCATTTGAAAACTATTCTATTGTTAGATTATGAGTTCATCTGCTCATTAATTGCTTGCTGTTATCACTCCATCAATTTAGGCAGGCCTGTTTTTCAAGATTCAGAAATCCTTTCTTGATTACATTATTATAGAAGTTTATTCCTGGTTGCCTTCAATGTCACTCTCTGAATCACACAACCGAGTAGTATTTATGTGTTCCTTAGTTGTATTTGGTCAACAGAATTACAAACTCTTCAAGAGCAGTGATCAAGCTTTGTTTTGTTCTTATATTCTTCCATCCCATTAGCCCAAGCGTCTGCCATGGAAATATTTTGTTAAAGGATTCATGAAATAAATGTTGTACTATGATCCACTTCTATAGTTGGATGCCCCAAGGACCAAATAAATGATAGAGCCCAGAATGAAAACAAGATTTGTCTACTAACAGAAGTGAATAAACAACTGGAGCCAATTCATATCAATGAATATTACTTCCTCAGACTGTTGTATCCTCATTGATCCCTGTGTTGAATTCCTGGGAGCTCTTTATTCTAACAAATAATACCATATTTATGCATGTGCTTTTCTGTATTGTGATTGAGGTGGTTCAACTTTGTTTTCCTTCTTCCCCATTAGGTTTACTAAGAAAAATAAAAAGGTCATTACTGACATCCAACCATTTGATCTAAAGTAATTGCAGCATGATGTGATTCTGAATAATCAGTCAAAGTATGATGTGTGTCTCATATCAATGAGCTTTTTGCCAGTTTACAAGCTCAATAAAGATTTGGTAAAATCCTTTAATCAGTTAAGGTGCACATTACAGGTCAGACAATCATATAAATTTTGCTTATTATAAGAAATTTAAATAATGAAGTACTTTTATGAATATTGTAATATTTAATTATTGTGTATACTGATCAGTTTAGGTATAGCTATACGCCTTTACTTTATAGCTATAGCTATATCATATAAATCTATACTATCTATCTCATAAATATATTATATATTAAATATATATTATACAGGAATATATATCCATATCTATGTATCTGTCTGTCTATCTCTGTACCTATCTATATGTCTATGTCTATATTTATCTATATATCTATTTTCTAGTCTGTCAACTATCTAAACCAGTCAAGGTTCTTCTTAAATATCAGAATTCATGGGCTCCCATAATAAGGAAATTAATACACATTTTCTTGGTCAAAATATAGAAGAGACTTACACTGAGGAAGTCATAGCTCTATGAAGTCTGCATCCTAGACAGTGAAGTCGGAGAAAAAACTTCTTTGAGCACATTGTTTATTCACTGTTCATTAACATTCTAGAAGAAGGATACTACTTATTTTTGTGCCTACTTTCCAAGATCATCAAGATATTTTTTCTGTATGTCTGGGAACAAAGTCTTAGTACAACATAAGCGCACATTTTCTTTATTTGCTCCTTAGAAAAGCTATGTAGCTATTGATCAACTGTTCTCTCCTCTCGCTTCACTGATTAATGAAAAGTTTTAAGAACTGTTGTCTAGTTAACAAGCTCAGAGGAAACTGACTACATTGTCTGTTCTCATTTAATATATGTTTGCAAAAAAATCTTAGTTTCATAGATAGACCATATGGTAGTTTTCAAAATGATGGAAAAGAAAATACTTATGTAGTGATTTAGGTTCAAAATATGGGCCGTAGGAAGAACTGTTATTACAATTAGTATCAGTGATGATAGACAGCCTTTTTGCAACTATCTAAGAAACACCTAAGACATGTATCCTGAAAGTAATCTGGCTGCTAAATAAGTGTCAAAAATGGATTTAAATACTGTAGCCCTCAAGTATAAAATTCTGCCTTCATTGGTGTTTTTTATTCCTTTTGAAACCTGTCAAGAAAACTAGCCATTTACTTTTCCCATAGGCTCTTCTCCTTTTCAGTATGACATGCCCTGAAGGTACACCTTGAGGCCCCGTTCTGTGAACACACACCACTCTTACTTCCATTTGAAACCATGATGTAGACTCCATAGCATATATCACCTGCAGCTTTAGTCTATTTTTAATTCATTCATATGGTTTATTATCTCTCTTACTATCAAATACCTTATGGTAACAATGCACATCAATTTATAGCCATTGCCCAAATATTATCATTTGAGGATTCTAACAGTCAAAACAAGGGAAGTATTATATTCTAAACCACACAATTGGGACTTATTAGAGGTACATATTCAGTATTATGAAACCAGGTAGATTCTTTCCATCCCTAGTCTCACTCAGTTTGACATTCTATTACACATTTGTCTGATCTAATTTTCTAACAGCACTAGTAAAACAAAAAGGCTTCACAGATATGCTGACATATTTTGAGCAATAACCATTGTCAAATGATGAATACCTAAAGCCTACTGAATCCAGGCATGGATAGTATGACTCAAAACGTTTTTGTTTTATTTATTTTATATTATATTTTTATATATTTTTTATTATATTATTTTTTATTTATAATTAAAAATATTTTTATTTTTAATTTATTGTATCAACTAAAATTTGTAAAGTTTCTAAGTGAGATGTTCTAAAAATAGCTACAATTTTGAGTGCTGTTGTTTGGAAGAAAGTTTTCTGAATCATAACACAGAGCATTCATATCATTTTTATACTCACATAGGGGCCATAGGCAGGTCACCTTACCTTTCAGAGCATTAGTTTTCTTATTGCCAAAATGAAGGTAATATAAGTTTATATTAATAATACATAATCTATTATATGTTACAAAGTTAAAATTTTGCCTGCAGCTCAGCAATCATTATGTTGAATATTAGCTACTAGTTACATATTGATAGCATTATAACATTGTGGAACACATGATGTTAAAATATTTAAAACCATCATTAAAATAATCAGAACATGACTCTCTCTGCCATATTACAAAAAGAGACACAAAGTAAATAGTCTCTCTGTACCAGGGAAATCAAAGGAGCTACATAGCAAAAACAGCAATAACTTTGGAAGAAAGACATTTTCCAAGTCCAAAATAAAAGGAATTAGTTCCTTGGCATAAGGAATATTTATGCAATAGGGGTACACTGGAAATAGTGCACATAGCACATATTACTGTACTAACTTTGGATAAGTGCAGAAGAAACATGGAAAAACATAAACCACATAACATCACTAAGAGATCAGGAATCTCACCATGTATCTCGATAGCTTATAGTCATATTTTGCCTTTCAAGATTATCTTTTAATGTAATTCTAGATTTTAGACATTCCCTTTATGTTACAATGAAAGGACTAAAGGTACAGATTGAAAAATCTTATTCTAACACAACTCGCTGTGGTAGTGTGTTGAAATGCAAATATAATTATTGTTAGAGAGACATTGGAGCTTGATTGAAAGTACATTTAAACTGTGTGCTAATTGTAGGATAGATACTTTGTTGACTTGTCTTCTTTTGTCATAAATAAAACATCTCTTAAATGGCTCGTTAATCATTCAAGATATAATTAAATGGGAAGTAGTTACATGGGTATAAGTAGATAGATGCTATATTGTCTGGTTTTATGTAAACTTGACACAAACTAGAATCATTAGAGTGGAAGGAGACTCAATGGAAAAAATGCCTCCCTAAGGTCTAGCTTTAAGGCACTTTCTTAATTAGTGATTGATGTGTGGGGGGGGAGGGTTGTCTAGCTCTTGGTGGATGGTGCTGTCCCTGGGCTGATGGTCCTGTGTTCTATAAGAAAGTAGTCTGGGCAAGCCTTGGGAAGAAAGCCAGTAAGCAGAACTCTTTCATGGCCTCTGCCTCAGCTCCTTTCTCTAGGTTCATGCCCTGCATGAGTCCCTGTACTGATAGCCTTTTGTGATGAAGAGATATTGAAGTGTAAGCCATATACATGTTTTCTTCTCCAAATTGCTTTTTGTTCATGGTGTTTTATTGGAACAATAAAAACCTTAACTAAGACAAATGCTTAATGGATAGATGATGGGTGATGGAGAGATAGATAAACAGACAGAACAGATCAATACCACTAATCAAGATTAACATTATTTATAAAATATGAATACTGACTGTATTATTCTCTAAAAAATTCTTTAAAATGATCAAAATTGAAGTAAATCTTTAGTAAATAAAATTTTTGTTAGTTTAAAGATTATACATGAAATATCTATCTTTACATAGTCAGAGAAATAATATAGAAAGAATGGAAGGTAGGAAAACAGTTATCCCAGCCTATGCTATCAATCTTTTCTTCAATTTAAACCATTCTGTTTTGTTTGTGTGCTTTTCATAACTGAGAGTGGAGGTCTTTTTTATTCTCATCTGATTGTTGGTTCCTATAACCACCAATGTCCATGGCTTCCTTGTTCACACACCCCTCAACAAGAGCATGGATCTTTCTACAGGCTCTAAGCAGGGACACTAACCCAGTTAGGCAAATAGTTCAGACAAACTACTTACAAACATGAAGCACCCATATAATTGCTTCCTTTCTCCACTTCACTTACAACATCTGTCATATAAATATTGTCAGTCACATTCTAGCTGATGTCACTGCTGTGTGAAATATTCAGTCTTCTCAGTGGAATAATCAGTTTACTGACATCTCCCACTGACTTGAGTGCTCAATGAGAGTGAAAGATTTGTTTTGCCTCAGACTCTTATGGAAACAGCCTCCCAATTTATTTTATAGAATCATCTTTACCTGAGCCTTTCTTCTGCTAGCTCAGGATGACTCTCACAGCAGAGAGCCTTCAGTTATCACAGACTGCCTTCAAGAATGGTACAGCTGCTTTGAAACAACTCCAAGCATTTAAAATGTAATTACCAGAGACTCCAAATGCAATCAAAATGTCTACTGTGAATAGCATGAACTACTGTTCAAACTGTACTTACATTTCTTCCTCTCTCTGACTTAGATGTGGCTATCCATTCACACAATATTTAATTAAAAATTCATTGACTTTATCTTCTGGACTGCTACTAGAGAAAAATAGAATGTACTAGTAGAAGAAAGGCAGGAATCCAGAAAAGAAAACAATAATTATTTGTGAAATTGGGATTTAAAAAAAATAGAAATATATGCTATTTTGTAACATCAATTTAAAAATGCATAATATTCACTTCATCATCATGAACTCATACTGAGAAAGAAAACTGATGACTCATACAATTTTCTTTTGTTGTTTTGTGTAAAATTCATGTTTCTATGAATGATGCTTTCAATGTTCTTGTTTTTGAGGTCCTTTCTTTTTAAGCAAGTTCTACTGTTTTTAGGTTTATACCTCTGCTATCATGAACATATTTGTAGAAGACAACTCACTTGCTACACAATTTTTGATTCTAGAGCTCATATTACACTTGTGCGGAGGAAGTTAAATCATTTATTATTGTATACCTATTAAGTCATGTGAATATTCTTCTTTAGAACAGTACAGGCTTCTAGACTTATGCTACACAATACAGTAGCCTCTAGGCACATGTGACTTAATGATTAAAATATGATTAATGCTACCAAAGATTGGCTATAAGTAGCACATACTCAATAGTTACTGAAGGTTTACTTTTAAAAAGTTGTAATGTATTCCAATTTTAGATCAGCAATTTTTATACTGACCATATGGAATGATAATATTTTGAATATATTGGGTCAAATATAATATTTATTAATACTACTTTTACCTATTTATTTGTGTTCTTCTCACTTTGACAACTACAGTATGGCCAGGTGCCTCAATGAATGCTGATGTTTGCCACAAAGATTGACAATCTGATTCCCAGAAGTTGTCCTCTGTTCCTGGCATATGCCTCCAAAATTTAAAAAAAAATTAAAATTGCTATAATGGTTTTCATTTCTACTGCCTTTTAGATAAAAAGCAATACTACATATTTGTGCTAGTAGTAAGAGAAGAGTTTGTTCTTTATCAGACTTTACCTTTGGTGGAGTTAAAGGCTGCCACTTCTTGGGAGGGAGATGGTATTTGTTCCTAATTCCATACATAATTAGGACTAGAGTTAGAGATTACTTAAAGTCACAGTAATGTACTTAATGTCGTCAACTTAAGTTTCAGTAGAAGACTACTGTTATTTCACTTATAGAGTGTAAACTGAGTCCTTCAAAGCCAAAGCAAGGCATGACCATCAACTGGAGAGATGAAATCATAAGATGGCGAAGCACACATGTGTTAACCATCAGGCACACAAAGAGAACAGTTTCTGGATTATTGCTTATAAAGGGAAAGACAACAAAACAATTTGATAAATGGTGAACTTAACACCATAATAATTTATATTTCCATTTGTTTCTGTAACCTGTTATTCATTAGAGCTACTATTTTGTTCAGATAACATACTTGAGGAGAATTTCACTTTTCTTTGACAGGATTATGCCTACATTGGTACCTTAATAAAAAGAAGCATTTTAACTACTGTGTTGTCATATTTTATGTTTTGTCCATCACATTCAGGCAAGTGCTGCGCTCCTTAAGATTAAATTATTGAGCAGTGAATCCTCTGAACAGCAGCTAATGATCTTGGAGAGAGGGTGGCTTATTACTATACAATGCATTAAAAAGTCAGTGTAGAGAAGAACAACAACTAAAGCAAAAGGGTAGTTTGCTAGAATAATATAAAGTTATACTTCAAAATACTTCAACAAAAAATGGAGAGAAAATAATCATTTTTAATCAGTCAGGTTGAAAGCTAGTTCTATTATTTCCTTGTTTGGGGGCCACTTTCCATTCTGGTGAAACATGGAGGAATATGCTCGTCATATAATATAATGTTTTCCCTAGAAATGCTAATTTTTTTTTTTTTAGTTTCTTTTGATGCAGTGATCTGTTATGTATTCTAAATATTAATTAGTTGCTCCCAGAGGCCTGCTTGCTCTCTGCTACTTTGCTTGCTAATCATTTTCTATGATTGGTTAAATAAATGCTGAGGCCTGAGATAGGACAGAGACAGACAGGTGGGGCTAAGGTGCACAGACTTTTGAAGCAGGGAGATAGATAGATGGGAAGAAGATGCCAAGGAGGAGGAAGGAGGGAGACAAGATGGAGTAAATGGAAAAAAGATCATTCCATATGGGCTGGCGTGGCATGGAGAATAACAGTCTAAGGTGCATGTATGTGTATATGGGGTTTTAATTAGGGAATAGAATTATAAGCTATCTTAGTTGGGCCAAGATTGCACAATCCAGGCTAAGGCTTGTTAAAATCAATCAGGTGTCTCTGTGTGATTATTTATAATGGTGGTTTAAGGATTAACACTGCCAACCAAATTAACTGTAATATAAATACAGGTAAATAATTTAACAATTTACTTATAAATTATTTTTTGTATTTTTTTATATTGTGAATTTCACATCATACACCTTATTTCCTCTCATCTCTCACTTCCTGTTAGACCTACCCTCCACCCTTGAAACCTCTCCTAACATAAAAAAAATCATTGTGGAAGCTCTACTGTGTGTTAGTGTGTCCCACAATATTCCATTTTGTCCACACAAGTTTGCTTGCAAATGTTCATTATAATGACTCCTTGGTTTGGTATGAGGCCTCTGACTTCTGCTACTTTGTCGATACTGAAGGATTACTAGGACTTCTCTCAGATATACTGTTGTTGTCCTGTGTCATGGAGATCCTGTGGTTTTGAGTCTGTGGAACTGGCATCTTCAAGCACTCCAGCAGTTCATTCATGGGGTAGATGTTGGAGTGGGCCAATTCAAAGCCCTGATTCTGAGCCTGCAACCCCCATCCAGGGTCTGTTCTACTGTGCTACCCAGGAAAGATCCAGGGCCTTTTCCCCTGAGTGCTGCATCTGGTAAGGGGCTGGACCAGCTCTTCTGCTCTTATGAGCCATTCAGAGCTAGTTCTCCAACTTGCTACCTGTGGCAAGGACATCAGAGAATTGAGAGGATCTCTCTCATGCCAACACCACCAAAAAACAGACAAAAGACATGGCTGGCTCTCCCACACTCCCTCCCTCCCTCCCAGTCAGCTCAACCACAACCCCACATCCAGGGCCAGCTGTCTCTGTGCTACCCAGGCGGGGTGCAGGGCCTGACCTCCCAAGTGCTGCAGCATGTGAGGGGCAGGGACAGCTCTCCTGCTCTTGTGACCCCATCAGGGCCAGATTTCCTGTCTGCCTCTGGCGGTGATGGCAAAAGGGAGGGGAAGGAATCCCCCTCTTGCCAACACCACCACAAAGCAGACAAAAGGCAGGGGTGACTTTCTCACACTCACACCTATAGGGCTGACTCCTTACAACCCCTATATCTAATGCCAGGCCATATTCTTCTAGTCTCTGACTTGCTCCTTGTCCTAGGAACCCATCTGGTGCTTGCCTGATGCTGGACTTGTGGTTATCACAGGCTAGGTCCCTATCCAGGTATCATGTTACCAAACTGGTTTGGTTTCTGGCTTGATATTTTTCCAAGAATGTTAGGCTAATATTCATTCAGATGCTCATAGGTCAGAATGCTGAATGTGTGCATAGCCTCTCTCCTCTCTGCCACCTACTGATACAAATATGATACAGCAGCCACACCTGCAATGCCTATAGGGGCAGGGCAAGAAATGCTAATTAGCAAGCTATTAGCAAGAAATGCTAATTCTTGTTGCTACTTGATCATTCCAGTAACTCCTTTAAGGGGAATTTTATTACAGTGGTGTCATCCTTTCTGGTGTTTGGAGCTATCATATCTTTTCAAATGGGGAAGATTTTTAAAATCATTCCCAGATAGTATACTACCTAACAGTAACCCAGACAGTGAGAAATACTGATTTGTGTGTAAGGACATCAGTGGCAGGATCATGGCTGTGGATACTTATTTCTGAGAACAAGCATTTTGTAGTGAAGGAGAAGGAGAGTTCAAAAACTAGTAATTTCAAGTGGTGAATAATTGCTGTTGTTGAGGCATAAATACAACTTTCATGTCAGAAGGGATAAGAGATAGTTTATCCTGATAAATTGATATATTCTGATAGCCAAATAGAAATGATCATGGCCCAGGAATACAAAATTCCATGTTCCAATGTGAAAGTTTTTGTAGAAACTAAATAAAGAAAGTCATAAATTAAAGCAATTTAAAAACTCATTGAATGAAACATCAGAGAAGCAGGTTACAGTCAAGTGGAGAAACCTTGATTATTGTCTTCAGATGCTAAGCTGATAGCATTCTTAGCTCTTTGATTAGGAGAAAATAGGTTTTGTTAATACATTACCAAATGATTTTGTCTATTTGTTACAGAATATTAGGTTCAATACAGATTAAGGCACAGATTGGCCATTTAGCCCAAGATTAATTGTACCTAGTATCTTTATCTGAACTATTCCAGTCTCTTCACCACAGTTTTAAATAGTCAATCAGCCTTTATAGACAGAGCTTCTTTTCAGAAATTCTCTTTCATGTGACCATAGGAAGATACATTTTAAAATGTATTTTGTCTAATTTACATAAACAATATAATGTAAAAGCTAACAAACTAACTGGCCTTACAGTACAAGGTATGGTATGGATAGGAGGTACAATATTAGGATGCATTTGAAGTGTACTCTCTTTCCATCACTTCATCTATTTCCCAGTCTTCCTGTCCATAATTTTTAAGCATAGCATTTGGTTATAATATTGTATACATTAGCATATTTTGTTTAATGATGATTTTAAAATCAGAATCTGTTACTGATTCTTCTGCTCTGCCTAAAGCTTGAAAGCACCTGCTTTTCCATTAAAATTAGACTATATAATCCCTAATGCTTGACTTTCAGGACAGTAACTTTTCCCTTATGGTAGGAAAAACTGTATCCTGTTGATTTTCTTCTATTTCATGTTGATAGTCTACTTTTCATGCTAATATTTAATTTCTCCAATTTCATGAAACACTTCCATTGATCCTGAGTTATTTGAATTAAGAGGCTGTCTTTCAGAGCTTTTTAGGACCCTGAACTGATTCATATTTTACCGCTTTTGCAAGGAATTTTAAATGTTCTTTGTGCCTAGCTGTCAGCTGAAGCATTTTTCCTTAAGGTAAGAATGTTGAGAGATCATATCACTGCTCTTAGAGTATTTCATAGAACACAGGAGAAACTTATAACATTATTGATTATCAGAAATAGATTCAGGTAAATTTGATTCTTGTCACACCATGAGATTCTTCTTAGAACATTCTTAATCTTCAATGTATGTTGCTGTGCTGTCAAATAAACATGCTAGAGGATTCATCATACCATGCCTAAATAACATGCCAATATGGCAAATAGCCTTGAAGGATGTGCAAGAGTAACCCCAACAATAACTCACTCTTAGAGGCACAGAAAAGCCAATACTGTTCCACTGGGCTTTTGCAAGAATAGACAAACACCGAACAACAACACCACAATGGCTTTATCATTGAATCAGTTAACAAGGAGGTCAAGGAAGGGCAGTAAACTCAGACCTGCTGCCAAGATGTGAGGGTAGCAGAAGTGCTGGGAAAGGAGAAAAGCATCTGTAAATTGATCAGATAATAAGAAGAGGGAGTTTAGGGGGTTGGACACAAGTATAAATAGTCAGAACATCTTTTCATAAAGAGTGATTTATTTTAGCATTATCATGTTCTACTTTGTAGATCTTGAGTTTATATCAAAAGGTCAGTGTTTTTTTTTTCTGTGCATGTGCATTCTGAAAAAACAAACAAGCAAGCAAGCAAGCAAGCAAAAATTCTTCACAATCATTATTTCTCAGCAGAAGAGGTATTTTCTTGAAAGACAACTTAGGTACCTTGTTTATGTAAGGAGTTTATATCTAAGTTGCTCCAAGTCTTAGTTGATTTCAGCAGAGGCTGTTTACCTGGTACTGATGAACTATTCTTATAAATCTGTTAACAAACATTAAGCCTGAAAATGAGGATGAAACAAACAGAAAATTTACATTGTATTTTCTCCAGTTTGCTTCAGATTAATGTGCTTCCCAAATGTAAAGAAGCATGAGCCTATCATTTAAACATTTGTCTGCTTAAATCTCTTTTTCTATGAATCTGTACATTGGTATAATGTTATTTGTCAATGGATCTGACTAGCATCTATTTGTCTACCAACTTCACCCAGCACAAGCAAAAAAAATTTTTTTTCTAATATACGGAAATTACTGTCTGATCACAAATATCAAAACCTATTTACCTTAAAACTTACCGTATTTCTTAAGAGATTTCATGGATTTTCAAAGTATTTGTCTCTTTGTACATTTCCATTGTCCTGTGTTGATTAAGAACATGCATTACTCTTATCAGATGGTTCGGTAATCAGCATCTGGTTCTATAAAAGATTAGCAGTTAAAATGAGAAACTTATATGGTATCTCCAGCTTCCATTTTCCTTACTTGCCAAATGGGAATACTTGGTTTGTTAGGAGCTTCAATGAAATATGATCAAAAAGAACATTTCACTGCATTGGTTCTCCTAAAAACATCTTCATAGATGTTCAAATTGCTAGTTCTTAGTAGTGATATTTTTATTTTAAATTGGTCTCCCTTCCTCAATGATATTTTTTCCTACAAAATCTAATAACTGAGTGTAATAGTAGTTTTCTCAAGTATGTTGAAAGACTACCGTGATCTTTATATTTAAATTATAGGAAAATATATTTAACATTTAAATTCATCAAGAAACTCAGTAGAGTCAAGCGTGGTGGCACATACCTTTAATCACAGCACTTGGGACAGAAGCAGGTCGATCTCTGTGAGTTTGAGGCCAGCCTGGTCTACAAAGTGAGTCCATGACAGTCAGATCTGTTACACAGAGAAACCTTGTCTCAAAAACACAAAAAAGAAAAAAGAACAAAAGAAACTCAGTAGAAAAAGATGGCAAATACTATATGAACACTCTTTATGTCATATACTCCGTAATAAATTTTAAATTTATTTTGAATTGCTTCTTTTGAAAATTCTTAAAATAAGTGAATGCAATAGTAATAATTAAATTTATTATGCATCAATTAAGCAGAATGTAAAATAAACTTTATGGTCACTTCTTACATTATTGATCAAAAGTAAGCAGTATAAGAAAAGCATTGCTTTGTACTTTTTAGACAGAGAGTGTTTTTACTTATATTCTATTATATTTATTCACTTAGTGCATTACTAATCAGATTCTGGAAGTTTAGTATGTTGGATAAACTTTAAATTTTTCAGTACAATACAATAAAAAATAAAAATACAATAAATAATTGTGATACAATAAATACAATAAAATATAATAAAAATGCAAAACACATTTGTATGTTGATGATATCTGAATATGTTCAGTTGTGTTCTTAAGATTGGGTAACATTTATAGAAGATTATGTGATTGACATATAGTCACAAAAAGATGTCATGTTTAAGGTTGTCTTAATTTGCAATTTATATTCAATCTGCCATTTTAAATTTAACAATTAATTAGTTTAATTTAGTAAAATACATATGGAGACTCTGTTCTCTATATTCAAATTCCATTTTTAGAGAACAGTTCTGCACAGGAAGAACTACTTAAGATTCAGGTTCATGCAAATTCCCCATAGCAATTATCTTTTATTTGCAGTATTTCCAGTGTACACATTAGTTACTTTCTTATTCCAGAGACATTTTGACATCTTAGCATTATACATTGCAGAATGTGTGAAATTAGCATAACATTTTTTTCATGTCTTTTGGGGGAAAAGTTATCTTTCATCTAAAGATCAGGAATAATGAGCATTTAGTCAAATGACATTCTACCTTACAGTCCAAAGTGAACCCAATTTGAAGGTCAATTTCTTCCTTTCTTTTTTAATAAGCAATTCATCTAGTTTGTGGTCAGAACACTAATGGAACCTCAATTATAATACTTCCAATTGGTTAAAACTGACAACATTTTATTTTCAAGAATCATCACCTGCAGAGGGCTTGTCAATGCCTCCATTATGTTCAGTGTTAATTGAAAGCATAGTTTCTTCACTATTACAATGCAGAATAAAATTATGACTCTAGAACAATGAAATCTACACTTAATGTTTTGCAGATATTTGTCTTTAGTTTTATGATGCATGAAGACATGATTGGTAAAAGTGAATATGTTCATTGCCCTTCCATATTAAGAAATGCCTACCACCAAAGACATTTAAGTTTGAAAGAATCAGCAATTATATTGATTTCATATTTTCAGTTCTGGCTTGTTAACAAACCATGTAGACTGGATAAGAATATCACACACAAGAGTGAAATCTGTACGAGGCCCTGAATGAAGAGTCTCATGGATGTGAACTAACAATGGCACTGAACACAGCCAGTAAAAGAGAACTGTCTATTTCAAAAAGTCCAAGTAAGAGTTTAAAGTGTAAACTGGTCACAATTGCTTGTATACCAGCTGGATCACACTCTAAAATGTGAACAGTATGGTAATAATAAGCATTATGGTATAGGTAGTGCTTATGGCTTATATAGATATAGATTCTGGAGTTATATGGTGAATGTAAACACTAACAACTGGGAAGAAAAACTATTTGTGAATCACTTTACTATGACCACCAGTCTCCATCCTTCTTTAAATATGTTTATTCAGAATCTTTACAGAATATCAGCAATATAGCTTCACTCGTGAGTTTGATGCCTGGAATCCTAGATCACAGGCCAGACCAACTTATTCAATTTTACAGAAATTTCAGATTCCATGTAGCTCATAGTCCCATAAAAAAAAATCCAAGATTTGGGATTTAAAACATACAGTTCATTTATAGAGATATCACTTGACATATTTTTTCACATTTTAAAATCTTTCTTACAATGTTCTCTTAACGTTAGTTTTAATTTAGGATTCCTTGTAGGGGCTGATAGATTAATATAAGTTAGATTTAGTGAAT
>CAJQZJ010033271.1:854950-873029 GCA_907164525.1 Lophiomys imhausi
GAATTTAGTAGTAAATAAATAAGTGTTAAATAATAACTTAAAAGTTCAGCTACAATTCCTTCTCTTATAAGAAAGCCTTCTGAGGGATCTGTGTTTTAGGAAACACATTTTCTCCTAAAAACCTATAGGAATTTAAATTTAGCATTAATTCTAAATTAATTAAAACTATATAGTTTTAATTAATTTGAGTTTGAGCATTGGAACAGCTTATAAATGTGATTATTTACACTTTATTTGGTAGCAAGTTTAGTCAGGTGGATGTGAAGCTAGAAGGCAATGTACAAAAACATAATCATTCATTTCCATAACTTTAAGCCTAACTGAACAAAAATATTTTAAAAATTAAATAGGACAAGGACTTGCATATAAAATCTTGAACTTTCATCACTTTCTACAAATTCTGACACTTTGTTACAATATTTGATTTTTTTTGCAATAATTGTAAGGTATTATAGTCATGTTTCCTAACTGAGGTTAAACTTCCTACCGTAAAGTAGTAAATAATACTGTCGATTAAATTCCAGTTTTTCTCTGTTTTCCCCATTTTGTAGTTTGTCGTAGTAAATGATTAACCGCTACTGCACATGTATTTTATTTTTGATATTATCAGTTGGCTCCTTATTTTTCTCAACTAAGGGCAGAAACATATAGAACCTCTAAATAAGAATTACTGTGAGTTGAAGGCAATTGAGAAAGAGAAGAAAAGCCCTCTGCCCTCCTCAAAGAAAACAATTGTAAAATTGCTTTGTCACTCTTCTCTGTAAGAAAGAGCAAAAAAAAAAAAAAAATTCATGAAATGATTTTGCCATTTTCAGCCTGTAGCTGTCCCTGGAACAGTCCACATAACAAGTCTTGTCACCGATCTTTGTCTACTGTGTTCCCACACATGTTCCTTCTGTGCAGCTTGTTGTCTCTGGAGCCTCAGCTCCATTGCTTCTGTCTCTGAAAATGTACTCTTTTAATGCTGAGAGCTTAAAGCCCCTTCCCTGAGAATGTCTTTCCTTACATTTTTCTCTTGTAGTATGTATATATGAAATCAACATTTTAAAGTGCTTGTGTCTCTTATGTTTGTTGTAGAACTTTAAGTTAGACACAGCATTATGGAAGAAAAATTAATTTTTCCTTCATTAATTCTTCACGTCTCTTGCTTCTCCTACTTACTAGTCTTTAGAACATGCCCCTTAACTTCCAAAGCATGTGTCTAATTAGATTATGGTATGTACTATTTTTGCCGTAACTTTTAGTTTAACTTTATACAATTGGTTTTCTTTTTCATTTTCTCTCTTAACCTGTTTATCATTCAAATAATCAAAATTCATATTATTTTTTTTTATTTGTTTGACAAGCTTGCAAGAAAAGAATTGAGGGGGGGGGGCGGAAGATGGCGGTGAACTGCACAGACGCATTTTGAATGTGGGAGAGAGGAGCCATAGAGAACACAGAGTTGTGGGACACTGTGCAAAAACCGGAGGGTCTGGCCCCTCCGGGAACACGCACTGCTCCCAAGGGACTGTTAAAAGTCCCAGGGCAAGGCTTCCCCCCATCTCTCACAGACAGGGAAGCCACTAAATCCGGGATTCGGGAACTCCCATTTGGAGAGGCGACTGGTAAGATCGATCCCAACACACAGCAGGCAAACTCAAAGGCCACATGGCGATCGCCCACTAGCCAACTGGGCTTCCCATACCTCAGGAAGACCTTATAACTATTTAGGAAATTTTGCAGAATAGTTGAAGTCTTGTGGTTTTTTTTTTGTTTGTTTTTTCGAGACGTAGAAAAAAGGGTGCTCAGCGGGAGATCCGCAGCCGCTTGAGCGGGAGCGGAAGGTGGGCAGGCAGAGCAGTTGGGGAGGGAAGCAGACACTACTGGCAGGAGGGGCCGAAGCTCTGCCCACCCACGGCAAAGCAGCTAGGGCGGGAGGCCTGTTCAGAAGGCGGGAGGGACCGAACGAAGCTCTGCCCACCCAAGGCGGAGCAGATAGGGAGGGAAGCGGCCAGGCCTGTGGCGGAGAAGCCTAGTGGGTAACCAGAAGCCAGGGGACCATAGCTGTATTTGGGTAAACCCAGACACATTAGGTGTGGAGACAGGCCCTGTCAGCCTGCCTGACGACAAACAAAGCCCACAAAATCTCTGCCAGGGCAAACAGGTCTATACCATTAGAACCATTGAAGGCTGATCACTCAGTGTGAAAAATAGAGAAGTCTGAACTGGGAGCAGTGTAACAATCCCGGACTATTACTCACTACCTGGGAATAGGCTGCACTAGCTCACAACAATTCAGGCTATTAAAACCACATTGACCCTGAGATCACCCTGTAAGCAAGGACAGATAGCCAAGCAATTCGACTCCTTCACCAAAGCATCCCCTGTGGATCCAAACACGGAAAACGACAAGAACAGACAGCTAAACACACACACATGGCGAAAGGTCCAAAAAAAAAATAGAAATCAAGGAAATATGACTCCAACAAAGCAGAATTATCCTAGCTCATCCAATTCGGATGACCTCACACCAACAGAAACACATGAAAACGTTGACAATTCTGCATTATGGAAAGTGAGAGAGTCCCTGCAAGAAGAACTTAAATCTATGAAGGAATTCAAAGAAGCCACAATTTTACAAGCCAAAACAATGAACAATACCATTAAAGAGCTCCAAGCCAAGGTGACAGACCTTGAACAGGAAAAAGACAAAGCAATGAAAGATTTTCAGACAAAAACAAGCAAGCTGGAGAAGGAAATGTACAAAACGAACAATACCATACAAGACATGAAAATAGAAATAGAAACAATAAAGAAAACACAGTCAGAGTTAAAAGAGGAAGTGAAGAACCAAGGGAAGAGAACAGGAACTACAGATGCGAGTATCAACAATAGGATGCAAGAGATGGAAGACAGAATCTCAGGCATGGAAGATTTGATGGAAGAAATCAGTACAACATTCAAAGAAAACGAGAAGGCTAAAAAATCTCTCACCCACAACATCCAAGAAATCAGGGACTCAATGAAAAGACGGAACCTAAGAATCATAGGCATAGAGGAAAGAGAAGACTCCCGACTCCAAGGTCCAGGAAATATCTTCAACAAAGTCATAGAAGAAAACTTCCCAAACCTGAAAAAAGAGATGCCAATAAAAATCCTAGAGGCTTACAGAACACCAAACAGATTAGATCAGAAAAGAAACTCCTCTCGCCACATAATAATTGAAACACCAAATGTAGAGAACAAAGAAAGGATATTAAAAGCTGTAAGAGAAAAAGGCCAAGTCACATACAATGGCAGACCCATCAGAATTACACCTGACTTCTCCTCAGAAACTTTAAAAGCTAGAAGGGCCTGGACAGATATCCTACAAGTCCTGAGAGATCATAGGTGCCCAGCCAGACTACTATATCCAGCAAAACTCTCTATCAACATAGATGGAGAAAACAAGATATTCTATAACAAAATCAAATTTAAACAATATCTCCCCACAAACCCAGCCCTACACAAAATCCTAGAAGGAAAATTCCATCCCAGAGAAGAAAACTTCACCCAAGAAAACAAAGGGAATAGAAAACCACTCAGCAACTAAACCAAAAGAGACACAGGACCATCACCTATACCAAACTAATGGGAAACAACAACCCTAGGTCACTAGTATCCATCAACATCAATGGTCTCAACTCCCCAATAAAAAGACACAGATTTACAGAGTGGATCCGCAAGCAAGACCCGTCCCTTTGCTGCATACAAGAAACACATCTCACTACCAGAGATAGTCACTACCTCAGAGTAAAGGGCTGGGAAAAGGTTTTCCAAGCAAATGGACCCAGAAAGCAAGCTGGAGTAGCCATCATAATATCAAACAAAACAGACTTCCGACTGAAGTTAATGAAAAAAGACAAAGAAGGGCATTATATACTCATTAAAGGGAATATTCATCAAGAGGAAATCTCAATACTGAACATCTATGCCTCAAATACAAAGGCACCTACTTTTGTAAAAGAAACACTTCTAAAACTTAAATCGCACATCGATCACAACACATTAGTAGTGGGAGACTTCAACACCCCACTCACAACAATTGACAGATCATCAAGACTGAGGCCAAACAGAGAAATATTGAGTCTAACAGAGATCATGAAACAAATGGACCTAACAGACATCTACAGAACGTTTCACCCAAACACAAAGGAATACACCTTTTTATCAGCACCCCACGGAACCTTCTCCAAAATAGACCATATAGTTGGACACAAAGACAGCCTCAACAGATACAAGAAAATTGAAATAACCCCTTGTATCTTATCAGACCACCACGGAATAAAGCTGGTCTTCAACAGCAAAAGAATCAACAGAAAGCCTACACACACATGGAAATTGAACAGCTCCTTACTGGATGACCACTGGGTCAGGGAAGAAATAAAGAAGGAAATCAAAGACTTCTTAAAATCCAACAACAATGAAGACACAACATACCCAAACCTATGGGATACAATAAAAGCTGTGCTACAAGGAAAGTTCATAGCACTAAGTGCATTCAAAAAGAAAATTGTGACAGCTCATATTAGTGAATTATCAGCTAAGCTGGGTGAGTTGGAAAAAAAAGAAGCAAACACGCCCAAGAGGAGCAGAAGGCAGGAAATCATCAAACTTAGGGCTGAAATCAACAACTTAGAATCAAAAAGAACTATACAAAGAATCAATGAAACCAAGAGTTGGTTCTTCGAGAAAATCAACAAAATAGACAGACCCCTAGCCAAATTAACTAAAAGGCAAAGGGAAAGAACCCAAATCTACAAAATCAGAAATGAAAAGGGAGAAATAACAACAGACATCGAGGAGATCCAGAAAATATTCGGGTCCTACTTTAAAAATCTATACTCCACCAAATTTGAAAACCTAAGCGAAATGGACAATTTCCTCGATACATTCCACCTACCAAAACTAAATCAAAATCAGATTAACAGCTAAAACAGCCCAATAACCCTTAAGGAAATAGAAACAGTCATTAATAATCTCCCAACCAAAAAAAGCCCAGGGCCAGATGGCTTTAGCACGGAATTCTACCGGACCTTCAAAGAGGAGCTAACACCATTACTCTTCAAACTCTTCCACCACATAGAAACAGAAAGAACACTGCCAAACTCATTCTATGAGGCCACTGTCATTCTGATTCCTAAACCACAAAAAGACCCAACAAAGAAAGAGAACTTCAGACCAATCTCCCTCATGAACATAGATGCAAAGATACTTAATAAAATACTAGCAAACCGAATTCAAGAACACATCAAAAATATCATACATCATGATCAAGTAGGCTTCATCCCAGGAATGCAGGGATGGTTCAATATACGAAAGTCTATCAATGTAATTCACCATATAAAAAAGATGAAAGAAAAAAAACACATGATAATCTCGCTAGATGCAGAAAAAGCATTTGACAAAATCCAACACCCCTTCATGCTAAAAGTCCTGGAAAGAACGGGCATACAAGGCCCGTACCTAGAAATAATAAAGGCAATATACAGCAAGCCAGTGGCCAACATTAAATTAAATGGAGAGATGCTTGAAGCATTTCCTCTAAACTCAGGGACAAGACAAGGATGTCCACTTTCACCATATCTCTTCAATATAGTACTTGAAGTTCTTGTGAGAGCAATAAGACAACTAAAGGAAATCAAAGGGATAAACATTGGAAATGAAGAAGTCAAATTATCCCTATTCGCAGATGATATGTTAGTATACATAAGCGACCCCAAAAACTCCACCAAAGAACTCTTACAGCTGATAAACAACTTCAGCAAGGTGGCTGGATACAAAATTAACTCAAAAAAATCAGAAGCCCTTCTTTATACAACAAACAAGCATACCGAAAAAGAAATAAGGGAAACAACCCCCTTCACAATAGCCACAAACAATATAAAGTACCTGGGGGTAACTCTAACCAAGCAAGTAAAGGACCTATATAACAAGAACTTCAAGGCCCTGAAGAAAAAAATGGAAGAGGCATTTAGAAGATGGAAAGATTTCCCGTGCTCATGGATAGGTAGGATCAACATAATAAAAATGGCTATTCTACCAAAAGCAATATATAGATTCAATGCAATTCCTATCAAAATACCAACACAATTCTTTATAGACTTGGAAAAAGCTATACTCAACTTCATATGGAACAACAAAAAACCCAGAATTGCTAAATCAATCCTGTACAATAAAAAAGCATCTGGAGGTATCACCATCCCAGATTTCAAGCTGTACTACAGAGCAATAATAATAAAAACAGCATGGTACTGGTATAGAAACAGACCAGTGGATCAATGGAATCGAATTGAAGACCCAAACATGGACCCACACACCTATGGCCAACTAATCTTTGACAAAGAAGCCAAAACCGCACAATGGAAGAAGGACAGCATCTTCAACAAATGGTGCTGGTCCAACTGGATGTCCACTTGTAAAAGAATGAAATTAGACCCATACCTATCACCTTGTACAAAACTTAAGTCCAAGTGGATCAAAGACCTTAACATAGGGCCGGTCACACTAAATCTACTAGAAGAAGAAGTAGGAGAAACCCTCGAACTCATTGGCACAGGTGACCACTTCCTGAACAGAACACCAACAGCTCAGGACCTGAGATCAACAATCAATAAATGGGACCTCATGAAACTGAAAAGCTTCTGTAAGGCAAAAGACACTGTCATTCGAACAAAAAGGCAGCCTACAGACTGGGAGAAAATCTTCACCAACCCCACATCTGATAGAGGGCTATTAACTAAAATCTACAAAGAACTCAAGAAACTAAATGCCAAGAAACCAAATAATCCAATCAAAAAATGGGAGACGGAGCTAAATAGAGAATTCACAAAGGAGGAATCCCTAATGGCCGAGAGTCACCTGAAGAAATGCTCAACATCCTTAATCATCAGAGAAATGCAACTCAAGAAGACCCTGAGATTCCACCTAACACCTGTTAGAATGGCTAAGATAAAGAGCTCAAATGACAGCACATGCTGGCGAGGGTGTGGAGAAAGGGGAACCCTCCTCCATTGCTGGTGGGAATGCAGACTTGAGCAACCACTATGGAGGTCTGTCTGGAGATATCTTAGAAATCTAGGAATAACTTTACCTCAGGATCCAGCCATACCACTTCTGGGTATACACCCAAAGGACACCTCACGGAGACATAGGGAAGTCTCCTCATCTATGTTCATAGCAGCCTTATTTGTAATAGCTAGAAACTGGAAACAACCCAGATGTCCCTCAACTGAAGAATGGATTAAAAAATTGTGGTACATCTATACAATGGAATACTACTCAGCTATAAGAAACAATGAAATCATGCAATTTGCAACCAAATGGATGGATCTAGAGAAGCTCATCCTGAGTGAGCTAACCCAGACTCAGAAGGATGCACATGGCATCTATTCACTTATAGTAGGATTTTAGCTATATCGTACAGGATATCTGTACTACAACCAACACACCAAAAGGAATATGGACATAAATTTCTTTTTTCTTTTCATTTCTTTTTCTTTTTCCTTTCCCTCTTTTTTTCTCTTTCTTTTTCCTCTCTTTTTTTGTTGTTGTTCTTTGTTTTTGTGGGTTTGTGTGTCTGTTGGTTTTTTTTTTCTTAGTTTCCCCCCCCCCCTGCACCCCGTAGCAAGAAGACACCTTTCACTGGCAGTACTGCCTCGTAGACCCCCGGTGTATGAAGAGGCCCTCAGCCCTCATATGACTCCTGATCTGTGGTGAGAGACTGGTATGCAGGGACACTCCACCCCAGAGGATCAAGATGGAAGGGTCAGGGAGTAGAGCATGGGAGAGTGGGCCTGGGAATCAGGAAAAGAGGACAATATGTCAAGGATGTAACCTGTAGCAACAAACAAATAAATTTACTAATTAAAAAAAAAAACAGATAACAACGTTAATACACTGTAAATAAATTAAAGGACACAGCCGTTCAACCTGGTTTTATGAACCTCTAAGTGTCGAAAAAACGTAGAGCTAAGGTAAAATACAGGAGAAATGTGGTGTTAACCCATGCCTTTAACTTCAGCAGAGATGGGAGGAGCATCAAAGTGTTAGTGGACTTATAAATTCTAGAGTTACACGGAAAAGGGTGGTGAGGGTACACACCCTTAATCCCATCATTCAAGAAGAGTACACCCTTAACCCCAACAAACTAGAGACAGAAACAGGCAGATCTCAGAGCTCAAGGTCAGCCTGATACAAAACAAACTCTAAATAAAGAAAAACTTTGATCCAGGAGTGGTGGAACACATCTTTAATCCCCTTAGATGGGAACCACAGGTCTTGGATCCCAATATTTAGAATGCAGAGACACACACATAGGATTTGGAAGGACCTAAGTTTAAAAGCTACTTACAAAAGGCCCACACAACACAAACAAATTGTCCTTCGAGACCTCAAAATATATACACTAAAGCTGGTTTAGCTCCAAAATAACAAATTAATTTCTTCTTTAAACCGGATTGAAAGATAACTCTTTAGATATTGTCAAAAACCAAATTTGCTTCAGGAGAAATATTACCTACCCCCCCCCCAAAAAAAAGAGGGTGATTGTCCCTGAGTGAGGAATAGGGCAGGGCTCTGTTCTTATCATTCCAGGAGAATCAAAGCATCCATTCAAGGAACCCAGGGACAACTGGACAACGGAAACCTCAGCAGAAATCAGAATCAGACACCAAAAGAAGATGAGTGACCCAGATGATTCAGCCTGACAGACTCCCTCAATAGATGTCTCCATCAAAAACCTACAACCACAACAACTCAATATCGCTAAGACCGTTCAGCCCTACACAATGCCCCAGCCAGAACCTCAGTAAAGCCTGGAAGTTCAACTTCTGCCTACAAACTCCTTAGGTCATCTAAACAGCTGAGAACAGAAGGATTGAACATAAAAGGATTGTATAAACATTTTTAACCATTTTTCCATTTTGGTTTGGGCCCCAAACAGATTTACTACGACCCAAATCAGCAGGAAGTCATTTTAAGAGAGCAACGTCCCATACCCAGATGGTGGGGAGGGTGTTTCTCCGCCCCCCCCCTTTTTCGGTTATTTGAAGGACAACTGAAAACACTATTATTTAGGGGAAGAGATTACAAGTTGTTAAATGGTCCTGTTTAATGGGTTTTGGAGGTTAGACCCAGGGTATTCCTTCTTTCCCTTTTCTGTATCCTTCTTTATCTCCTATGTAGGAATGCACGGACGAGAGAAAAATCGAGACACAGCACAGGAAGGATCAAGAAGAAAGGTCACATTATTGAATATGCCCTTATACCCTTGTATATTGATACAAAATTAATAGTATATTTGGCTAAAGTGGTATTGACCATTGTTTATTGTGCAAAAATAAGATTGTATTGGTCTACGTCAGTATTGATATTTGTATATTGATACGAAACTAAGATTATAGTTGGCCACAATGGTATTGACCCTTGTATATGAACGCAATATTAAGATTGTATTGGGCTGCATAGGCATTGATCTTTGTATATTGATACAAAATTAAGAGTATATTTAGCCACATTTGAATAGATCTTTGTATATTGATGCAAAATTTAAGGTAACGCTTCCTAATGGTATCGTACTTAGAGATACTTAAAAATGAAATGTGAAGTTCTGTCCTCTTGATACCAACCATCTTAAACTGTTAGGATAGTTAAGAAAAACAAACTCCTAGTCATGCATGCATGACACCTTATTAGCTACTAAGACAGTCTATCACAGATATTCTCTAAGCTACTCAGTAATCAAGTTGTTAAGAGACAAGCAACATTTGCTTATCTAAATACAAGAGATAGATAGGGCATCTTCAAAAACCCCAAGAGATCTGCAGAATATGGCATTCAAAGATGTGGTCTTAAATTAAGATTTTTTTTTTGATATCGTGACATATCATCTCCTGACAGCATCCCCTATTCTACTCCAAGTAGAAGAAAAGCATCGAAGAATCTCCAATGTGAGATGGTTGAATTAGTGGCAAGCCTATCTCTTGACATGTAAAAACTCCTTGCTTCAACTGCAGACAGACTGCTGTCCAAAAGGGACAAAACTTGGTAGCAGGGAAGTCGACAGCCTAGCTGTGCCAAGACAGGGTAGGTTAGTCCTTCACAATCCCTGCTCTACAATAAATGTCTGTCAGAGAAACAGGACCAAAAAGGCTGAAGACTGATGCTGGAATGTATGGAGAGAAAATGGGAACTGTCCAGGTAGTCACTCGTTTGTCATTTCTTAGTATTGGAAGCTGCAGGCCCTGCACTTCCTATACAATCAGATATATTTATCCTTCTTAGCTCTCTGAGGTGGTTGAAGAATAGACAGCTTGAGTCTCATAGCTAAATTTTGAGTTGTTTAGGAATCAAGAGGGCTTTCTAGATCTAAGAAGATGGTTATAATAGTGATGCAAGTTAGTATGAAAACTAAGTCAGTTATAGAACTTTAAACTCATGGAGATGGTTAGAAGGTAGAAGGTTAAAGTCAGGGGCCAAATATGTATGAACTGGACATTGGGAAGGTACACCGGGCCATTTAACTCTCATAAATGTGGCATATTTAATTCTGCTGTTTTGTACAGAATTTACTGTTATAAGAGAAAGAACCATTTGTTGGAATGAAAAGTGAAGCTGTGGGGGGGGGGAAGAGGGTGGAAGGGTGGGACAAGAAGGGGGAATAGGGAAGGGTTTGCGACTGAGATGTAACTTGAAAAAAAAATAAAGTACTTATTAAAAAAAACAAAAAAAAAAGAAAAGAATTGAGCAGTTATTACTGTATTCATAACCTCTTAAACTAATCTGGCTTTCTGTCAGCATAAATCTCAGAGATACTTGTACTTTGTGGCTTTTCTGCCTCAGCTGAATCTCTCTTACTATCTCAATGCCTCTGTATCTGACTGAATCCTACTTCCTCATCTAACTCCTCCACCCCTGGATGGCAGGAAGTCCAGCCCTATTCTCTCTTGCTCAGTGATTGGCTGCAAACTGTTTTACTGGCAATCAGGGGACAAGTGGGGAGCAGTACTTATACAACATTGAGTCAGATTCATAGAACAAGGATTATAACCAGATATAGGGTTACAGATTAGTATTTGAATTACACAATAACCTTATTCCTACACATAACTGTATTTATATGTATTTCTCTTTATCCAAAATTTGACAACGTTTTGGCATTTTATTAGAATTTGTGAGGACTATTTTCATAGGGTTCCTGAGATGGCTTTCCAGTACTCGCATAGAATAGTTTTCAACTACCTGAAACTCAAGGTTCAGTGTGATTCAGTGCCCTCTTCTGACCATTGCGGGCATCTACATTCACATGTGCAAACACCCAGAACCATAAGTATACATATAAAAGTTTGAAAAAGTGATATATAAAAAACCTTACAAGAATGACTTTTGGGTTGATATACTGTTATATTTTTGTTGTTTTCCAAATTAGCTCTTTCATTTAATAGTAGTAATTTAAATGTTTGGTTATATTTTATTTTTAGCTTTTTCTTCAACATTTTTCATTTTTCACTTTGATATATAGGACTTTTATATTCATTGTGTATATGAACCTTTGAAATCCACATTGTTATAAAAATGGTGATTTGTTAATATTTCTAATTCAATACTTTTCTTTATGTTGCTGTGATAAATGCCATGATCAAAAATGATTTGTGAGGAAAATGTAGGCATAAGGTTATTATGTAATTCAAATGCTAATTTCTGTACCCCCCATAACTGGTCACAATCCTTGTTTTGAGAATCTCCTATCACAATGCTGTGTAAACACTGTTCCCCAATTTTCCATGATGTGCCAATAAAGCAAGTAACAGTTGATCACTAAGCAGACAAGAGAACAGGCCAGGGAGGAGGAAGAACAAGGGCACTGTTAGAATAAGATCTAAGCAAATGCCAAATCCAGCAATGCAAATGTCTCAGGGTCTTACTTTGGGACTCATTCCTGATCTTCTGGGCTCCAGAAGGCTTGAATAGTCTTGGTCAGTCCACCTTCTTTGTGTCTGTCATTCACAGGCACACAGCTTGCCTCATTGGCTCAGTCAATCTTCACTCCATATCTCCTGCTGTCCTTCGTGGCTTTCCTACAGTCCTAACAATCTCAGTATGCTTAGGTTTTCCCTGTAAGTGAGACTGCACAGGCACCAATGACTTCTGGTATTCTCTTCAAGGAGTGTCTGACAATGATACACAGTGCCAATCCTCAGTTCCTCTCAATGACCCCTTCATGCTTCCAAACTAGTATTATGTAGGACATTTTTACACATTACCAAGTTCAACTGTCACCTTGAGATGAAGCCTTGGTCCCTCTTGTCCCTCTGGACACAGCTTTTGTGTGCTGATACTGACAAAATACTTATCAGATTTTGAGTCAGTGATGCTGGACGCTTATTAATCACAGTTGATTTTTTTCACTTCCGGTTAGTAAGCATTCATTGTGTCAGAAGAACAAGGAAGGTTTCTGTTAGATAGGCATTAATAGAGGTGACACAGAAGTAAAGGAAAGTAAACTGGCATCTCCAGTAGCATAATTGTTCTTTAATCAGAACCACAGAAGGGCTGCAGTCTCTCTCCAGGAGTGATATTGTGGTGGAAGTTTGGATTTCTTTGGAAGCATAGTTGTGTTGAATGAATGTGTAAGGGTTGTGGGAGTGCTGGAGCCAGGCCGACTGCAACTGCTGCTGTGGCACCATTGGCATTTTGCAACTGTTTCTTTGTATGTGGATTTGGATGGAGTGCTGGCTTTTTGGCCCAGGTTTGTGGTGCAAACCTGAGGACATCTTCATCTTGGTATCCTTTCTCCTGTGCCTAAAGTTGGTGAGTTAGGAGATGTTCAGAGTTATTAGTAAATAGTTTAAAGATATGCCTTCACAAGATTGTGTCTGCAAAACATCTTAGGGTTTCTATGGGAGGAAAGGGGGGATATTTTGGATGGAAAAGTTCATCTGCACATAAGTTTTCCTGCAGTAAATCTGCAGGTCAGTTCCCTGGCTGTCTGAAACTGGTAGATAACAGCACACAGATTTGATAGTTTTACTTCTTCCTGAACCTTCACAACCCAGTTCTCCATTGTTTTATTTCCCTTAACATCCTAACTCCTGTAGAACATTCCTTTAATATCTGTGCATTCAGTGGCTGTTCAGTCTAAACTTTCAAAAGCATCCATTTCCCTCACACAAACAAGAGATTCCAGAGCATAAATGCCACATGGGCATGATTATCATAACAATAGCCCAGTCTTTGGTACCAGTTTATTTTTGAGCTTCGTTCTATTGCTGAGAAAAGCATCACGAACAAAAGTAACTTGTACAAGAAAGGGTTTATTTGGCTAAAATGTTATAACATTATCAGGAAAAGCTAAGAAACATGTTGTCAGGAAGTGAATCAGAAACCATAGAGGAATAATTGCTTCATGGATCAGCTACATTTCTTGTGCAACCCAGGCCCACTCAATGTGTTGAGCCTTTCTGCATCAGTTAGCAATCAAGACCAGGCCTCAAAGACATGCCTGCAGGTGAATCTGAAAGGAGCAGTTCTTCAATTAAGATTTCCTCTTTTCAGGTTTGAATAGCTTGATAACCTATTGACAAAAAAATGAATGAACATATCCAGTACAAATAGACAACCCTAGCCTGATGTGGAAAACCTTAGTGTGTGTTTTTAATTTGTTTTCCTTTGTATTTAAAATATGAAATGTCACATGCTTGATAAGCACCACAAAGTCAATATGTTGATATGTAGCCACTAAACCACTTATGCACAAAATTCTAGATTAAGAATATGTTGCTTCAGAGAAGATCCCTCCTATATTGTCTAGCAATCTATCAATTGCTGTACATTTTTCATCTATTATTTGGACTATATCTTTTGAATTTCTCATAAGGTTATTAAACTATTTTCTATACTCAGAAACACACTTTTTCAATCCTGTTATGGATGTATCTTTCTTGTTCTCAGATTGTTTTATATTTATAGTGTATTAAAAGAAACAAGACAAGCATATGATTTTGTAAGCAATTTTATGTCTAAAGCCTGTATCAATTATTTTGCTGACATATTAATATTTTTATTGAAATAGGTCACAGTTTTATCACATAGGTAGCATATATGTTTCCTGTGAATTCAAATGTAACTTCTTGGAAAGAGGAGAGAGGCTCATAAGACTCAGAAATATAATTAAACTCATGAGGCTTGAGAAGCTTAAGAAACTTCCAGGAATTATAAAGCTCAGACATATTAATATAATCCATAGTCATTCCTTGATGTTATAAAAACAGTGATAAATTGCTGGGAAGAAGAGATTTTTTAAGCGGAGTTGCACAATAGTTTAACAGAAGAAAGGTCTTATGACTCATGATCCATGTTGAGTGGGCATTTTGAAAATATAGCTGCCTTTGAATCACTCTGGAAATAACTTTTATAAATTTAAGGTTTATCAAGGTATACTTGGGTGGAATTGTTTCTTTGGTCTTTTGCCAGTGCCAGGTCTGAAGTGAATAGATAATTTTTCATGTGTTTGCACAAGGTAAAATCAACAGACTATTATACTTTACATTAAATTATATCTTATGATAATATCATATCAAATATCTTAAAGGATGATAATATTTAATGCAGAATGCAACAAAGAATTTGAATGAAATCTAGCATTCTTTAAAAACATTACCATATCCAAAAATGTTATGGCATAAGTACATTAACAATCCTATCTTCTGTATAGAAATGTAGGCATTTATTATTCAAAATTGAATGAGTGTGTTTATTCTTTTTCTGCATAAAGCCATTTTTCTTTCAATTTGGCATTATGATTATTTCAATACAAACCTATGTTTTTAAGGATTTTGTAAACATGTCTCCAGTTGAATCTTAGGAACATACAGCTAAATGTTTTTTCATTTATAATGTATGGAGCATGATAGTTCCTCACATGGTTTTACACCAAAAGAAAAGAAGTGGCTTGAGCATTTCTCATGCCCAAAGTTATAGATGTTGATCCCTCAAGGTAGGGAAAATATTCCCCTTCCTATTAATGAAGAATTTGAAACTCAGACATATCCAAAACCATACCCATTCAAAGGGTCCTGAGCTGTAACTCCCGGAGGACTAGCTTTCTTGGTGCCCAAAAGTAACATTAAATCTTTGAAATGAGAGAAATAACCAACAATTGTGCACAGCCATTATGCATATAAATCACAACAACAGCCAGCCTAGCACTATAACCATAAGTGTAACAAAAACCTGTTTAACTGGACTTCAGGTCCACTTAGCAAGAAAGAAATCATGCCTCGTGCTGGAAACCTAGCCACTTGATGGAGAACTCACAATTACTACTCTACTAGACCAGCATAATCCTCAACTATATTATAAACATTTGTTCTTATACCCATAGAAAAGTGTAGTCGTCATCTATCATAGAAAAAATTTCCCTTTACAATAAATGGAGGCTACTATAAAACAAAAATAAGCAACAAAACAAATATAAAACAAACAAACAAAAAACAATAAAAATTCAGTCATGGAGCCTCATCCTAAGGAATAAATCTGCAATACAACTCAAGAACTTAAAGCTTATGGATCATTGCAGAAGAGGGTGTAGACAAATTAGAAGAGCCATGTGATTGGGTAGTTGCTATGACATTGTGTCTCCTAGTAATGTCAGAAGTCACATATCTTGCCAATATGACTGCATAAAAATGAGCTAAACAAGGACAGTGGCATTACATAAGTAAAAATGAAAATGGAAAACCCAGGAGGCCTCGACCCTACACAGAGAATTAGGCAACTAAGGAATTCTGGAAGTGAGAGAAATAGTTTTCCCTAGAGAAAAAGCACACTAATTATTTACCTAATACTAAATTGCCAGCCTTAAAACTATAATGTAACTAAAATTATATAGGCTGAGCTCAATATATTTATGTATTTAGGAGTATGTTTGCATGCACATATACATATATGCATGTAACAGCAATTAGTGAAAAGAGGTTTTGACTTTGAAAGAGAGGATAGAAGTATATATGGGAGAGTTTTGGAGAAGAAAGAAACAATGTAATTATCACAAAAGATAAAATGAATAAAAATAAAAAGTCTGTAGTTTTTAGAATAACTTCTATATTTTTAGAATAGCTCCTGCAGTTTTTAGAATAACTCCATAGTTTTTACAATAACTTGGAAAAAGGGCTTCCATGGTAGCAATTATGTCCTGGCAGCTTTTAAGAGGAGACAGAAAGGTCATCACTTAATCGCTAGATGGAAAATAGTGAACATGAACAAGCCATGACTCACCATTCTTTCTACAGAAAGTTTTCATTGCCAAACAAAACCCCCAGAAAACAGTATGCTAGATATAGATATAGTGAACCAAATTTGTCAACATTCTAAGCAAAACAGCATACTGAAGAGATATATCTCAAGTAACTGACATTATTGACCCAAACACAAGATCAGTCTAGAAATTAATTACTCTCCAATGAGACAGGGCTCTATCATTCTTCTGGATAACTTGGAATTATTTTAGACTAAGCTGATGTCAAACTCACAGAGCTCCCTCTGTCACTGCCTTCCAAATGCTGAAGTTAAAGCTATGCACTAACATGACCAATTATAATGTCTTTATCTTTATCTATCTATCTATCTATCTATCTATCTATCTATCTATCTATCTATCTATTTATTTGTTCATTTATTCATTTATTTATTTATTTATCAAGACAGAGCTTCTGTGTGTAGATTTTAATACCCAAGAACTCACTCTGTAGACTAGGCTCTGAGATCCACTTGCCTCTTCCTGCAGAGTGCTAGAATTAAAGGTATGCATCACCATCACACAGCTAATAATTTCATTAATATTGATTATTACAAGAATATATATTTTTCTGGAAGAATTGGTATATTTTTATAGCATGTATCTAGTCACGTGTTGCCTTCTTAAACATTCTTCATTTAATAGCATGCAAAAGATCAGCATATTATTATATATTAAATGTTAAATGCAATTTCACAATTTAAAAAAATGAACCATCACTACAGATATCCTCTGGAAGGATCAAGAATATTAAGATAAATTAGAAAGGCCAATTTCAAAAGAACATTGTACATGATTTCTCTGACCTTCTTGCAATTATCAGTGAATAGTGGCTAGGGTTTAAGGATAGTGGTAATAGGGTGAATATTATACAAGGTCCAAGAGTTCAAGCCGGAGATTAGAATATTTTATTGTTTGGAAACATTAAGGAGGTCTATCAATGCTTGAGAAGTGCGCCATTGAGAGCAGTTTGAGATCTTAAAGCTTACTTACTATTATTTGCTTATTGTTACCTTGCTTTGTATTTTTAATTTGTTCTCTGTTTTGTACTTATGGTGAAAAATATGAGCTCTCATCTTCCTGTTCCTACAGTTATGTCTCCTTACCTTAATGGAATCCTATATTTTTGGAAACATAAGCCGAAACTCTTTCTTTCATAAGTTACTTTTGATCAGGTGTTTTATTACATACTAAACAATGTAATGAAAACAAAATATAGGTTTTGATTGAGTTCAGCAATGAATGACATAAAAACATAGTTATACATGGCACTATTGTCAACTTCCTGTATTTTAATTATGTCTTAGTTATAGAAGAAAGATAATATGAGTGTTAGAGGAAATCTTATTAGCACTAAATATGACCAATTCAACTTTATATGAATTTTTAATTAATACAAACTGAAACTTGAAAACAATTGAAGCAAACATGTAAATGTTCAAAGATCATTTACTTATATCCAGAAAATATACTAGAACAATATACATCTGCTTTTTACATCGCTAATAAATGCACACAAAGAAACAGTGGCTGTAGCAGCATAAGAGCATAACAGGTTGCTTTACTGTTACTGTCAACATGAGAACAGTTCATACAGCATGTATTTGTCGGTAGCCTGTTTTAAACAAAACACCATTCTAAATAATGGGACAGTTAATGACATAAAACATACTCTCTGAGTTTACATTGTAGGGAAAACAAAGATTTTATATATATAGTGTGTGTGTGTGTGTGTGTGTGTGTGTGTGTGTGTGTGTGTGTGTG
>CAJQZJ010033271.1:873039-896305 GCA_907164525.1 Lophiomys imhausi
TGTGTGTGTGTGTGTGTGTGTGTGTGTGTGTGTGTGTGTGTGTGTGTTAGGACAGATGGCTTGCTGCCACCCATTGCTAAAAATATCAAAGAAAATGATGGCAGGAAGGTGGACAGAAAGAAGTGAGGCAAGATAGTAATTAGATGTCGTGAATAGGAGAGAATTTTACAAAGATGTAGCATCTAAACTAGATGTAGGTGAAGTAGAGATAGGAAAGAGGTAGCACATACTGGATATGTTAAGGAAGAGTCATGGGCACCAGTGCATCTGAGTGGTAAGAAGGTAAATAAATTAGTAAAAGGTGAAGATTCCTTAAGAAGTCATTTGTGACTACAGGTCATGGTACATACTTTGGATTTTATCTTGAACTATGAAGTCATTGTGGTATTTTGAATAGGAAATGACTTTTTAACTTTTGGGGGGAGTGGGGTTTCAAGACAGGGTGTCTTTGTGTAACAGCCATGGCTGCCCTGGAGCTCATTGTGTAGACCAGACTGGCCTGATCACACAGAGATCCAGTTGCTCTGCCTCCAAAGTGCTGGGATTAAGGCTGAGCCACAACTGCCCAGTCAATTTTTTTATGTTTAAATCTACAGTTTTAAAAAACACCATATACTTATCAACAGATTATACAAAATGAAAAGAGGAACATTTCTACTGCTGATATAAAAAAAATGTCAAATTTTGTTGTTTTTAAAACAACAACAACAAAAAACTATTCTCTCACATTTCTAGGGACCAAAAGTTCAAAATAAGTTTTGTTGGGTGAATGCTAGGGGGCTACAGGTTAGCTTCACTTGGAGATTTCACAGAAAAACCCCTTTGCCTGACTGTTCCAGCTTCATGAGACCTCCTTGCTTCATCAGCTCAAACTGTGGTTTCTGATGTCAATCTTCACACAGCTGTGTTTTGCTTGTTACCCTCTTTCTATTATGTTATGTTCCATCTAGGCAAGTCAGCATACTCTATCTCAAGATCTTTCATTTAATCAAATTTGAGGAAGTACCCTTCGCTTTGTATATAGCATCCATAAATTTTAGGGATTTGATCACAACTGTTTGCAGGAGCTACCATTCAGCCTATCAGAGTATAATTTTCCAAAAGTTATTGCAGAAGTCTACACCAAGTACAGAAGGAGTGAAGGATAGTAGAGGAAATTGGGATATATTTAAGAACAATTAGCTCTGGAATGTGGTATAGATTTTTGGTAAATTACATATAGACTTTGGTAGAAAGTTATAAAAGAGTCAGGGTAATGCCACCACTATTGACCTAAGCAACTGAGTGATTTAAAAAGTGCTGCTAAAGGGATGAGATGATAATAGAAGCTTTGGTAGTGTGTATGATAGGGTGTTGTTTAATAATTTTATTATTTTGAGAAGCTTCATATATTAGCATTGTGTGTATCACTACTGTCCATCCATTGCATCCTACTCTCTCTCACTTCTCCTTTGCTCTGCCTCTGAAGTTCACGATCTCTTTTTATTTTTGTTACATGTACATACACATATGTGTATATATGTGTATATACACATGTATATATAACATACCTTTGAGTATATTTTGCTTTGTATATATGTGTGTTTGTGTTAGTCATCTGGCCATTTGATATTGGACAACCTTTGTGGGTGCTTGTCTCTGAAAGAGACTGATTCTTCTCTCAGCAGGCATTGATGCCGTATAAGTCTTTGTGAAAGGCTTCGATCATGTGGAATTTCCCTTATCCATATTGGCATTCAATTTGATGCTATCATCATTCTCATTGGTTCAGTCAACCATAATGTTTAGAGTTCCTATGTGCAACTTCTTTTGGTTTATTTTAAGTTAGAGGCTTCTGTTGAGTATCCAATTAGCCACACACATTAGGACTTCATGGACAAGATTTACTCTGGAGTTCGTAGACTACCAGTCTTTATAACATTGATGGTGTTAATACTATAGGGCAGGATGTAATTATCTCAACATAAATTCAAATAATGCAAAGAAAATTAATGAGTCACACATTGTGCAGTACCCTCTGATGCTGTTGAAAAAAGATAGTTTGTAGTTTGAGACTCCCAAACCAGGAATTTGGTTTTTAATATTTTTTATCAGTCATGAGTCCCTAATTAGTTCATATAGAAGTCGCTCAATCTAGCAAAGACCTCAACTAATAATTTCTATTTATTTAACAGATAAACATTTGTATAGAACACATTGCTAATATTGATTTGACTTGTCCAAAAATTTCCAGCCAGAAGAGCTGAATGCATTCTGAATGTTGCTGTCAAACTGATTAAAAATACAGAATTCGTTCTCTGACAGACATTGTATTACAATCCACAGTCCCAAAAAAGCTAAGCAACTAAGCGGGTCCAAGGGAGGATGTTTGAATAGCACTCAGAAGGGGCAATAAAATAGAGGCAGTAGACGAGAGGAAACTCTGTAAGAGAGGGGGAGTGGAAGGAAAGGGAGATCAGATGTGGAGAGAGTGGGGGTGGGAGGCGAGAAGGCAGGGGAAAAAGACAAGAAATTGAGGGGTGTATCGCTGAGATAGGCTGGAGACCAGTAACAGGGTAGGCCCCTGGGAGGATATGGGGGAGACTCTATCTGAGACACCTAGCAGTGGGGGATATGGAAACTGAAGAGGCCTACTTCTAGCTAGGTATGACCTCCAGGGGAAGAGCGATCACCAACCAAACCACAAAACCTTTAACCCAAAAGATACCCTGAATTTAAGAAGTGCAGGGATAAAGATATACCACAAATTGAGGGAATGTCCAACTAATGATGGGTCAACCTGAGACCTACCCCAAGGGAGAGAGCCAACCCCTGTCACTACTAAAATACTCTGTCATGCTTACAGGCAGGAATATTGTGTAACTGCCCTCTGAGAACTTCCATGCTGCAGAGGATCCAAACAGAGTTTGATATTCACTACCAAACATTAGGAGAAGCAGGGGGTGTCTTATGGAAGAATGGGGGGGAAGGATAGCAAGATCCACAGGGAGCAAGAACTCCACAAGAAAACCTACAGACAACTAATCTAGGCCCATAGAGACTGAAACACCAAAGAGCATGCATGAACTGAACCTACTCTCTACCCCCCTCCCACCTATCCTACTTCACCAGTGTGGGGTGACTCTATGTATCAGCACCCCTTAGTTCATAAGTCACATGAAGGCTAAGCGCTTCCTCTTGCACAGGGGGCATACATGGCAGTTACATTAAGGTGGAGTGTCCCATTAACGTGTAACAAAGTCCATGTTCCTGTTCCTTTGGATCTATTGATTATAGGATGATTATCCTGTACTATATGGCTAAGATGCAGCTATAAGTGAATATATACCATGTGAATCTTTCTGGGTCTGAGTTAGCTCCCTCAGGAAAAGCCTTTCTAGTTCTCTCCATTTGGCAGCAAATTTCATGATTTCCTTGTTTTTGATAGCTGAGTAGTAGTCCGTTGTGTAAATGTACCACAGCTTTTTTTTTTTAATCTATTATTTGGTTGAAGGACATCTGGGTTGTTACAAATAAAGCTGCCATAAACATAGGTGAGGAGATTGTGCCCACCTCCACCAGAGGCCATGATAGCATGCAGACCCTAGGTCAGCCTCCCTCTTACAGACCACCAGCTACCTCTGCAGGATGACAATTGCTCCATCAGAAATCAGAAAGGAAATCAGAAACCCAGGTAGGCTGATCACTTGTAGAGCTCCCCAAATCTCTCAGTGTCTGCCAAGTTTATCCTCCAACTGTCCCTTACTTCCTTATCATCATATCCCTGTTTCCAACTCTAGCCAAGACCAGAGGCCATGCCAACTGTCAAAACTTCATCCCCCAACTATGGCAGAAACCCCATTCTGGACCAGAGACCACCCCAGCCATCTGAAGCCTAGCTGCCAATTAAGGCTCATTCACTACTCAATTGCAGGAAACCAGAGTTAGGAGAGGAGACAGGAAACAGAAACCAAGGAACAAAACACACATCCAACAAAGACAAACTCAACAATTGGAACCTAGACCTATAGTCACCCCAAACCCAGATGCCTGGACGCTAGTGTAAGAACATAATCAACAACAGCCAGAGCAATATGGCACCATCAGATCTGAGCCATCATACTAAAGCAAGTTCTGAATATTCCAATACAGCAGAAGCACAAGAAAATGACCATAAATTAACTCTATAAGGATTTTAGAGGCCCTTAAAGAGGAGTTGGAGGTTGGCTGTGAGGAGTGTAGGTAGAAGAAACTACCGTAGGGATGTAATGTATGTGAGAATTAAAAACAAAACAAAACAAAACAAAAAAAATGCAGCAACAACAAACCGTTGTGTCCTCAATAGCTAGAAAGTAATAGTTTACAACAGATATTGCTATTATTTTAATAAATAATAGGGATAAAAGATGCCTGGGGTAGGAAGAGAAACAGAAAAGTCATCAAAAAGAGATCCTCACTCCGGAACTCTGGACTGACTACTTCCTCCAGTCATTTTCTGCTGGATGCTTTAAACTCTGTTCTTTACAGTATTTTCTATTGCTCTGTCTGGTACTTGCTATTTTATCTTTCACATTTACTGTGGGGTACATTAATAAACTCACTTATTCGAAACCCATAGCACAGGTATGGATGATCACTCACCAAATCATTACAGAACATGCACATAAGATACTATCTCCCTTTTATTATATACAATGTCCAGAAATATGTTCTGTTCCTTATTGTTATAGAATAATCAATTATTAGGTAAATTTCATCTGTTTGTGAGGACACAAATGGAGAGTGATCTTAAAGAAACATCATTAGATTATAGGATTATGAATAATCCTATTAAAACATTAATTTTAATATTCTATAGAGACTAAGGTTAACTCAGAGACTAGAAAAATGACATTATTATTATTAGTAGCATTAGTAGTAGTAAATCAGAGCTCTACTAAAGATTCAAGAAGTATAAACTAAAAACTAAATTTCTCAATTTCCAATATGGAAATAATTTTGTAATTATCAATATAATTAACTAGTTAGGGCTGAAGATCAATTTTCTCTTATGTACAGGTAGTGTTCTGTCTAGTTTGTTGATTTTCCAGTAATGTCACTCAAGTCACAAGTGTGCTATTCTGGGATTTGCTTGTCCCTTGTAGGAATCTGAATTTGTGTATATTCACAAGCATAAAGGATGTGATAAAAAGCAAAAATGGAGCAGTTCCTTTTTTTTCTTTTTTACTTTTCTCTTTTTGTTGTTACTCTTGTTGTTTTTTGAAACAGAGTTTCTCTGCATATTTCTGGGTGTCCTGAAACTCACTTTCTAGACGAGGTTGGCCTTGAACTCATAGATTTGCCTGCTTCTACGTCCTGAGTTCTAGGATTAAAGGTGTGCACCACTGCCACACAGGTAGCAGTTTCTTTTTCATTTCTAATAAACTGAAACAATCTTCAACAAAAATGTACTTTTACTGAGCCTATTTAAATAATCTTAATATCTTTAAATTTCATCTGTTCCATCTCCTCTCAGAAAACAATTGCTGTTATCTCTAGGTACATCTGTAGGAAGCATTAAATTAAAAAAAAAAAAAAAAAGCAGAACTTCGATCCAGGGGTGGTGGAGCACATCTTTAATCCCTTCAGTTGGGAACCACAGGTCTTTGATCCCAATACTTACAATGCAGAGACAGGTACATAGGATTTGGAAGGATTTAAGTTTAAAACCTACTTAAAAAAGGCATGCTTAATGCAAACAAATTGTCCTTTGAGATCTCAAAATATATACACTAAAGGGTTGTTTAGCTCCAAAATAACAAAATAATTTCTTCTTTAATCCAGATTGAAAGATAATACTTTATATACTGTCAAAAAAAACCAAATTTGCTTCAGGAGAAATATTACCTGACCCCCCCCAAAAAAAACAAAAAAACAAAAAAACAAAAAATGGTAATTGTCCCAGAGTTAGGATTAGGGCAGGGCTCTGTTCTTATCTTTCCAGGAGATTTAAAGCATCCATTCAAGGAACCCAGGGACAACTGAACAAGGGAAACCTCAGCAGAAAACAGATCAGACACCAAAGAAGACGAGTGGCCCAGACGATCCAGCCTTGTAGACTTCCTCAATAGCTGTTTCCTAAAAAGTCTACAACCACAACAACTCAAAATCGCTAAGATCGGTCAGCTCCACAGACTACTCCAGCCAGAACTTCAGTAAAGCCCTGAAGCTGATCAGCTTCTGTCTACAAACTTCTTAGGACATCTAAATAGCTGAGCACAAAAGGACTGAACATCAAGTGATTCTATTAACATTTTTTAACCATTTTTCCATTCTTATTTGGGCCCCAAACAGGTTTACTACATCCCAAATCAGCAGGAAGTCATTTTAAGAGAGTGAAGTCCCATGCCCAGAAGGTGGGGAGGGTGTTCCCCCCCCTTTTGGTTATTTGATGGATAACAGAAAATTTTGTTATTTAGGGGAAGAGACTACAAGCTGTTAAATTGTCTTGTTAAATGGGTTTTGGATGTTAGACCCAGGGACTTCTATCTTTTTCTTTTATGTATCCTTCTTTCTCTCCTAATTAGGAGTGAATAGACTTGAGAAAAATGGGACATAGACACAGTATAGGAAAGATCAAGAAAAAAGGACAGATTATGGAATATGCCCTTATACCTTTGTATATTGATACAAAATTAATATTATATTTGGCTAAATTGGTATTGATCATTGTATATTAATGCAAAATTAAGATTGTATTGGACTACATCGGTATTGATCTTTGTATATTGATACAAAATTAAGATTATATTTGGCCACAATGGTATTGAACCTTGTATATTGATGCAAAATTAAGACTGTATTGGGCTCCATAGGTATTGATCTTTGTATATTGATACAAAATTAAGGGTAACGCTTCTTAAAGGTATTGTACCTAGTAATGCTTAAAAATGAAATGTGGAGTTTTGGACTTCTGATACCAACCATCATAAATTGTTTAGGATAATTAAGAAATGCAAACTCATAGTCATGCAAGTGTGTCATTTTGTTAGTTACTATGACAGTCTATCACAGTTATTCTCTAAGCTACTCAGAAATCAAGTTGTTAAGAGACAAGCAACATTTGCACATCTAAATACAAGTGATAGATAGGGCATCTTCAAAAACCCCAAGAGATCTGCAGAATATGGCATTCAAAGATGTTTTCTTAAATTAAGATTTTTTGATATCAAGACATGGCAGCTCCTGACAGAACCCCCTATTCTACTCCAAGTAGAAGATGAGCATCAAAGAATCTCCAATGGGAGATGATTGAATTAGTGGCAAGCCTATCTCTTGACAAGAAAAACCCCTTGCTTCTACTGTAGACAGACTGTTGTCCAAAAAGGACAAAACTTGGAAGCAGGTAAGTTGACAGCCTAGCTCTGCCAAGACAGGGTAGGCAAGTCCTTCATAATTCCTGCTCTACAATCAATGTCTGTCAGAGAAACAGGGCCAAACGACTGAAGATCGATGCTGTAATGTATGGAGAGAAAATGGGAACTGTCCAGGCAGCCACTGGTATGTCATTTCTTAGTTTTGGAAGCTGCGGGCCGTGCACTTCCTGTATAATCAGATATATTTATCCTTCTCAGGTCTCTGAGGTGGTTGAAGAGTAGACAGCTAGAGTCTCATAGTTAAATTTTGAGTTGTTTAGGAATCAAGAGGGTGTTCTGGATCTAAGAAGAAGTTTTTAAAATTGTGATGCAAATTAGTATGAAAGCTGAGTTAGATATAGAACTTTAAACTCATGGAGATGGTTAGATAGTAGAATGTTAAAGTCAGGTGCCAAATACATATGGACTGGACATTGGGAATGTATGCTAAGCAATATAACTCTCATAATTGTGGCCTATTTATTTCTGTTGTTCTGTATTGTATTTATTGTTATAAGAGAAAGAACCATTTGTTGGACTGAAAGGGGGAGCTGTTGGGGGAAATAAGATATACCTTAAACTTACAAAAAAGGGAAGAGGATGGGGGGTTGAGGGGGAAGAGGGTGGAAGGGGGGGCGACATGAGGGGGGAGTAGGGAAAGGACGGGATTGTGACTGAGATGTAACTTGAAGAAATAAAAAATAAATTATTAAAAAAAAAGAAAATATCTTGCAACAATATATTCTATGTATTTCATAAATTGTTATAAAATTACTAAAGTACTTAATAAAACAGTACCTGAGATCACCTTATTTCTTCATGTAGAGACTTCATCATTTAATCTGGTATTAATTTAATGCAATAATGAGTTTAAATTTAAATTTCAAATAGAATTATTTGGGTAAATGTTGTCACCAGAATACACTGAATGAATCTTAATGGTTCACTTGTTTTTATAACATCTGTAGTATATACTTTTCTAGTCACTGAAGACAAAAAACTAAACGGGTTTTTTTTTTTTTTTTGTCTCCTAGTTTGAGAGGATTCTGTCCACCAGGGTAGGAAAGACAGGAGGCTGCAGCAATGGGAACATGTGTGAGCTGGTTATAATGCAATGACAATCATCATCAAGAGAATATAGAGCCAAAGCTCAGGCCATGGTCTGGCCTGTAGACAGAGAAGACCCCAATAGTGTCTATTATGAGAAGTATACTTTCTGCAGTTAATACCACCTGCTAAATGTGTCTTAACATGTCATACCATGCCACCAGCTGGGAACCACGTGCATATCATTCTCAAGAATATGAGGGAGACATTTTGCATTCAACCTACAGCAGCATAATTTGATTAATGTAATATATCAATTCACTTAATTTTAAATCTGAAATTTCATATAGTCTGGAACTTACTTAACTAGTTTTCTCAGAATAAGGAATTGCAATATTTATATGGTATCACAAAAGGGAACAAAACACTAGAACTTGACTAATAAAAAGAATGCATTAAACGTCAACAAATTCACGTAAGGTGTCAATTGTTTCCAATTCTTTGCCTCTCAACAGGATGACACGTTGGCTTGTTGACAGTAACTTTAGAGTTTGCAGAGCTTCAAAAATTCTCCCAAGAAGGGAGGGTGTAGTATTTGATAATGTGAAGCACAAGATGCATTATGACAAGTGTGTTAGGAAAATGGAATTGCCACAATATTAAAGAAAAAGTTTATTAGAGATAATTGCTTGCTCTGTTTATATGGTTTCTGTAGGACTAGGGTAAGTAATTTAGTTTACAAAGATTTATAACAGTTTTTATGAAGATATATGAAATTCCAAACTTGCAAGCTTTTAAAATCCTCCTATAAATCATTTTACAGATTTAATTTCTTCCTGTAAAATTTTTATGTGCCCATACACAGCAGAAGGCTTAAATAACCACATGCTTTCTGAAGAGAAAGATAGCAGTAGAATTTTTCCCTATGTATTTTCTATCTAATATATGATGCAGATTCAAAGAGTCCAGTTATAAATGGATAAAAAACATGATTTTATTGCTCAAACTCATGCAGTGTTCTGAGGCATTAGAAGAAAACTCAGAACTATTTTAAAATTGACTTTATCTACACTATATGATAGCCATAGCCTTACATGTCCTATAAATCTCAAAGGTACACATTTTATATTTTTGGTTGTAAGCCTTGTCTTTAAAGGCTGAGCCATCTCTCCATCCCAGGGGTATCAATGACTCAAGACTCGTTGTTGAAAAAGTGGGAAATAGAAGACAAGCCTTACCTCCAAACCTCTCCAAAAATAAACTAACGGCCTAGACAAGAGTACATAAAAAAGAACTCTTAAAAATTGTGATAAGGATATTGAAATGTAGGTTTCCACAATTGATGGCTTCTAGTAGGGGTGCATGTGGGAAGGACTCAGTTTTTTTTAAAGGGGCTGGCCACTGGGAGTTTGAACACACTTCAGTGATTATATGAGTAAGAGAATTGGATATTCTTTTTCTTCTCCTCCTCCTCCTTCTTCTTCCTCTTCTGGAGGTCACAAAGGTGAGAGACATGGGAGGCCTGGGAATCGAGTTTTATTAGGCCCATGATGCAGAATTCCCAAATAATCATTAAAATATGCTGGAAAATGTACACATTTTAAAATTCTCATATTGGGTTCCTACATTATTAACTTAAGAATTCTGGGTAGAGATCACAACTTTGGTTTATAAGGCTGTTAGACTGAAAGCATCATTATAATTGTTATACACTAGCTATCAGTTGTATATGTGAGAGATCCTTGTCTTTGGAAGCACATGAAAGCTGGAGAGGTTAGTGTTTTTATTTAACACCATTGTTCACTGTCTGACTGACTTGATGTTAGGTGAGCAGATTATGAAACACACATATACATATTTAACTTGAGAAGTTTATTTTGGAGTGGCCATAAGTTTAGTGTATGCATTTCTGACACTTTATAAATCATATATTTTTGGTTATATATGTTGATAATCAAAATAAATCCTAAAATCCAACTGGAATTGCTTGGGAACACCACAGGCTTGCTTCCTCTTCTGAGGCAATACAGTTAAAGTGCATGGTTTTGCTCATTATAGGCTCATTTAAATTTGACTTGGTCATTTATACCTAGTCTTATATATCCCAAACGGGAAGAATTCTTTCAGAAAATGCAAATTTTTGGCACATCTTCAAGTATTTATAGGATCTCAAACCCTCTTCAGTCATCCACCTTTATTGGGGAGAATGACAGCTTTAGTTTTGAAAAGAAGTATGACTGTATATGCAGATACACAAATTAGCAACCAGTTAGGAAAATAATAAGTCTCAAATCTCACTATACTAAGAGATATTATTTATGATTATACTTTAAAACTTTGTATTGAACTCAATGCACCCTTTAAAAAGATGAAGCTCATGAGTGTCTACTTTAAATAGTTTTCATCAAATTTGTCTGCACTAGAATGTAAATTTGTAATTAAAAGATACATTTTCAGATTAGGTTTTTGCAGGAGACTTTTAGCTCTCACTTCCTGAAATGGTTCACAAAATCTGAATTAATCAATCTGGTTGTTCAAATTTTCCATTAAGAAATCAGGTTTTATTCTGTTGAATTTTTTTAAGAATGTGACTTGGGTTTTGTTCTTTTGCAATGTTCAATACTCTTTCTTTGTTCTCTATATTAATGTTTTAACTCTGATATACTGTTGGGAGTTTCATGCCTGACCACACTTATTTTGTGTTCAGTGTGCCTCTTGTAACTGCAGGGGTATGCCATTCATTAGCTTAGGAAAGTTTCTTGTGATCCTGTTGAAGATCTGGCCTATGACACTGACTTGGGATTCTTCTCCATCTATGTATGTAATTATAAAATTTGACTTTTCATGTCCTCCCAAAGTTCCTGCTTATTCCTTTCTTATTCTTTTAAAGTCCACTTGTTCTATGCTTGAGTGGCATGATTCCTCTACTTTTCCTTCCAGTCCAGATGTTGTACATTCTGCTTGTTCCACTCTACTTGTAAGGCTTTCCCCTTCCTTTTCTAATGGGTTATTCGCTTTTAAAGAAATTATTAGTATTCTGTCTTCAACTCATCTTGAGTTCTATTCAATATGGCAATATTTTTATTGAATTTCATTGTCAAATCGTGCATTTGTCCTTGTCTTTTCATTCAATCTTGTGTTTATGTTTTCTTGTACATTATTCTGTCATTTATTCTCTTTAAGTTCATTCTCTTTAAAGTTCACTGAGCTGTTTGTTTTTCTGTTCTTTAAACTTCAAATCTTTACTAACATTTACAATTTTTTTTTACATTCTATGTCCTCAGTTTTATGTATTTAATTGGAGAACCACTTCTGCAGAACTGGTGGAATTGCAGGAAACATTGTGTTGAGATTTCAAAAGTTTTGTTTTTTTTTTTTTTGGTTATTGGTTTTTGGGTTGTGGAGTTATTTTCTTGGTTGGTTTTCTAATATAGACCACAGGTAATATATCTGAATCTCTAGGCAATACTAACTAGCTAAAATGTGAGGTAGTCATTATTCCTGGGAAGCAGTCAGTGAGGAGTGTATCACAGACAGCATGTCTCCAGGGAAGTACAGTTAGGTTTACCTGTGTCTCTATAACACACAGGCCAGATAGAGGGGCCCTGGTTGGAAAAGCCAGTGATTTACCCAGTATCAAAGGGAAGGAGAGAGAACAGTAGGTCATAAACCCTGTTTGCTTCCAGATTGCTACTGTTATGCATATGAGCTTTCTATCCCATTCAGATGACATATTTTTAGTCAGTCTCTGAGTGGGAGTAATGTGGATGCAGGGAACTCATTTTGGAACCAATACTCTAAAAATCTGACTAACATATGATAAGACTTGTGCAAGAGAATGCTAAATTGTGAAGACAATGACAGATAAACATATTCAGCTGCAGCAAGTAAAAGACAGCTTCTCTTTGGTTGTTGATTAACTAATAGTAACCAGATTTTGAAAACAAAGTGCACAATTTTTTGTTTGTTTCATCATCCTGTTTCCTGGCTTGTCCTGAGGTGAGATTATAGTCATTGCCACAAATCTCAGCTGCAAACTAAATGTATCTTTAAAGAATTTCACACATAACCTAGCTGGGTGGCCATATTAAGCCCCAGTAGGATAGGAAGTGCTTAGCCCTCATTTGACTGATGAACTGAGGGGATTTGATATGTGGGGGCTCCCCTCATCAGAGGAGAAGGAGAAGACAAAGATGGGGACAAGGAAGGGAGGGCAAGACCTGGAGGGGAATAGGGAGGGGACTTTGATCAATAAATTAATTTAAAAAATGGGTACAATGAACCAAAAAAAAAGAATCTCCCACATACAAAATTTCAATATGTAATAGAGAATTAATCTATATGTACTTAACGTGATGATAGAAAATAATATTAAATTGAATAGGTGAAAAATTTGGTATATAAGTATGGAGATAAAAAGATAGGTAACAAACTTTTTGGTAATTGTCAAATACAGTAGATACTCTAAACCAATAAAAAATTTTAAGATACCATAGAATAAACAGCTCTTAATTACTACAATTCACATTAACTGTTGGATAATTAAATACAGGTTTGTATTTATTATCATCAAAATATAATGCCAATATTAATCTTCTAGAAATTAATTTTACTTCTTGTTTTAATCTTATTTGTTATTTTCACAGGGATCTTTCTAACTTGACTATATATATATATATGTGTATTATAACTAAGGAAATAATATACTGTAGTACTAAATTTCCCAGTTGATATGTTTAGAATCATCTCTTTATTTTGTGATAGTTTACATTTAATAAAAAATATGAATTAATAAATTTTGACTTTGGTTATCAGAAACGTAATACTTTTGGTATTCCCCTAACAAGGTAATGAGTTAAACTCAAAATAAAATAACTTCTATCTCCAAAAATTGCCTCATAAATGTATGCTAGTATCTTATTTTTTAAAAAAACTACTCCCATAAATTATACACTAATTCACTTTGTGTATAGCATTATAGTAGATTGATTGATTTAGAGAAAAGAATAATTTTAGAGGAAACTATATCCTAAAAACCATAACCTGGCTTTTGTTTTGTGTATGTTGCAGAGAACTGAATCATGGTTTTCTAAAATAGAGAAGCATACTTCCACTGAACTACATTCTTTGGCATTGAAAATCAGATTTAAAATTTACAGTAATTCCAATCAGGAGGCTGCATCAATTCAATCTATAAGATGTTTCATAGAAAATATATTTTAAAAAGTTGAATATAGAGTCATAGGTCAAGAACAAAGATGAACACATAATATACATAAGAATATAGCAAATAATGCTTATATGCATAATAGAAATAGATTAAAGAAGGAATATTGATATATAAAATGTACATAAAACTACAGATACCTGGAAATAAAATGAAGCAGAGAACATGGAGTAGGAGAATCCATGAGCCAGGCTGAGAAGTTGTGGAAACATAGGGACCTGAGTTCTGATCTAGTACCTATATACTGGCATGTCTGTTTATTCCCAGAACTGAGGAGTCAGAGACAGAAGAACCCTTAGAGGTTGTTTCTATCTAAATCTGTGAGTTCCAGTTTCAGTGAAAGACCCTATCTCAGGAGATAAGATAGGGAGCAATTGAGGAAGGCACTAGGCATTGAACTCTTGGTTCTAAACAGATTTTTCACACACAGCCAAACGTACTCCCAAGCCCTCCACCTCCCTACAAGTTTGAATTTCCATTCCCATTTGCTGTGTAACCTTTTCATCTTCTAGACATGCTCCTTAAGCAGGAAAGTAAACAACTCAAAATATCAAGGATTCTCTTGAAACTGACCAGGTCCCTCTCCCTCCTGAACTAAGGAATAAAAGCTGCAGGGAAGATTCAGGCATGCCAAGCTGCAAGAAAAGACTCCCAGCCACGCCAAAGTTCATGGAAAGACTCTCAGACAAATCAAGCTGCAAAGACAGAGTCCAGACCAACTGCCTAAGAGAAGCACATTCTAACTCAGCTGCCTGGAAGAGTAAGTTTAGACCAGCGTCACAAAGGACATTCTCCAATCTGTTGGGCTGTCTGCAGGCTGTGTAGTGTGCTTCAGGATTCCAAGTTTTTGTGAGATGTCACTCATACTTGTTAGGACCTTGGTGATTCAGTTATCTTGGAGTCATTTCTGCTCTTGTGCCTAACTCTTCATCCATATTCCTGTAAGTATCCCCAGTAAAACTCATGGTTCACTAAGCAGGACTTTGATGGCACCTGTACTTTAGTCTGTCTTAGGTGCCAAGCTGGGGTGAGTAGATGTGTGTGTGTGTAGCATATCCCCTGAGGTTTTGTTGCTTATTTGATGCTGAGTAATAAAGTCTTACCTAACTAGTATGCTCAATTTCATAAAATTTATGTAATATACACTTTAGCTGAAGAAGCAGTGGCCTGACATGATATTCAAGTCATTGTGATTCTGCTTTACAACATTTCTTCATTTTATTCAACATATGTTTAATAGGCTTTATTCAGTGTCAGATCCTCAAATGAGATATGGTGAACTGTGACCCCAGACATCATGTAGACTAGAGGACTGAGAAAAAATTAGGGTTTCTGAGGTGATAATATTGTGTAGGGAGTCTAGGGATGATAAGAAATAAAGGCACATTTAAGGTCATTCCTTAAGTCCCTGATTTAGCCTATGTGGATCAGAAAGGCTCTGAAAAGGAAGTAACTTTGAAATCAAAAATCTCCCAGGCTTACTAACTGGTAATCCAGAAGTACGGAGAGAGAAGCCATATTGAGGAGCAAAATCCCTAAAGAGCAAGAAGTCACATAATGTGAAGGAAACAAAACATTGTAGAGTTGTAGAGTACCATGTTAAATTAAGATGTGATGAGACTCTCACCTTCCTGGCATGTGAGAAATAACTGGCCATTTTGCCCCAGATTCGTTCTCTTCTCTACCTTTGCAGACTTCTATTCTTCCCTTTTTCTTTCTAACCGTCTGCTTCTCTCTCCCTTTCTTCAATCCTCTTTTTTTTTCTTTTTCTTTGTTTTATTTTTGAGACAGAGACTTACTTTATAGTCCTGAATGTCTTGGAACCCACTGTGTAGTCTAGACTGGCTTGTGAAAACCCTTTAGCATCCCTGTTTCATGTTTCCTTTTTCTTCCTCATTTTCTTCATTCATCCTTCTTTTATGAGCCTGAAGATAATCACTACATTCCATCTCCCTAGGTAAGCTCAACTACTCCCAGGACTGTCACTGTCAGTGAAATCACCACATACAACTAACTATCCTGTGTATTCATTTCTCCTCAAAACTTCTAACCTGCAGGCATTGTTATTCAACTGCCAACTTGGAAGAAAGTTTGTCATATCTTTAATTTTAGTTGAGTTTTTGCCAAATGAACATTGATCTTATGTTCTACTTCGTTCATAGCCAATTACTTCTCCTCTTGTGAGGTAAGACTGAGACATTGAATGAGATTTCTCACCTTCGAATGTGACTGGCATTTCTGAGCTTCAACTTTCTTTAAGTGAACAGCCAAAGAATTCAAAGGGTTTTTCATAAAAGTTATTTGAAGTATTATCTTTTTTTCTTTTATTTTCATCAAGGCTTTCTATTCTACCTTTCATCTAAAATGACAGGTTTTACTGTATATGGCAAAAGAGTAATTGCAGTTTCAGAATGAGGATGTCATTCCCTTGGGTGGCAGGAGATGAGGTAGCCTGCCTGAGACCCAGTGCTGGTGATGTCCCTGGGGAAGTTGGACTGTAAGATGGAGGTAGTACCCCATACGCACCATAAGAACTGCATGGTGCATAATGCTTATACCCAAATAAGGGAAAGTGAGATTTGAAAACAGAGATTGGAAGTTTTCTCAAAAGACATTTTTAATATGATTCTTAAACTACAGAAGAGTGACAGAAGTAGGTTCTATATTTAAATATACATATAATCACTTGCTTAAAGGTTACCTCAAAGTTCATATGCAGTGTGTTGTAGCTCTTGGAGCGAGGAAAAAGATGATTTTTTCTAGGGCTTTGCAATCAATTCCCACACTTATTACACTCAATTTTCTCAACTAGTTTTATTTAAGGACCTTCCAAAGTGAAATAGATACTTGTTTCAACCAAAACCAAAAACATGTCAACACATAAGTGTCTTGCTCTAAGAAAGCATTGTCCAATATAGTGAACTATTATGATGTTAATTTCATTGTTGTGAGCCTCTTCTGCAAGATAAGTGGGCTTAGATGGTTGAGATGAATATGTTTGCTTATGAGACTAAATGAAGAGTCTCTTAATTCAAAGGAAACAAGGTTATAAAAATATTTTACACTGTAATTTGACAGCTTATATGTAATCAGTCTTGAAATGTTTATGTTGTCCTTGTAACTGAGTAACCTGGTAGCTGTCCCTGAACAATCTTACAATAGCAATAGACTACTGATGATGCATGAGATCTTGTGTTTTCAAAGGTCCTTCAACTGAGCTTTTAATTCTATCTGGGAATTCTGTGCAACTAGAAATACTGTCACAGTTTATATATTTCATGAAGTTTATGAAGTTTTTTATTACTAGTTTTATTATATTTATGAAGTTTCTTAACATCACAGTTAGGTTTTATAACTCAGACCTAGAATCAAAGGACATTTTGATAAATTCAGTCATGCATGTAAGTTATTTAAGTTATGTAAATTGAGGATTTTCCTGTTAATAAATATATATAATTAATCTTTCACTATTTATTCATTCTCAGTTTCACCATTTTCATGATGCCTATCTTGCTAGGTAGCTATTATCAATGTGTGTGGAGGGGAATTTGTGCCTGTTGTTTTGTGTATAAATGTGAGATCACATTTTTATGTAGAGGAGATTACTTGTACATGCTCATGGAAAAGCTAGAGGGTGATGTTGCATGCCTCCTTCTATCAGGTAATCTCAATTTTTGCGATGGTGTCTCTTACTAAACCTAGCATTAATTTTTTGGGAACTCGACTGTCCAAAACACAATTCCAGCATGGGTGATGACTCACAAAAGCTTAAACCTTAAAAAGTTCTCTGAACAACTTGCAAGTGGATTAACTGTTCAGTTTCCTTTGCTGTAAGTTGTTTACCTTTTTATAAAGCCAAGTAAGGGCCTTGGAGAATCTTGCAAGTTTCTATTTTAATGGATGTGTAATGTTTTGTTTACATCCTTAGTTTCAAGAAGCTCCTCTGCTCACCTGGAAGGAATGTTTTAATTTAAAGGAGAAGACTCTAAAACACCATTGTTAGGGGACAGATAAAAACCATTAGAACTCACCATGGCGAGTTTTAAACAGAATGAAGTATATAACAAGAGAGACAGCAGAACATCCATTTAACAACTTTGGAAATCTTGACAGATGTTGGAGATGAAGTAACATTAAACAAGAATTTTTGGTTTTGGATCCATGCTGGTATTGAATCAATGACTTCACACTTTATAGCTGAGTTATGTCTCCAGCCCAAAATGGCTCTATAAATATGATTCTGAGTGAGCCCACAGAGTCTCCATCTGCCTTTGCAAAGATATATAATGAAAATTCCATGTAATTTGCACAGGGAGACCCTCTGGTGTCAGCTCCAAAACAGCAAAGGACTGAGAGTTTTGTGCATTGTGAGAAACAAACAATCAAACAATTGCAACAAAATTGGTTGACTTAAGAGAGATGTCAGAATTTGAATAAGATTAATAAAACTTACACACAGTGTTTTAGGACATGGATATTTGACATGCATGGGGATTCTGAGATTATAGCAAAACAAAGTTGATTAATGTAAATAAATTTTACACTAACCTTTTATCCATTTTATTAAGAATTAAATATGATGCTTATTTTTACTTTTAAAAGATTCTTTGTGGTTGCCCTTTGGATGTAACTGGGTATGAGAAAAAAAAGCAAGGTCACTTTTTTTTTGTGGAGTTATAACCTGTGCAATAAATAAGAATAAATTAAAAGAAAGATGTGGAAAGAAACTTAAGTAACAGGTTTTTCTCCTCTACACACTGCTCAAAACAACAGCATACTAGAACGTAACACCTTAGTTTCATTTTTGTTAGTCATTAGTTTTGTTTCTTTTGGCTCAAGCCCAGAGAGAAGAATCATGAACCTGTAACCATTTCTAATCAGTTCATGAATACAGCGGACAGCTTTATGCGTGTTAACACAGCTATGTTGAGAAAGGAACTTCTGAGAGTGGAGGTTTATTTTTTCCTGTGGGTCCCAGGCACACTAGGATGATCTTCCACTTAAGTGATTGCCTCCCAGGACTTCATAGCTGATTCTTCACTGGAATCATGCTTTGCTAGTGTTTGAAAAGCTTGGCACAGATTTATCTCTTACAGACAACATATTATTAAAAATATTGATCAAAGGAACCCAGGGATCTACTGTGAGCCCCTGACTTACAATCTGTTAGAAAGCAGCTGTGAGCATTTTAAGACTGCTATCTCTATCCTACACATCTGAATTGCAAGTGCAGGTTTTAGGTATAAATACATTGGTTTTTAATCAAATTTAGGGTGTTGTGAGAGGGGTTGCCCACTCCTTGAGCTTCATCAGCAGTAATGGAACCATCATATTCTTCAGAGAGAAGTTATTCTTTAGGACCTCTGCAATAAACTATCAACTCTGCGACTGGTTTTCACAAAGACTAAAGTTCTGAACTAATGTCTGATTGTGTTTGAGGCAACACCAGTCCAGAATAAGGCCAAAATACATATGAGTACTTTAGAGATTCTTTTAGATGAGTAGCATTACAATAAATAAAATAGAAAGAAATAATTCTTACCACTACTCTTTTCTGATTAGCAAATACACCCCTGTCTTTTCTTAATATTACTGAACTTAAATACGCTTAATTTCCAGTTGCAAGTAGACTCAATAATTACTCTCTAAATTATTACTTAAAAATCCATTGCCTTTGAAACCAATCTGGTCCTCCACCTGTTACTACAAAGAATATTGTAGCACAACACATCCACATTCATTCATGTATTTTTCTTATTTTAATTTTTCTTTTATTTTTGAGATATTTTATATCACATTATATATATACACACACATATATATTTACTTTATTTCTTCCTTCCCTTTACTCTCTTTATACCATTCCATATAGCATTCCTGTCTCTTTCAAATTCATGTCCACTTTGTTCATTGTTATGTGCATATATATATAAACTATACATATATAAACCTATATATGCATACATACACACACATATATAATTTCCTAAATATACCCTGCTTAGTCTGCATAGTGCTTCTTGTATGTATGTTTCACAGGTGATAATTTGGTAATGGATAATCAATTGGTGTGCTCTTCCAATGGGGTAGAAATTTCTTTCTCACTCTCTGCACTCATTAGTTGCTTATAGTTATTTGTGTAAAGTTGAGGGCTTGAGAGCTTCCCTCATTTACTTTGGTATGTCTTTTTGTTGTCATCATTCAACTCATGTTTAGGGACAGTCAAGTCAGTAGGACTTTATGGGTATGGTTTATTATATTGCTAGGAGGCACAATTTCATAGCAAATTCTCTGATCTTCTGCACTTACAATCTTTCCAGAGCCTGAGGGTACCAGAGGATTTTGTAGATATATACCTTAGGACTTGGCTCTTCAGCTCTGTATTTTCATTGGTTGTTGCTTTCTGTACTGGTCTCTGTTTCAAAGACAAGTTTGTTCTATGTGGGGTGAAGATTATACTCGTCTGTGGTTATAAAGCAAATTTTTATAATATAATTAAGGAGAATGCTGTTTTAGTAAAGTTGTGGTTGTAGGATCTCCTTCAAGATTCATGACTTCATTAACCCTGGTTCTGGTTAGATTTCTAGCACCATGGTTTTCCTTCTGTTGAGTCGATCTTAAATGCAATTTGAGAGCTATTGGTTACTGGAAAGTATTATCTTGGCATGTTAATTGTGGTTTATGTTTATGTTTGATGGGGTGATATTATACATTCTAAATTTTAATCTCTCAGAAGCCTGCTTGCTGTACATCAAGTAATGCTGTGTTATCTTGCTTGCTAACCATTATCTCTGATAGGTTGAATAAATGCTGAGCCCTGAGATTGGACAAAGATGGAGGTGGGACTAAGGTGCTTGGACTTCTGAAGCAGAGGTTGATGGGTAGAAGAAGTCTCCAAGAGAAGAAGCAAAGAGCAGGAAGGAGGACACATGTCATGGGTTAGAAAAAAGAATCTCATTCCACATGACCAAGAACATCGACAGAGCATGGAGAATAACAATCCAGGGGACCTATGTATATGTCATATTTGGGGAATAGAAATAAGAGCTAGCTTAGATGGGCTAAGATTGCACAATCCAGGCCAAGGCTTGTTAAAATCCATCAGGTCTCTGTGTGCTCATTTATAATGGTGGGTTAAGGATTAGCACAACTGACCAATTAAATATAATATAAATGCTGCTAAATAATTTAATTATTTAATTCTACACATATTCATCATAGATGCATAGGACTATTGGCTGATTCCTTCCTTTTAAAGCTTCAGTAGTGACTTCTGGGGTCAAAAAAGCTTGTCCTCAGGGAGGAATTCATAGTATCTGGTTTTTACTAGGTAGTCTTTATTTCTTTTTTTCTTATAATTTATTTTTTATTTCTTCAAGTTACATCTCAATCACAATCCCCTACCTACTCCCCCCTCCAGTCCCAACCTTCCACCCTCTTCCCCCTCAACCCCCCATCCTCTTCCCTTTTTTTTTAAGTTTAAGGTATATCTTTTTCCCCCTAACATCTACCACTTTCAGTCCAACAAATGGTTCTTTCTCTTATAACAATAAATACAATACAAAACAACAGAAATAAATAGGCCACAATTATGAGAGTTACATGGCTTAGTATACATTCCTTTATTTCTTAAAGAGAATTTCATCCAGATTAGAAAATTTCATATGTATATTTATATACAAAATTATATGTATTTAAATATGTTTTTAAATAATAGTATGATAACTTGCGACTTTCCAGAACATCTTTATTCTTATTTATACATTTGTCTATTGTTGGTTCTATATTAAAATAATAGAAGTGAAATATTGTAAGAGACAAAAAATGACAATACAAGTCTAAAATATTATTTCTCTGGTTTTTTATAGGAAATGTTTATGAACACTTGCAAAGGTGTTAGTGTCAAGAAAATATTGTTTCTGTGTATATGAGCTTAAAGGAATTTTAAATAGTTATTTAAATCTTTCTTCACAGGGTATAGACAGATTTACAATATTAGGAGCTAATATAAATCTTTCTTTAAATGTATATTTTGTATCAAAGATATTCAGTGATTTTTCAGTTGACTTGATGATTATTTAAATCTTACTTACTTCTTATTTTGAAATATAGTCCATGAGGGTGCATGTAAAACTCAATACAACACAGGTAAATGAGCTTTTCTCTTAGAAACAAGCAGGCTCCTGCTCTAAAACTAAAGAAATAAAATCCCATGATATTAGCTGGTGTTTTGCTAATTGGCTTTTGCACTAAAGGTAAAATGAAGGGCATATAACCATGATCACTGTGAAGCTTTCTGCTAAAATGAATCTTATAATGAAATATAGAAGTAGAATTTTCCCAGGTGACTTTTACACCCTTCAGGAAATCATTATCACCTGCAGCATTTCTTTTTTTTTTATATAAGTACTTTATTTTTTTTCTTCAAGTTACATCTCAGTCACAAACCCTTCCAAATTCCCCCTTCCTGTCCCACCCTTCCACCCTCTTCCCCCCCAACAGCTTCCCTTTTCAATCCAAAAAATGGTTCTTTCTCTTATAACAGTAAATTCTATACAAAACAGCAGAATTAAATATGCCACATTTATGAGAGTTAAATGGCCCAGTATACCTTCCCAATGTCCAGTTCATACATATTTGGCCCCTGACTTTAACCTTCTACCTTCTAACCATCTCCATGAGTTTAAAGTTCTATAACTGACTTAGCTTTCATACTAACTTGCATCACTATTATAACCATCTTCTTAGATCTAGAACACCCTCTTGATTCCTAAACAACTCAAAATTTAGCTATGAGACTCAAGCTGTCTATTCTTCAACCACCTCAGAGAGCTGAGAAGGATAAATATATCTGATTATATAGGAAGTGCAGGGCCTGCAGCTTCCAATACTAAGAAAGGACATACCAGTGACTACCTGGACAGTTCCCATTTTCTCACCATACCTGCAGCATTTCTATCTGTATTCTCAGATTTGTCATTGACTTCTAAAATGTAGTCTGTGTGCTTTACATCAGTAGAAAAATGAAGATAAGTTACTTTCCTGTCAGCGTGTACTTGTTTGCCAACTTTTCAAGGTAGTTGTTAGGTCTCTTCACTGCATTAAAACCAACAGAATAGCTGGGTGTATTAAACACTAAATCTTATTAATTCTTTACATTTAACAAAAAAATCATTGGTGTGATAAGAAAATTCATCAAATGAGTGGACTTTGACTTTATTCTTTACAGCCCATTGCAGAGTATAATCACACAAGTCAATAACATGATCCTAGGCAGTGAAATGTGTATGTTTCATGCATATTGTAATAACATTTCATATGTAAGGATGTTTTAACATTAAATTTCAATCCTATCAATGGCTTAAATAAGTGAACCAAATTACTTACAACAAAAAAAGACAAAAAAAATCCTTTGCCATTAATGTTTGTATATAGTGTAAGAAAAGAGTCATCTAGCAATAGTTTGTCATGTGCTTATAAAATCACCTTTCACTGATAAAGCCATGAATTTAAGAAAAAATGATTTGTTTGGTAAAGTTTCTTTAATTAAAAAGTGAACATGTACTGAAAGACCCCCGGCTAAGCATGCCTATTTGTTAGCTGCCATCCCAGTCATGCT
>CAJQZJ010033271.1:927760-967108 GCA_907164525.1 Lophiomys imhausi
AATCCCCCAGTTTCAGACCCAGCTCTTCAGTAGAAAACCTATGGCAGCTACTCTCACATTTCTAGTGGATCCTACAGAATTGCTAGAAATTTGCCTCCTAGCCATTCTGCAACCCAACCTTTTTAATTATTAAACCTTATTTATGGGTAATTATATTCACTTATAACAATTATAAATACTTACTTAACTACTAACCCTACAAATGCCTACAACCCTTATTACCTAGCCCACTGAACCTATTGATAACTATTACAACTATTTTCATAACATTTTAGAAGGATACAGTCTCTGGGGCAGGTCCTCAGTCATCAGGAACACAGTCTCTGTGGTAGACCCTTTAATGCACTTAGCAGTCTGTTTTCTGGAATATCTCAGATGTAGATCCGTCAGGGTAAATTGGCTATGGCAGCTTCACCTTAAATAAGGCTTGAGGCTTTCTTCTCTCTGGGAGACCTCAGGTGCCTGTAGGTCAACTTATTTCCTTTGTATCAGCAACTCTCCCACTCTGCCTCAGTTCGTTCAGGCCACTGTTCGGACAGGTCAAACCCCTCTAGGCAAAAGCTGAACCACAGGGTTTAGTCATTGGCCTTTTGCTGTCTTGCTGAGGCTTTCTCTGCTTACCAGCTTCTTTCTGCCTCAGGGAGATCTGGCCATCAGTCCACCAGCATTTTCTCCATCAGAGGATACAAACTACTCCTTGTCCCTTTTAGCATGAGGACTCGCTAGCATGGGAGTTCTCTAGCATGCAACTCTCTAGCATGGAGCCCCCTAGCATGCCACCACTTGGCTCCATCCACTTGTCCTTAAATAGGATCTCTCCTTGTTCCACCTGCTTCAGCTTAATTTGGGCTCTGCCCACTTAGCAGCTGAAAACAATGCCAGGCCAAAAACCTTGTTTTTAGTCCATAAAGTCTTTCCTTGTTTCACCTGGCTTCAACCTTGTTTTTAGTCCATAAGCTGACAAGCTAATTGCCCACAGCCAAGTTGATCTTCATGTCCTGAATTAAGAGAATGTATCAGAAACCCCTAGCTATTTACTAAATCTAATTTATATTAATCTAACTCCCTACACCATTCTTTCCCAACATTTTGGAAACAAAAAATTTCCATAAGCATTATACCGGCCTCCAAATTTAGCAGGCACTCTCTGGGAACCCACAGACCACTGTGACCAGGTAAGATAGTTGGCTAACTGTAGATCATCACCTCTCCCTCCATTTCTCCAAGTCCAGTGGTCCAGTCTTATCCCCAAATCTGTAGCAGCCCTTCTTTTGTTGCCTTTCTTGTCTTCCTTGGGGTCCAACAAAGTAGATTATAGTGGAACATCCTTCCTTCCTTCCTCTTGTGAAGTCTCTCCATAACACTCAGTCCATCTTCATTCCTAAATGTGAGGTCCGAATATCCAGAAACACATTTATATGGAACTCCTATTAGCCCCTATAGAGCCTACACCGACAGATCTCCTCAAGCCAGGAAATACACAACACACTCTCAAAGAACCAGAGAGGAAACAGAAGCCAAGGAACAAAACATTACAAGACTAGACTAGATATCAACACCTAGAATTATAATCTTTCAAATGCCAGATGCCTAGACTCCACAGTGCATACAGAACACCAACTAGAATGCATGAGAGAATAAAGTCCTCTTAGCAAATAACAATAAGAACACTAAATGTACAGAACAAAGAAAGAATATTAAAATCTGTAAAGGAAAAAGAGCAAGTAATGCAGAAAGGCAGATCTATTAGAATAAAATCTGAGTTCTCTAGAACTCTAATACCCAGAAGGGACTGGGTAGATGCTCTTCGAGATGTAAGAGACTGCAAATTTGATTTCAGACTACTATAGCCCTACCAAACTTTCAATCACATTAGATAGAGACATTCTATAATAAAACCCAAATTCACACAGTGTGTATCCACAAACACAACCCTACAGAAGCATTAAAAGGAAAACTTCAACCTACATTAAAAACAAAAACAAAAGAAACCAAAAAACAGAAACAGAGAGCAAAGAATCCCAATACAGCAAAGTCAAAAGAAGGGACAAACACACACACACCAACACCACCACCACCAAGACCACCACCCACCAACAGCAACAATAATAACAAAATAGCAGGAATCAAAAAACATTGTTGATTGATGTCTCTAAAGCAATATACAGGCTAACAGAATGGATACAAATCCAGGATCCATCGTGCTGCACTGAAGAAACATACTTTTACATCAAAGATAGCTATTAAGTTAAGGTAAAAGGTTAGAAAAAGATATTCCATGGAAATGGATTTAAGAAACAAGCTGATGTAATAATTTCAATATCTGACAATAGAGACTTTAAATCAAAAGTAACCAGAACAGATGAAGAAGAACACTACATATGCATCAAAAGAAAAATTTATGAAGAGGACACTGCAATTCTTTTTTTTTAATTAATTTGTAATACTTATTTTAATTATCACTGTCAAATATCATTAATATATTGATGCTAATTGTGACTTTGTGTGTTTCATGTGTTTAAAATATGAATTCAATCCTGCATGTTACAAACACCAAATTCTTGGCTGTTATAGGTATATTTTCCATTAATTAATTACTTTACTTACACCCTGATTGCAGCTCCCCCTTCCTCCTCTTCACCTCCTCTCATCCTCTTACTTCAGTTTCCCTCAGAAAAATGGAGGACTTCCATGTATATCAACCCATGAATTCTTAACATCAATGCACCAAACTCAAATTCATAAAAAAAAAAACAAACAAACTACAAACCATAAACCCAAACCAAAACCCAAATCCCACCATAGCTTAGCTTGCATATTGACGTTCACACATTGATAGATGGTAAATAATCCACTCTGGTAAATAGACATCATGCCATCCAGTCAAGAAAATAAAAAAATGAAGAACAGGGATGTACTACAGCTAACTGAAGTTACCAGACAAACTATATTTTATTCAAACACAAATAATATATATTCTTCTCAGGAGCTAATGGAATTTTCGAAGAAAACTGATCACATATTCAGAAACAAAGCAAGTTTCAATTGACAGAAGAAAATTGAAATAGCACACTGCATTCTGTCTGACCACCACAGATTAGAGCTATATGGACAATAGAACACTTACAAAACCATGGAAACTGAAAAACTCACCACTGAATGAAATATGGGTCAAACAGAAAATAAGAAGAAAATTAAGGCTTTCTTGAATTGAATGAAATGTATACATAACATACAAAAACTTATTGGACACAATGAAGATTGTTTAAAGGACAAGTTCATAGCACAAAGAATATCCATTAAAAATTAGAGAGATTTTTAAAGCATTTTTTATGTTTAATTTATTACTTCAAGTTACATCTCCATCACAGTTCCTTCTTTCCACCCCTCCTGGTCCCACCTTCCCACCCTTTTCCCCTTCTCCCACCTATCATACTCCTCCAGAGTGGGATATCCCTACATATCAGCCTCCCCTCCCCCTAGTTCAGCAGTCATATGAGGGCTAAGAGCTTCCTTTTGGACTGGGGGCCTGCCTGGCAGTACCACTAGGGCAAAGTGTCCCACTAACAGGTAATAAAGTCTATGTTCCTGTTCCTTTTGGTGTGTTGGTTGTAGGATAGTTATCCTTTATTTTATGGCTAAAATCCAGTTATAATTTAATAGATGCCATGTGCATTTTCTGAGTCTGGGTAAGCTCACTCAGGATGAGCTTTTTTAGTTACATACATTTGGCTGCAAATTGCATGATTTCCTCCTTTCTGGTGGCTGAATAGTATTCCATTGTGTAAACGTACCACAGATTTTTTATCCATTCTTCAGTTGAGGGATACCTGGGTTGTTTCCAGTTTCTAGCTATTACAAATAAGGCTGCTATGAACATAGACGAGGAAACGTCCTTGTGGTTTGGTGAGGATCATTTAGATGTATACTCAGAAGTGATATGGCTTGAACTACATGACAGAAAGTTCTAGAACGAAAAGAAAATCACATTCAAAAGTAATAAACTTCAAGAAACAGTCACACTCAGGGCTAAAATTCATAAAACAGAAACAAAGATAACAATACAAAAATCGAAGAATTGAAAAGTTGGTTCTTTGAGAAAATTAATAAGATTAACAAATCCTTATCCAAATTAACTAAAGGTAGAGAAAGAACATCCATATTAGCAAAATTAGAAATGAAAATAGGGCCATAACAACAGACACTGAGGAAATCAATAAAATCATAAGGCCATAATATAAAATCTGTACTCCACCAGATGGAATTGAAAAGAAATGCAATATCTTTCTTGATATATACCACTTAACAAACCTGAATCAAGATCAGATAAGCAATATAAACAGACATGTGACCCACAGTGAAGTGGAAGAAGTTACTGACATTCTTGAAATAAAACAAAATAAGACACAACAAAACAAACAAATAAGCCAAAATAGGGTCAGAGGGTTTTAGTTTATAATTCTTTGAGAATTTCAAGGAAGAATTAGCAGCAATTCTCAAATTATTCTACAAAACAGAAACAGAAGAAAGGTTGCCTAGTTCATTTTATGAGACCACAGTTACGATGATACCCAAATCATATGAAGACTTGACAAAGGAAGAGAATTACAGACCAATTTCCCTTATCAACATAGATAAAAAAATACTCAATAAAATATTTGTACACTGTATCCAGAACTCATAAAAAAATCATCCACCACGTTCAAGTAGGCTTGATCCCAATGATGCAGGGATGATTCAACATACAAAAATCAGTAAATGTAATCTTCCATATAAATAAACTTGTGAAAGATTGGCAGGGCCTGGCAGGAACCTGACCAGACTTAGGTCTGCTGGTGATAAGGCCTGAGACCAGTGACAACACTTCCATGCCTATAAAATAAATTTACCAAGACCTTTTAATGTTTCAATGCTTAGGCCTTAGCTGGGTGGACTCTTAACTAGCTCCCTTAAGTTAACCCAATCAACTATTCCCTACCAGTCACATGGCTTTCTACTTTCTGAGCCCAAAGAGACCTCTATCTTCTTCGTTGTCTTCTGGCAAAAAGAGAGCTTCTTCTGTTTCTTCCCAGGGTTCCTTTATTCCTCCATGGAAACCCCACATTCCTATTCTTTCTGTGCCCAGCTAATTGAACCTCAGAGACTTTTATTATCCAATTGGAGAATGCCTCAGAATGGGTGGTAATCAGAAATCAGAGCATAGATATCAGCTTTTGAAAATCAGGCATAAGACCTTTCTCCAACATTTCTCCCTTTTAGTCCAATAAAAGACTCCTTTTCTTATAGCAATAAATATAGTAAGAACAATTAGGAAAAAAATATGAAAACTATAAGATATGACATACATTTCCAATGTCCAGTCCATATGTATTTGGCAACTAAAAATAATATTAAATTATCTATCTATCTTGATGAGCTTAAAGTTCAATACCTAACTCAGTTTATATCCTAACTAGCACTACCAACCTAAAAACATCTTAGACCTAAAACATCGTTTTAATTCCTAAACAACTTAAAACTTAACTATGAGACTTTATCTAGTCTTCAACCATATCAGAGACCTGAGAAGGATAAATATATCTGAATAAACATTGATGGGGTAGTGTTAAGCATTCTACATGTTAATTGGCCCTGTTTGCTGTCTGTTACTTATATTGATTCTGATTGGTTAAATAAAATGCTGAGGCCTGAGATTGGGCAAAGATAGAGAAAGGTGGGACTTCCTGAGATTAGAACAGGAAGCCTGTGCTTTAGACACAGAGTTAAAGCATTCCAGCCAGCAGCAAGAAGAAGAAGATATTCCAGCGAGCAGTAGGAAGAAGGAGGCACACACCATGGGTTAGAGAAAAGAATCTCATTCCACATGGCCAGGAACATCTGCATATCGTGGAGAATGGCAGTCCAAGGGGGCGTATGTATATATGGGGTCATATTTGGGTAATAAAATTATGAGTTAGCTTATATGGACTAGGATTGCACAGCTCAGGCCAAGGCTTGTTAAAATCCACATAGTGTCTGTGTGTGTACTCATTTATAATGTCTGGATAAGAATTAACAGCTGCCAAATCAATTAATAATAATATAAATACTGGTAAAATAGTTTAATTAGCCATATTTTTTCACAAAACATGAAGTGCAGAGCAAGAAGATTCCAAAACTAAGAAATGACAGACAGTAGGCTGTCCAGACAATCCCCAATTTCTCTCTATAACATTGGAGCATCTATCTTTGGCCCGGTATCTGTGAAAGTCATAATTGTAAAGCAAGAATCATGAAGGGCTTCCCCACTCTGTCTTGGCAGAGCTACTCTATCAACTTAACCTGCTTCCAATTTTTGTCCATTTAGGAGAACATTCTATTGAAGCAAGGGATTTTTCATTACCCAGTGGCTACTTTGCCAATAATGTATCCATCTCCAAATGGAGATTTTTCAATTTTCATAATGTACTTTGAAGTAGAATGGGGGTACTGTCAGGAACTAACATGTCTCAATGTCAAAAAAGTTTTGAATTAATAAAACATCATTAAATGTCATATTCTATAGATCTCTGGAGGTTATTGAAGACTATCTCCATATATTTGACTAAGCAAATGTTGCTTGTTTCTGCCAAATTAATATATGATTAACTTAGAAAACATCTGTGATTAACTAAACTAGTATCTAACAAAATCACAAGTTTGAATTTCTTAATAATCCTAAACAGTTTGTGATAGTACTGTTGTTTTGTATTGTATTTATAGTTATAAGAAAAAGAACCATTATTTGGACTGAAAGGGAGAGCTGTTGGGGGGAAAAATAAATACCTTAAACTAAAAAAAAAAAAAAAAAGAAGGGAAGAGGATGGTGGGGCTGAGGGGGAGGAGGGTGGAAGGGTGGGACTGGAGGGGGGAGTAGGGAGGGGATTGTGATTGAGATGTAACTTGAAGAAATAAAAAATAAATTATTTTAAAAAAATTACTAGAACTTCACATTGCATTTTTAAGAATTACGTAGGTACAATACCTTAAAAAGAGTTGATACATAGTGTGTGGTAACCAATATATAACTTTAATTTTGTATCAATGTGCAAAGATCTATACCAATGTAACCAAATATAACTTTAATTTTGTATCAGTATACAAAGAACTATAGGAATAGATTCAATAAAGTTCCTTTTTTTCCTATCATTCCTATATCATGTCTATATCCCCCTCTTTTCTTTTCAAATGTTCTCTCACCACATAAGAGAGAAAGAATAGAGAAAAGAAAAAGAAAGAGAGAAATCTCTAAGTTTAACCTCCTATACCTTGCTTAATAAGACCATTGAACAACTTGTTACCAATACCCCTAAATGACAACAAACATAACCCATCAAATGCCTGGAAAAAAATCATCCACCCAACCTTGTGGGAATGGAGAATTGCTCTCTTAATATTGCTGCTTGATGATTTGGGACATAAAAAACCTGTTTGGGGGCCCAAATAAAAATGGCAAAATGGTTAAACAAGTTAATAGTAACAATGTTGTCTAGTCTCTGTGAGCTCAGCAATTTGTATGTCCTGAGCAGTTTGCAGTCCAAAGCAGAGCTTTGGGTGGGAAAGTTCTAGGCTTTACTTAAGTCCTGGCTGGAACAATCTGTGAGGCTGGATGATTTTAGCTAGCTGCATTGAAATTGTTCTGGTTGCAGAATTTTGAGGAAATAGCTATTAAGGAAGTCTGTGAGGCTGGATCATCTGGGATACTTATCTTCTTTGGAGTCTGGTCCATTTTCTTCAGAAGTTTCAGTTTTTCAGTAGTCTCTGGACTCCTTAGTTGGATTTCTTTATTCTCCTAGAAAGATAAGAACAGAACCCTGCCCTAATCCTAGCTCTGGGGTGTTCCTTTTTTGGCAGGTAATATCTTTCTTAGAGCAAATTGTTTTTTTTTGGCAATAGAAAAAGTATTATCTTTCAATTGAGATTTTGAAAATTTTTGAAAATCTGAAACTAAATATACCTTTAAGTATATATAAAACAAAATAATATTAAATGTATTTTTACGTTTATTTATCACTTCAGGTTACATCTCCATCATAGTACCCTCTTTCTACCCCTCCCAGTCCTGCCCTCTCACTCTCTACCCCCTATCCCTTCCAACCCACTCCTCTGGAGTGGAGTGTCCTTGCATGTTAGTCCCCCACCCCAGTTCAGCAGTCATATGAGGGTCAAGAACCTCCTCACACACTTGGGGCCTTCGAGGCAGCACCACCAGGGCAAAGTGTCTCATGGACAGGTACAGAAGTCTATGTTCCCTGGTCCCTTTAGTGCATTGGCTGTAGCATAGTTATGCCGTACTATATGGCTAAAATCTGATTATAAGTGAATAGATGGCATGTACATCCTTCTGACTCTGGGTTAGCTCACTCAGGATGAGCTTCTCTGTTCCATTCATTTGGCTGCAAATTGCATGATTTCATTTTTTCTGATGGCTGAGTAGTATTCCATTTTGTAGAGATACCACAGTTTTTTTTATCCATTCCTTAGTTGAAGGACATCAAGTTGTTTCCAGTTTCTAGCTATTACAAATAAGGCTGTTATGAACATAGATGAGGAAATTTCCTTGTGATTCCATGAGGAGTCATTTGGATGTATACCCAGAAGTGGTATGGCTGGGTCTTGAGGTAGAGCTATTTCAAGTTTTCTAAAATATCTCCAGACTGATTTCTATAGTGGTTGTACAAGTTTGCACTCCCACCAGCAATGGAGGAGTTTTCCCCTTTCTCTGAAACCTCTCAAGCATGTGCTGTCATTTGAGGTTTGTTTTTTTGCTTTTTTTATTAATAAATTTATTTATTTGTTGCTTAAGTTACATCTCCATCATATTGTCCTCTTTCCCCCCTTCCCAGCACCGCCATCCCATCCTCTACCTCCTAACACTTCCATCTTGCTCCTCTGGAGTGGAGTGTCCCTACATAACAGTCCCTCACGACAGTTCAGAAGTCAAATGAGGGCCAATAGCCTCTTCATACACTGGGGGCCTATAAGACAGTACCACCAGTGAAAAGTGTCTCATTGCTAGGGAGGGAAAAATAAAAAACAGACCAACAAACAAACAAACCAACAAAAACAAACAACAACAACAACAAAAAGAAAGAAAGAAAAAAAAAGTCTATGTCCATGTTCCCTTTGGTGTGTTGGTTGGTGTACAGATACCCAGTACTATATAGCTAAAATCCTACTATAAGTGAATAGATGCCATGTGCATCCTTCTGAGTCTGGGTTACCTCACTCAGGATGAGCTTCTCTAGTTCCATCCATTTGGCTGCAAATTGCATAATTTCATTGTTTCCGATAGCTGAATAATATTCCATTGTGTAGATATACCACAGTTTTTTAATCCATTCTTCAGTTGACGGACATCTGGGTTGTTTCTGGTTTCTAGCTATTACAAATAAGGCTGCTATGAACATAGATGAGGAGACTTCACTATGATTCCGTGAGGAGTCATTTGGATGTATACCCAGAAGTGGTATGGCTGGGTCCTGAGGCAAAGCTATTCCAAGATTTCTAAGATATCGCCATACTGACCTCCATAGTGGTTGCAGAAGCCTGCACTACCACTAGCAATGGAGGAGGGTTCCCCTTTCTCCACACCCTCGCCAGCATGTGTTGTCATTTGAGCTCTTGATCTTAGCCATTCTGACAGGTGTGAGATGGAATCTCAGAGTCATCTTGAGTTGCATTTAACTGATGATTAAGGATGTTGAGCAGTTCTTCAAGTGTCTCTCGGCCATTAGGGATTCCTCCTTTGTGAATTCCATATTTAGCTCTGTCCCCCACTTTTTGAATGGATTATTTGGTTTCTCAGCATTTAATTTCTTGAGTTCTTTGTAGATGTCGGATATTAGCCCTCTGTCAGATGTGGGGTTGGTGAAGATTTTCTCCCAGTCTGTAGGCTGCCGTTTTGTTCAAATGACAGTGTCTTTTGCCTTACAGAAGCTTTTCAGTTTCATGAGGTACCATTTTTTGATTATTGGTCTCAGGTCCTGAGCTGTTGGTGTTCTGTTCAGGAAGTTGTCACCTGTGCCAATGAGTTCGAGGGTTTTTCCCACTTTTTCTTCTAGTAGGTTTAGTGTGACCGGCCTTATGTTAAGGTCTTTGAGCCACTTGGATTTAAGTTTTGTACAAGGTGATAAGTATGGGTCTAATTTCATTCATTTACAAGTGGACATCCAGTTGGACCAGCACCATTTGTTGAAGATGCTATCCTTCCATTGTGCGGTTTTGGCTTGTCAAAAATTAGGTGTTTGGGTCCATTTCTGGGTTTTCAATTCAATCTACTGGTCTGTTTCTGTACCAATATCATGCTGTTTTTACTATTATTTCTCTGTAGTACAGCTTGAAATATGGGATGGTGATACCTCCAGATTTTTTTTTTAACTGTACAGGCTTGATTTAGCTATTCTGGGTTTTTTGTTGCTCCATATGAAATTGAGAATAGCTCTTTCCAGGTCTATAAAGAATTGTGTTGGTATTTTGATAGGAATTGCATTGAATCTATATATTGCTTTTGGTAGGCTGGCCATTTTTATTATGTTGATCCTACCTATCCATGAACATGGAAGATCTTTCTATCTTCTAAAGTCCTCTTCCATTTCTTTCTTGAAGGGCTTGATGTTCTTGTTGCACAGGTCCTTTACTTGCTTGGTTAGAGTTACCCCCAGGTATTTTATAGTTTGTGGCTATGGTGAAGGGGGTTGTTTCCCTTATTTCTTTCTCAGCCCATTTGTTTGTTTTATAAAGAAGGGCTTCTGATTTTTTTTGAATTAATTTTGTATCCAGTCACTTTGCTGAAGGTGTTTATCAGCTGTAAGAGTTCTCCGGTGGAATTTTTGGGGTCGCTTATGTATACTATCATATTATCTGCAAATACGGATAATTTGACTTCTTTGTTTCTGATTTTTATCCCCTTGATCTCCTTTAGTTGTCTTATTGCTCTAGCAAGAACTTCAAGTACTATATTGAAGAGATATGGTGAAAGTGGACATCCTTGTCTTGTCCCTGAGTTTAGAGGAAATGCTTCAAGTTTCTCTCCATTTAATTTGATGTTGGCCACTGGCCTGCTGTATATTGCCTTTATTATTTCTAAGTACGGTCCTTGTATGCCTGTTCTCTCCAGAATATTTACCATGAAGGGGTGTTGGATTTTGTCATATGCTTTTTCTGCATCTAGTGAGATTATCATGTGGTTTTTTTCTTTCATCTTGTTTATATGGTGAATGACGTTGATAAACTTTCGTATGTTGAACCATCCCTGCATTCCATGGATGAAGCCTACTTGATCATGGTGTATGATACTTTTGATGTGTTCTTGAATTCGGTTTGTTAGTATTTTATTAAGTATTTTTTGCATCTATGTTCATGAGGGAGATTGGTCTGAAGTTCTCTTTCTTTGTTGGGTCTTTGTGTGGTTTAGGAATCAGGGTGACTGTAGCCTCATAGAATTAGTTTGGCAGTGTTCTTTCTGATTCTATTTGGTGGAAGAGTTTGAAGAGAATTGGTGTTAGCTCCTCTTTGAAGGTCCGGTAGAATTCCGTCCTGAAGCCTTCTGGCCCTGGGCTTTTTTTTTTGGTTGGGAGATTTTTAATGACTGTTTCTATATCCTTAGGGGTTATTAGACATTTAATCTGTTAATCTGATCTTGATTTAGTTTTGGTAGGTGGAATCTATCAGGCAAATTGTTCATTTGTAGACTGATCTTGTGTTTGGGTCATTCCCTGTCAATAATGTCAGTTACTTGAGATATATCTCTTCAGTATGCTGTTTTGCTTAGAAAGTTGACAAACTTGGTTCACTATATCTATATAGATATCATCTAGACTACTGTTTTCTGGGGCTTTTGTTTGGCAATGAAAACTTCTGTAGAAAGAATGGTGAGTCATGGCTTGTTCATGTTCACTATTTTCCATCTAGCGATTAAGTGATGACCTTTCTGTCTCCTCTTAAAAGCTGCCAGGACATAATTGCTACCATGGAAGCTCTTTTTCCAAGTTATTGTAAAAACTATGGAGTTATTCTAAAAACTGCAGGAGCTATTCTAAAAATATAGAAGTTATTCTAAAAACTACAGACTTTTTATTTTTATTCATTTTATCTTTTGTGATAATTACATTGTTTCTTTCTTCTCCAAAACTCTCCCATATATACTTCTATCCTCTCTTTCAAAGTCAAAACCTCTTTTCACTAATTGCTGTTACATGCATATATGTATATGTGCATGCAAACATACTCCTAAATACACAAATATATTGAGCTCAGCCTATATAATTTTAGTTACAGATATAATTTTAAGGCTGGCAATTTAGTATTAGGTAAATAATTAGTGTGCTTTTTCTCTAGGGAAAACTATTTCTCTCACTTCCAGAATTCCTTAGTTGCCTAATTGTCTGTGTAGGTTCGAGGCCTCCTGGGTTTTCCATTTTCATTTTTACTTATGTAATGCCACTGTCCTTGTTTAGCTCATTTTTATGCAGTCATATTGGCAAGATATGTGACTTCTGACATTACTAGGAGACACAATGTCATAGCAACTACCCAATCGCATGGCTCTTCTAATTTGTCTACACCCTCTTCTGCAATGATCCATAAGCTTTAAGTTCTTGAGTTGTATTGCAGATTTATCCCTTAGGATGGGGCTCCATGACTCTGAATTTTTATTGCTTATTTTTTGTTTGTTTGTTTTATATTTGTTTTGTTGCTTATTTTTGTTTTATAGTAGCCTCCATTTATTGTAAAGGGAAATTTTTCTATGCTAGATGAGGACTACATTTTTTTCTATGGGTATGAGAACAAATGCTTAGAATATAGTTGAGGATTATGCTGATTTAGTAGAGTAGTAATTGTGAGTTCTCCATCAAGTTCCACAAGTTCACTAGCCCTTGATAATTGGCTTTCCAGCACAAGGCATGATTTCTCTCTAGCTAAGTTGACCTGAAGTCCAGTTAAACAGGTTTTTGTTACACTTGTGGTTATAGTGCTATGCTGGCTGTTGTTGTGATTTATACACATAATGGCTGTGCACAATTGTTGGTTATTTCTCTCATTTCAAAGATTTAATGTTACTTTTGGGCACCAAGAAAGCTAGTCCTCCGGGAGTTACAGCTCAGGACCCTTTGAACGGGTATGGTTTGGGATATGTCTGAGTTTCAAATTCTTCATTAGTAGGAAGGGAAATATTTTCCCTACCTTGAGGGATCAATGTCTATAACTTTGGGCATGAGAAATGCTCAAGCCACTTCTTTCCGTTTGGTGTAAAACCATGTGAGGAACTAGCATGTTCCATATATTATCAATGAAAAACCTTCGTAGGTGGAATCTATCAAGAAAATTGTCCATTTCACTTAAGTTTTCATATTTGGTGGAGTGTAGATTTTTAAAGTAGGACCTAAATATTCTCTGGATTTCCTCAATGTCTGTTGTTATTTCTTCCTTTTCATTTCTGATTTTGTTGATTTGGGTTTTTTCCTTTTGTGTTTTAGTTAATTTGGCTAAGGGTTTGTCTATTTTGTTGATTTTCTCCAAGAACCAACTCTTGGTTTCATTGATTCTTTGTATTGTTCTTTCTGTTTCTAAGTTGTTGATTTCAGCCCTAAGTTTGATGATTTCCTTCCTTCTGCTCCTCTTGGGAGTGTTTGCTTCTTTTTTTCCAATTCACCCAGTTTAGCTGTTAATTCGCTAATATGAGCTGTCACAATTTTCTTTTTGAAGGCACTCAGTGCTATGAACTTCCCTCGTAGCACATCTTTCATTGTGTCCCATAGGTTTGGGTATGTTGTGCCTTCACTGTTTTTGGATTTTAAGAAGTCTTTGATTTCCTTCTTTATTTCTTCCCTGACCCAGTAATCATCCAGTAAAGAGTTGTTCAATTTCCATGTGTTTGTAAGCTTTCTGTTGATTCCTTTGCTGTTGAAGTCCAGCTTTATTCCATGGTGCTCTGATAAGATACAAGGGGTTATTTCAATTTTCTTGTATCTGTTGACCCTATCTTTGTGTCCAACTATATGGTCGATTTTGGAGAAGGTTCTGTGAGGTGCTGAGAAGAAAGTGTATTCCTTTGTGTTTGGGTGAAATACAAAGAGTTCTTTAGATATCTGTTAGGTCCATTTGGTTCATGATCTCTGTTAGACTCAATATTTCTCTGTTTGGCTTCTGTCTTGATGATCTGTCCATTGTTGTGAGTGGGGTGTTGAAGTCTACCACTACTAATGTGTTGTAATCAATGTGTGATTTAACTTTTAGAAGCGTTTCTTTTACAAATGTAGGTGCCTTTGTATTTGGGGCATAGATGTTCAATATTGATATGTCCTCTTGATGAATATTCCCTTTAATGAGTATGTAATGCCCTTCTCTGTCTTTTTTTTTTTATTAACTTCAGTTGGAAGTCTATTTTGTTTGATATTAGGATGGCTACTCCAGATTGCTTCCTGGGTCCATTTGCTTGGAAAACCTTTTCCCATTCCTTTACTCTGAGATAGTGTCTATCTTTGATCATGAGATGTGTTTCTTCTATGCAGCAAAAAGATGGGTCTTGTTTACGGATCCAATCTGTAAGCCTGTGTCTGTTTATTGGGGAGTTGTGTCCTTTGATATTTGATGGATATTAGGGACCAGGGGTTGTTATTTCCCATTAGTTTGGTATAGGTCATCGTCCTGTGCCTCTTTGGTTTATTTGTTGTGGAGTTTTCTATTTCCTCTGTTTTCTTGGGTGTAGTTTTCTTCTCTGGGTTGGAATTTTCCTTCTAGGATCTTCTGTAGGGTTGGGTTTGTGGGTAGATATTGTTTCAATTTGATTTTGTCATGGAATATCTTGTTTTCTCCATCTATGTTGATAGAGAATTTTGGTGGATATAGTAGTCTGGCTGGGCACTTATATTCTCTCAGGGCTTGTAGGACATCTGTCCAGGTGCTTCTAGCTTTTAAAGTTTCTGAGGAGAAATCAAGTGTAATTCTGATTGGTCTGCCATTGTATGTGACTTGACCTTTTCTCTTACAGCTTTTAATATTCTTTCTTTGTTCTGTATCTTTGGAGTTTCAATTATTGTGTGGCGAGAGGAGTTTCTTTTCTTATCTAATCTGTTTGGTGTTCTGTAAGCCTCTTGGATTTTTATTGGCATCTCTTTCTTCAGGTTTGGGAAGTTTTCTTCTATGATTTTGTTGAAGATATTTCCTGGACTTTGGAGTCGGGAGTCTTCTCTTTCCTCTATGCCTATAATTCTTAGGTTCTGTCTTTTCATTGAGTCCTTGATTTCTTGGATGTTGTGGGTGAGAGATTTTTTAGGTTTCTCATTTTCTTTGGATGTTGTACTGATTTCTTCCATCGGATCTTCCATGCCCAAGATCCTGTCTTCCATCTCTTGTATCCTATTTTTGATACTCATATCCGTAGTTCCTGTTCTCTTCCGTTGATTCTCCACTTCCACTTTTAACTCTGACTGTGTTTTCTTTATTGTTTCCATTTCCATTTTCATGGCTTGAATGGTTTTATTCGTTTTGTATATTTCCTGCTCCAGTTTGCTTGTCTTTGCCTGGAAATCTTTTATTGCCCTGTCCTTTTCCTGTTCAAGTTGAGCCACCTTGGTTTGGAGCTCTCTAATGGTATTATCCATTGTTTTCGCTTGTGAAATTGTGGCTTCTTTGAATTCCTTCATAGATTTAAGTTCTTCTTGAAGGGACTCTATCACTTTCCATAATGTAGAACTGTCATTGTTTTCATGTGTTTCTGCTGTGGTGAGGTCATCAGAATTGGATGAACTAGGATTGTTTTGCATTGTTGGAGTCATATTTCCTTGATTTTTGTTTCTTCTTGTACCTCTGGCCATTTGGATATGTTTAGCTGTCTGCTCCCATTGTCTTCTGGGCTTGAATCCATAGGGGGCACTTTGGTGTAGCAGTCGAATTGCTTGGTGATCTATTGCTGCTTACCGGGGGAATCACAGGATCACTGTGCTTCCAATAGCCTGAAGCACTGTGAGCTGGTGCAGCCTATTCCCAGGTAATGAGGAATGGCCCGGGATTGTTTCACTGATCCCAAGTCAGACCTCTCTTTGTTGTACACTGAGTGTTCAGCCTGCAGTGGCTCTGTTGGTACGATCCTGTGTGTCTAGGCACAGATTCTTTGGACTCTGGAGGTTCCCAAGGAGTCTGAGAGGGCCTGACTCCATACCTGATATGTCTGGGCTTTCCAGAATACAGCTGTGGGCCCCCTGGCTTCTGGCCTCTATGTTTTGGAGCCCTCAGCCTCTGTGCTCCTCCACATGGAGCTGCAGCCTGTCTGGGCGTGCTGCCGCCCCACCCCCTCGGCCGCTTCGCTGCGCACGCCTCCACCCCATTGCTTCACTGTGCAGTCCTCTGCCTCACTGCTTCGCTGCGCGTGCCTCTGCCCTGCCGCCCGTGGCGCCACTGCAGCGCGCTGCTAGGACTCCCACGGGTCCACAACCTTTTCTAAATAGCTGGAAGGTCCTCGTGGGGTGTGTGGGACCCAGTAGGCTAGTTTGTGATCCCATGTGGTGTCCGAATCTGCTGGTGCCACTGCTGCTGCCGCCAGTCCCCCGCAGAGCGTGCCATAGCCTCCACCGCCACCATTGCTATGATTCCCATGGGTCTGCAACCTTTTCTAAATAGCTGTAAGGTCTGCGTGGGGCTTGGGGTGCCCAGTAGGCTGGTGAGTGTTCCCGTGTGGGGTCCGAATCTGCTGCTGCCGCCGGTGCTGATCCCCCACAGCGCATGCCACTGTGGCTGTTGCTAAGACTCCCACGGGTTTGCAACATTTTCTAAATAGCTGTATGGTCCGGGTGCGGTGTGGGGTGCCCAGTAGGCTGGTGAGTCATCCTGTGTGGGGTCCGAATCTGCCCGCTAGGTATTAGAGTCGATCTTACCAGGTGTCTCTCCAGATGGGAGTTCCTGATTCCCGGATACAGCGGCTTCCTTGTCCGAGAGAGGTGGGGGAGAGCCTTGTCCAGGGACTTTTAATGGTCCCTTGGGAGCTGGGTGAGAACCCGATGGGTCTAGTCACTCAGATTTTTGCACAGCGTCCTACAACTCTGTGCTTTTATGGCTGTTTTCACCAAGTTCAGAATGCATCCACGTGGGCCACCACCATCTTGGATCCCCTCCTGTCATTTGAGTTTTTGATCTTAGCCATTCTGACAGGTGTGAGATGGAATCTCAGAGTCATCTTGAGTTGCATTTCTCTGATGATTAACGATGATTTCTTCAAGTGTCTCTCAGCCATTAGGATTCCTCCTTTGTAAATTAATACAAACAAAATAACCTTAAAATTTTAATAGTAAAGAAAGATAAAGAATAGAGGGAGAAAGAAAGAAATCCTTGAATCCAACCTTTATTTTATTTTTACCCTGATCATACCAATCCAACCCTTATATCCATTCATCCTAAACAATAACAACAGTCACCACACATAACAAAAAATATCCATCCCACCTCTTGGGAATAAAGATGTAAACACTTTTTGGGTACCCTTAAAAAATTGGAATATTGGCCAATTCCCAGGAAAGCTGTGGGGACCTAGGAAATGGAGGCTTATGAAAAATGCCTTGTTGCTGGGAAAATGAAAGTAACTTGTGGGAGATATCTAAGATGGTGCTGACCGGAAGATGCTGGAATGGAGGTGAAGCCCTATCATGGGTATAGTTGATTGGGTGAGTAAGACTTCTGTGCTCATGATCAATGCATGGTCACCCTGTTACCAGGTTTGTGCTATGTGATATGATAGGATGACTTTTAATGTGATTGGCCCACATAGCCGCATGTGGAAACATCCATTTGGTTCTGTATATAAGCGAGAGAACAAACATTAAAAAAGGGAAATGCTTAGACATCACCCTTGTTGGTGTATGTTTGTCTTCAGAGTGAGGGGTGGAGGTTTGGGTGGTCAGCACACTCACCTTTCCCTGAGAAACCCCTTATGTGGTGAACACTGTGTCATGAGTTGCTACAGAAAGCTAGCTCTATGTTTTGTTGTTCAATCTTTGATCAATCATTTTTGGGCTATCTCTTTTGAAACTGATTTGCATGGAAATTTTTGAGAAAAATACAGTGATTGAGGCAGTGTGTTCGGCTGAATCACCTGGCCTATTTTCTTTGCCTTTATTATTACCCACTCTTTTACTCTGAAAATAATTTTCTTCTCGAAGTTTGAACAGGTGAAAGGCATATATCAACTTTATAAGTATATTTGAAGTATAATCTCCACCCATGCTGGACAAAAGATGGAATATCGTGAACACCAGATAGCCCATAAGATACATTTACCATGCAAAGATATTTATGTCTCAGCTAATAGGAGGCTTTCCCTGGTCAGATCCAATCTTTATAGGTTTTGTTGGTAAGCATGTTTTTTCATTCCCTGTAGACACATGTGCATATCCACATCCCCATCTTAAATCTATTGCAGGTTTCCAGTCCAATGTCAAAATATCCTCTTAGTATATTGGATGATTTAGTTCCTCAGGTTTTTCTATAACTCGGTGTCTCTCAGCTGCTGTGGTTCCTTTTTCATCAACATTTAAAAAGTTCATTGCTAGTAAAGCATTGTTTAATGTATCCCTGGGATTCGTTAATTGTTAATTCCCCTTTTTGTTTAATAAGCATCTTTTCTAAGGTAGGATTAGCTCTTTCTACAATTGCTTGTTCTTTGGGATTGTGTATTGTACCAGTAATGTGCTTTGTATTATAATATGGAAAGAATTGCATTGTTTTATTGGATATGTATGCAGGAGCATTGTCAGTCTTAATTTGTGCAGATATTCCCATAAATGGCATTATTTCCAATAAATGTGTAATAACACCATTAGCTTTTTCAGAACTTTAAGCAGTTGCCCATTGAAACCCTGAGTATATATCAATGGTATGATGTATGCACCTTTGTTTTCCATATTCTGCAAAATGAAACACATCCATTTGCTAAAGTTCATAATTCCTAACTGATGCTAGGAAGTAAAATGTTATAAAAACCCAGCGAGGCTTGACAGGACTCCTGATCAGACTTAGATCTCCTGGTGATAAGGCCTGCAACCCAGGGTGGCACTTCTGTGCCTGTAAAATAAATATACCAAGATCTTTTCATGTTTCAGCACTTAGGCCTTAGCTGGGCAGGCTATCAGCTAGCTCACCAGAGCTAACCTGACCAACTATTCTGTACCAGCCACATAGCTCTGTTTTTTCTTAGCCCACAGAGGTGTCTGTCATCTTCCATGTCACCTGGTGAAGAGAGAGTTTCCTCTCCTCTTCCCAGGGTTCCTTTCTTCTTCCCTGAAAGTCCCACCTTCCTCTGCCCAGCTAAGTGGCCATCAGTGACTTTTATTATCCAATCAGAGAATGCCTCAGAAAGGGCAGTAACCAGATCTCAGAGCATTGAAACCAGGTGTTAAAAAAATATGAATATGATCTTTCTCCAACAGAAACTTAAGAAAACATGATTATCTCATTAAATGCTAAAAAAACTGAAAAACACCTTTGACAAAATCTAACACCTCTTCATTATAAAGGCCATTGAAAGATTAAGAATACAAGGGACATACCTAAACATAATAAAGGTAGTTTAGGGACAGTCACCCTCTTTTTTTTGGGGGGGGTAGGTAATACTTCTCCTGAAGCAAATTTGGTTTTTTGACAATATATAAAGTGTTATCTTTCAATCTGGTTTAAAGAAGAAATTATTTTGTTATTTTGGAGCTAAACCAGCTTTAGTGTATATATTTTGAGATCTCGAAGGACAATTTGTTTGTATTGAGTGGGCCTTTTGTAAGTAGCTTTTAAACTTAGGTCCTTCCAAATCCTATGTGTGTGTCTCTGCATTCTAATTATTGGGATCAGAGACCTGTGGTTCCCATCTGAAGGGATTAAAGATGTGTTCCTGAGTGAGGATTAGGGCAGGGTTCTGTTCTTATCTTTCCAGGAGAATCAAAGCATACATTCAAGGAACCCAGGGACAACTGGACAACGGAAACCTCAGCAGAAAACAGAATCAGACACCAAAAGAAGACGAGTGACCCAGTTGATTCAGCCTGACAGACTCCCTCAATAGCTGTCTCCATCAAAAGCCTACAACCACAACAACTCAATATCGCTAAGACCGTTCAGCTCTACACAATGCCCCAGCCAGAACCTCAGTAAAACCTGGAAGTTCAGCTTCTGCCTACAAACTCCTTAGGACATCTAAACAGCTGAGAACAGAAGGACTGAACATAAAAGGATTGTACTAACATTTTTAACCATTTTTCCATTTTGGTTCGGGCCCCAAACAGGTTTACTACAACCCAAATCAGCAGGAAGTCATTTTAAGAGAGCGATGTCCCATACCCAGAGGGTGGGGAGGGTGTTTCTCCGCCCCCCCCCTTTTTTGGTTATTTGGAGGACAACTGAAAACTCTGCTATTTAGGGGAAGAGATTACAAGTAGTTAAACGGTCCTGTTTAATGGGTTGTGGAGGTTAGACCCAGGGTATTCCTTCTTTCCCTTTTATGTATCCTTCTTTATCTCCTATGTAGGAATGCACAGACTTGAGAGAAATTGAGACATAGACATAGCACAGGAAGGACCAAGAAGAAGGGTCAGATTATTGAATATGCCCTTATACCTTTGTATATTGATACAAAATTAGTAGTATATTTGGCTAAAGTGGTATTGACCATTGTTTATTGTGCAAAAATAAGATTGTATTGGACTACGTCGGTATTGAATTTTGTATATTGACACATAATTAAGATTATAGTTGGCCACAATGGTATTGACCCTTGTATATGGACACAATATTAAGATTGTATTGGGCCACATAGGTATTGATCTTTGTATATTGATACAAAATTAAGAGTATATTTAGCCACATTTGAATAGATCTTTGTATATTGATACAAAAATAAAGGTAACGCTTCCTAATGGTATCGTACCTAGAGATACTTAAAAATGAAATGTGAAGCTCTGTCCTCTTGATACCAACCGTCTTAAACTGTTTAGGATAGTTAAGAAAAACAAACTCCTAGTCATGCATGCATGTCACCTTGTTAGCTGCTATGACAGTCTATCACAGATATTCTCTAAGCTACTCAGTAATCAAGTTGTTAAGAGACAAGCAACATTTGCTTATCTAAATACAAGAGATAGATAGGGCATCTTCAAAAACCCCAAGAGATCTGCAGAATATGGCATTCAAAGATGTGGTCTTAAATTAGATTTGTTTTTTGATATTGTGACATATCAGCTCTTGACAGCACCCCCTATTCTACTCCAAGTGGAAGATAAGCATCGAAGAATCTCCAGTGTGAGATGGTTGAATTAGTGGCAAGCCTATCTCTTGGCATGTAAAAACTCCTTGCTTCAACTGCAGACAGACTGCTGTCCAAAAAGGACAAAACTTCGTAGCAGGGAAGTCGACAGCCTAGCTCTGACAAGACAGGGTAGGTAAATCCTTCATAATCCCTGCTCTATAATAAATGTGTTTCAGAGAAACAGGACCAAAAGGCTGAAGACTGATGCTTGAATGTATGGAGAGAAAATGGGAACTGTCCAGGTAGTCACTGATTTGTCATTTCTTAGTATTGGAAGCTGCAGGCCCTGCACTTCCTATATAATCAGATATATTTATCCTTCTCAGCTCTCTGAGGTGGTTGAAGAATAGACAGCTTGAGTCTCATAGCTAAATTTTGAGTTGTTTAGGAATCAAGAGGGTGTTCTAGATCTAAGTAGATGGTTATAATAGTGATGTAATTTAGTATGAAAGCTAAGTCAGTTATAGAACTTTAAACTCATGGAGATGGTTAGAAGGTAGAAGGTTAAATCAGGGGCCAAATATGTATGAACTGGACATTGGGTAGATATACTGGGCCATTTAACTCTCATAAATGCGGCATATTTAATTGTGCTGTTTTGTATAGAATTTACTGTTATAAGAGAAAGAACCATTTGTTGGATTGAAAGGGGAAGCTGTTGGGGGGGAAGAGGGTGGAAGGGTGGGACAGGAAGGGGGAATAGGGAAGGGTTTGTGACTGAGATGTAACTTGAAGAAAAAAAAATAAAGTACTTATATAAAAAAAAAATAAAGGTAGTTTATAGAAAGCCCACAGACAACATCAATTTAAATGGATAGAAGCTCAAAACAGTTCCTCTAAATTCAGGAACCAGCCAAGGTTGTCGATTTTTCCATATGCATTCAATATAGTACATGAAGTTTTAACTACAATAATAATAAAGCTAATTTTGTGGAGTATAGTTTTGAAGTAAGACCTGAAGATTCTCTAGATTTCATCGATGTCTGTTGTTATTTCTCCCTTTTCATTTCTGATTTTGTTGATTTGGGTATTTTCCCTCTGCCTTTTAGTTAGTTTGGCATATGCTGGCAAGGCTGTGGAGAAATAGGAACACTTCCCCAATGCTGGTGGGATTGCAAACTTGTATAACCAGTGTAGAAATCAGTGTGGTGATATCTTACAACACTTGGAATAGCTCTACCTCAAGACCTAGCCATACCACTTCTGGATATACATTCAAATGATTCCTCACCAAACCACAAGGATAACTCCTCATCTATGTTCATAGCGTCTTTAGTTGTAATAGCTAGAAGCTGGAAACAACCCAGATGTCCCTCAACTGACAAATGGATAAAACAAAACAAAACAACAACAAAAAAAAAACACCACAAAAAAAAAAAAAAAACTGTGGTACATTTGCACAATGGAATACTACTCAGCCATCAGAAACAAGAAAATCATGTAATTTGCAGCCACAATGGATGGAACTAGAAAAGCTCATCTTGAGTGAGCTAACCCAGACTCAGAAAGATGTACAGGGCATATATTCACTAAAAATTGGATTTTAACTATGTAGTACAGGATAACTCCTACAACCAACAGACCAAAAGGAACAGGAACATAGACCTTGTTACCTGTTAGTGGGACACTTTGCCCTAATGAAGTTATCATGTAGGCCCCCAGTGCAAGAGGAAGCTCTTAACCCTCATATAACTGTTGTGCTGAAGGGGGCTGATATTTAGGGGCAACCCACTCCAGAGGAATAGGATAGGTTGGAGAGGGGGATGAGGGTGAGAGGGTGGAACTGGGAGGGGTGGAGAGAGGGGACTATGATGGAGATTTAACTTGAAGTAGTAAATAAACATAAAAATAATAATAACATAACAAAATGAGATCAAGGAGATACAAATTGGGAAGAATGTAGTCAAAGTATCTTTATTTATAGATGATATGACAGTATATATAAGTGACTCTAAAATTCTACCCGAAAACTTATACATCTGATAAATACTTTCAGAAATGTAGTGGGACACAAAATTAAGCTCACAAAAATCAGAGGCCCTCCTATATACCAATGACAAATGGTTTGAGAAAAAAATTGTGGAAAAATATTTTTCATAATAGCCTCAAATAATATAAACTTTTCTAGGATATCTCAAACCAGGCAATTTTAAGGGATGTATGATAAACACAAGCCTTTGAAGAAAGAATTTGATAAAGCTATCAGAAGATAAATGTCTCCTATGCTCATGGATCAGTAGGATTAACATTATATAAATGGTCATCCTAAAGCAATCCACAAAGTCAATGCAGCCCCCAATAAATCCCTTATAGAAGGGGGAAATAGTCTTGAATTTACTGGCACAGGAAACATCTTTGAACAGAACACCATTAGCACAAGGACTAGAAACAACAATTAATAAATGGGACCTCATAAAAGTGAAAAACTTCTGCACAGCACAGGACACTGTTATTTGAACAACGTCTGAATACAAAATGGAAAGAAGAATTTTACCAACTATATTTCTAAAATATATAAACAATTCAAGAAACTAGATATAAAAAACTAAAACAACTCAATTAAAAAATGGGATACAGATCTGAACAGAGAATTTTAAATAGAAGAAATTTAAATGGCTAAGAAAGTTAAACATGCTTAGCCATGAAGAAAATGCAAATCAAAACTACTTCTAGATTTTATTTTCTGCCTGTTAGAATGTCTAAGTACAATAAAACAAGTGGCAGTTCGTGCTTGTAAATATGTGGAGTACAAGGATCATTCATCATTTGCTGGTGGGAGTGAAAACATATAGTCACTATGGAAATCATAGTGTGCCGTTTCCTCAGAAATATGGTAATCAATCTACCTCAAGATCCAACTCTAGCACTCTTGGACATATACTCAAAGATTTCTTCATTCTACCACAAAGACCCTTGCTTCACTATGCACATTGATAATCTATTTATAATAGCTGGAATTGGAAACAACTGAGATGTGCTTCAACAGAAGAATGAATTTTTTTAAATGTAGTAAATTTTCACTATAGAGTATTTCTGAGCAAATTATAACTTTGTTAAATGATACTGTGTAATTTGTAGGCAAATGGGTGAAATTAGCAAAAACATATCCCAGATTGAAATAGACAAATATGGTATATATGCATTTATATGTGGATGTTAGCTCTTAAGTCAATGACAAATGCCCTACAATCCATAGAACCCGAGTATAGGTATAGAAAAAGGGTTCTAGAGGAAACAGATCTCACTAGGAAAGTGAAATAGAATCATTATAGATGGACAGGGGTGAGGAAGCTGGAATGGGAGGATCAAACAGGGAAAAGGCTTTCTAGATTATACTACAGGGGAATGCTAAAGGTAAAGATAAACATCATTTGAGGGATAATATGGAAACCTAATACAGTAGAAACTTCCTAAAATATATATGTATGAAGTTGATATAAGTGAGCTTGCCAAATAATGGGGGAGAAATTCTCCCAACTGGTCATCTCTTGTCATGTAACAAAGTTTCCAGTACTGGGATTAGTTTACATTTCATTGAATCGTTGGCCAAAGGGGCCCATGGAATCTCTCAAACCATTAAGATTGTTACCAACACTCTCCACAAATTGACAGGTAGGCCCCATTGCTGAAAACAACAAATAAACAACACATTAAATATAGAGATGTTGAGTTGGTGCTTACATATAGCCTCTGCTTCTATGTTTTAGTGTCTCTGGTAGAGGAAAGCATTGTGCATGCTACCAAAGAGAAAAAATAACCACTAAGACAGCCAAAAACCCTATGGTCTACATTAGAGTCATGTCTGGAAGTTATGCTAGGTCAGTGGTGGTACCAAGCTTGTGGAAATAACTAACAAATAATTTATTTCACCCAAGGCATTGTCTATAATATGGAACATATACCCAGCACTGCTTGGGTGACCAAGAACTAGAGATAAAATAGCCCAGGGACATAGGGTAAAACAAAATCATATTGGTCAAAAACAAACAAACAAAACAAAAATAAATTGATAAAATGACTCTTTTTTCAATAGTGTTATTTTTTTTAATGATATTCTGCTATACTGATAGATCAGTGCCTTGTTCAGTTGCCATGGGAGAAGCATCATCTTGCAGCATATGAGAACAAATATAGTGACCTACAACCATACATTACTCAGAGAGTATGAGACCTTGAAATACTCAACCATAAAGGATTGTTTCTATTAAATCCCTTCCCTCAGATCTCAGGAAACTCCATAGAAGAGGCAGAAAGTGTAAAAGGATTATTAATATGTATATAAATGCATAATATTAGTACTGTATCAGTTACTCCTTAACCAGCTGGTGCCCCAAATAACAACCCAGAAAGACTAAGATTTATTAAATTGCCCTGAGTCACTACTGAGCAATTATTACTCAATCCTAAACTTCTAAGCTAATCAGGCTTCCTCCCAGACAATATCCCTATAATACTTCCATTTCTTTTACCCTTTCTAGTTCCATCTCTCTTTTCCTGATGCTTCCTGGAATTCTCCTCATGGCCTCTACACTTTACTTCCAATTTCTTTCTGCACTCGTCCTAGAATCTGAAGTTCCACCATATTCTTTCTACTGCTCGGTATTGACTGGTCAGCTTTATTGACAAGGCGGAGAATAAATGAAGAGTAATGTTTACATAAACTTCAGACAGAAGCTTCTTAGAATAAACATAGCAAAGACATGTCTGGATTGAAACCAGATATTAGGATAGAGCATTAGAATATTATAAGGGTAAACTATACACAACACACAATAATATTGTGCCAACAAGAAAGAATGTAAGAACCACAGGTGATAGATTTCACTAACAATATAAAGCCCTCTAAATCAAAATGAGCAAAGCTTATATGTTCATATGAATTCATAGAGAGTGAACCAGCAGGCACAATGCTTGCATGGATGTGTACTAATTCTGAAATACATACACATACACACACACACACACACACACACACACACACACACACACACACACATATACTTTCAGTTTAGTATTTTATGGGAATCTTGCATGTGAAACTGTTTTTGAGTGGACACATGTTTCTTATGTCTTTTCTTGGGGTCTTTTCCTTTGGTTTGTCCTGTTTAACTTTGATATGATAGTTTTTTCTTTAATCTTAGTTTATTGTATTTTTAAAAGAGAAGTGAATTAATTAATTAATTAATAAACACCTAGTCACCACAGTAAAGGATAGCAATTAAAATGTCATTCATACCTGCAAGGAGAGGAAAAACCAGCTTTCATCAGTGGAACAACACTGAATATCAATGACTCAAGGGTAAGCCTGAATTTGATCCAACATAAACTAGACTCCATAGTTCTTTTTTCCTGATTTTATTTGTTTACAGTTTTGTGGTTTTTTCCTTGTTTGTTTGTTTGGGTGTTGTTTTAGTTTGCTTTCTTTATTGGGAGGTTGTTGCAGTGGTTTCTTTTGAGAAAGAATTTAAAGTTGGATAGATAAGGAGAGAAAAGATCTGGAAAGACTTGGAGGAGAGAAAGAATATGACCAAGTTATTTAAATTAAAAAATGTTTTAAAAAGCAAACATTTAACAAAAGAGAAAGAAAAAAATCTCAGTGACAGTAATGAATGGCTTCTTTTTAAATCATTAGCCAATGAGTTCTCATTTAACCAAACATTATAAGTTAGTGCTACTTGTTATTCTTCAGACCACAAGATGATATTGCTGAAAATATTACATACTTGAACCCTAGAACCTGAAGAATTCAAGCTGGTAGTGACATGAAGAATTCATCTGTATGGACTAGCTTTCATCATTCTGGTAAGGGATATCCTTGCTACATGGAGAAAAAAGTAAGCATCAATCTTATCCAGCTTCAAATATGTGATCTACAATAATGATTGGCCTGGTAAGACATGTTCTCTGATGCAATAGTGGCAGGAACATCATGGCAGTAACCAATCACTGCTGGAATCCATTTTTCCACCATTATGAGGCCAAGATCATAACTATACATGTCATGGACCCTAGGAGGGAACTTCCATTCTAAATGGACACCATGTTAAAGTAATTAGTTCTAATTCACCCTATACTCAATGCTTAGTGCATTTCTCAGCCCTTATGAGACAAGTTTTAATTTGTACATAGTGACTTACTCAGAGATCAACAACTGGCCAAGGGCAGAGAGTAAGATACTGGTGAATGCTCAGCCCTAAATGGAACATATATAACACATTACCTCCTCATAAGGCTCAGAGGTATTTTTTGGAGACCATATTAAAAAAAGTATGAAATCCAGAGGCATTGGACAGCTAAAAGTAACTATGTATTCTGGATATACATATTAATCATAGTCATGAGCTCACAGAGGTTGTGACTACATGCACCAAACCTGTGAAACTCAAGTCAGACCAAATCTTAGTATGGTTTGGTGAGTTGAACATCTAGTTCCTTCCCTATATTGGAGGATCTACTGACAATAGTTAGCTGATATGAGAGGGAGAGTCAATTTTATCTAAGAGAATATATATCCATATCTGAGAATATTTTGGTGCTATAAATTGGCTTTGATAGGTTATAAAAATAGATACAAAGCTGGATAAGTGGGGAAGGGAGCTATAGGAAGAAGAAAAAGTTGAGGAAGGGGCAGTGAAAACAATCAAGATGTGTGAAATTCTCTAAGAACTAGTAAAATCATGCATTTTGAAAAGAAGTGACTGTAATTTAAAAAGTTACTCCATAAGTTCAGTTCAATTCCCTTCAAAATTCCAATGACAGGATTTAGAGAAGTAGTAAAAAAAATCCTAATTTTGTATGACAATACAAATGTTCTCAAATAACCAAAAATTGAGAAAAAAATATGAGAACTATCAGAGCACAGAGTCATAATAATAAAACACTAAACTTCCACAAAATGACACATATACTAATAGATATTTGGGGTTTCAAACAACCCACTTAGTTATAGTCACCTGAATTTTGACAAAAATATCAAAACACATTGGGTAAAATAGGGGCTCTTCCATAAATGAAAATGGGAAAATTGTAGGATAATAAAACAAGATCATTGTTTCTTACATTGCATAAAACACAATTCAAAAATGGATCAAAGACTTTAATATAAAACCTTAAACTCTGAAACAACTCAAAATGAAAGAAGACAAACAAATAAAACAAAATAAAAAACCTCAAACCTTAAAACAGTTCAAGGTACAGGCACACACAGAACATTCTGAAAAGGAATCTAATAGCCCAGGGAAGTACATATCAATAGGTAAATGGTGTTATATAGAATTTTAATGGATTTGTACAGTGTAGGGAAAAATCATGAGTGATGAGACAGCCCACACAACAGAAATAATATATTCTAGGGATCCATCTGTCAGAGGATTAATATAGTTTAGATGGACAGTAGTTTCCAGAGATAGAAACATAATTAACATGTGAAAGTAATCAGCTTGCAGAGGAATGCTGGAAGCCCTTAATTCAGCTACTTAGTAAGAAAAAAAAAGTTGAATAAAATGATTTAGTAAAGAATTCAATCAGACCTTCAAGAAAGAATTAATTCCCATAATCCAAAAATTGTCCCACAAAATAGAAACACAAGGAACAGTGCCTAATTCTTTTTATGAGGCCACAGTTACCCTGATATCTGAACCACCTAAATGTCCAAGAGAGAGACTTACAGACTATTCTCACTTGTGAACATAGATGCAAAACTTCCTAAAAATATTTGTAAACCAAATCCAAGAACACATTGAAGACCATCCACCATGATCAAGTAGTCATCATCACAGAGTTGCAGGGATGGTTCAACATAAGAAAACCCATAAATATATTTACCATATAAATAAATTGAAATAAAACCCACAAGATCATCTCATTAGATGAAGAAAAGCCCTCTAGCAGATCTAAAACCCCTTCTTGACTGTTCTGTGACCTTTGTTATCCTGCCTGGATTAGGTTGTTGTAGCTTCCCATTGACATTCATCACAGGCCATGGTAGTAACAAGGAGGCCTTCTTGTATTTCCTCCACCAGAGACATAATCTTTCTTATCTCTATTGTGGAGAGCAATCCAGTTTCCCTTTGCTAATCTAGATAGACCACTCATTGAACACTCTTATTCCTTTCTTAGTCTATTTGCTAAAGAGCACCTGTAGACAAAAGTGGCCTGGGGGAATCCAGAGCTTCTAGTCAATGGAATATTTGTTGTGGCTCCTGGCAAGAGTGCTTTTCCCTTTGGAACCAAAACTTCTAGGGCATACAAGGCAGCACCACTAGGGCAAAGTGTCTAACTGACAAGAAAAATGTCTATGTTTATGTTCCCTTTGGTGCATTGGTTGTAGTATAGTTATCCTGTACTATATGGCTAAAATCTGACTATAAGTGAATAGATGCCATGTGCATCCTTCTGAGTTTGGATTAGCTCACTCAGGATGAGCTTCTCTAGTTCCATCCATTTGGCTGCAAATTGCATGATTTCCTTGTTTCTGATGGCTGAGTAGTATTCCATTGTGTAGATGTACCACAGTTTTTAAATCCCTCTTCGGTTGAGGGACATCTGGGTTGTTTCCAGTTACTAGCCATTACAAATAAGGCTGCTATGAACATAGATGAGGAAACTTCCTTGTGATTTGGTGAGCAATCATTTGGATGTATATCCAGAAGTGGTATGGCTGAATCCCGAGGCAGAGCTATTCCAAGTTTTCTAAGATATCTCCAAGCTGACCTCCATACTGGTTACAGAAGCCTGCATTCCCACCAGCAATGGAGGAGGGTTCCCCTTTCACCACACCCTCGCCAGCATGTGCTGTCATATGAGCTTTTGATCGTAGCCATTCTCACAAGTGTGAGATGGAATCTCATAGTCGTCTTGAGTTGCATTTCTCTGATGGTTAAGGATGCTGAGCATTTCTTTAAGTCTCTCTCAGTCCTTAGGAATTCCTCCTTTGTGAATTCTCTGTTCCCCATTTTTTGGATTGGATTATTTGGATCAATGGCATCAAATTTAAAACTCAGAAATGAACCCACACACCTATGGTCACTTACTTTTTGACAAAGAAGCCAAAACCGTACAATGGAAAAAGGACAGCATCTTCAACAAATGGTGCTGGTCCAACTGGATGTCAACATGTAAAAGAATGAAATTAGACCCATACTTGTTACCTTGTACAAAACTTAAGTCCAAGTGGATCAAAGACCTTAACATAAGGCCAGACACACTAAATCTACTAGAAGAGAAAGTGGGGAAAACCCTCAAACTCATCGGCACAGATGACAACTTCCTGAACAGAACACCAACTGCTCAGGTTCTAAGACCAATATCAATAAAATGGGACCTCATGAAACTGAAAAGCTTCAGTAAGGCAAAAGACACTGTCATTCAAACAAAATGGCAGCCTACAGGTTGGGAAAAAATCTTCACCAACCCCACATCTGACAGAGGGCTAATATCCATAATTTTAAAAGAACTCAAGTAATTAAATCCCTAAGACTGTTTCTAATTGAAGGATGGCTCAGCCTTTAACCCTAGAACTTTCTGTGTATTGTAAGCAAATGGTTATAGCATGGGTCAGTTGTAAGCAAAAACTTTTAATGCAGAGCTTTCTGTACAGTGGATTAAATAATGTTATTCCTAGGTCAAGAGGAGGAGCAAGAAACCAACTGACAGGGATTAAACAGAAAGGAGGGGCAGTGAACTCAGGGGTATTTAAGACATTGCAGTGAAGTAGTTGGGAGTTTTTCCTTTGGGCTTTCTCCTTCAAAACTTCTTCCTCTAGGTTCTACTGAGCTTTTTAGCTCTGAGATTTCAGCTTTTTCAGTTCTGGGCTTTTTCCTCTATGGTATTCAGTAGAATAGAAAGATCAGATGGGTGCTTGTTCTGCCTCTGAGCTAGCAGGTTTTCACCTCAGCCTCTGGTTCCTGACTCTTCATTGGTAAAATGATTGGGATATTTTACTTTTTAAACAACACCTGGAAATACCAATCAGAGTGGTGTGGTCTATAAAGGTATGCAGGGCACAAGGGATGCATTGGACTCTTTCCTCAGCTCTCTAGCCACTATGATTTTTTTTGAGTTTTTTTCTTCTTTTTTTTAGATTAGCCCTCTAAATTTCTAAATTTCTGTTTGTTTTCTGATAATTTTGGAGTTTTCACTATTTACCTGACCAAACTGGTTAACCTACTTGTTGACTGCTGGGACTTTAGCATGCCCTTAATCTTTTCTTTCGATCTATTAAAAAATCAATTTTCCTTCTAAGTCTTTTTAAAATTCTCATATGAATGAGACTAAGAACTCAGAAATAAAACTACAGTTTTTCTAGTAACATGTGACAACCACGAAGAGATCCCCAATTTCCCAATTGCATAGAGACTTCAAAGTAAAAAAGTAAAACTCAGTAAACAGGCTAATAAAGTGAGCAAATATTTTTCATTAAATAAGATACAAATAGACTCAAAAATGTGAAAAAATGATCAACACCCTCAGGTCAGCAAGGAACTGTAAACTAAAACTTTTGTGAGATTCCTTCTCACTCTATCAGAATAATTAGTATTAAGAAAATAAATAAAAGATGCTGATGAGGATGAAGGAAAAAGGAATCCTTACGTAGTGGTGATGGTGATATAAATTAGTCTAAACACTATGGGAATCAATGTGGAGGTACCTCAAAAGGCTAAATATGGATCTGATATATGAGCCAGCTAAACCATTCCTGGGTATGTAACCAAAGAACTCCTAAGTCAACATACCACATGTGTGCTATCCCAATCACTATTCATGAGGACCACATGAAATCAGTGCAGGGGTCTAACAACAGAAGATGGAAGGAGAGCTCAATGGAGCTGTGTTCAGCATAGAGAAACACCGAGTTGTATCATTTACAACTGATAAACTGAGAAAACAAGAAGTGAAATAAGTAAAGAAATATAACTACTCCCTTTCCTTCATTTCTGTATCCTAGAAATTTATATGGGCACAACACCTATGTCTCTATTTATCTCTGTCTATCTATCATTGATCATCTATCTGTCTATTTATCATCTACCTCTCATCTATCTATCTATCTATCTATCTATCTATCTATCTATCTATCTTATATCAATTAACTATCATGTCCATCTATGTATCTATGTATCTATGTACCTATCTATGTATCTATCTAAGTATCCATCTATTTATCTATCTATCTATCTGTCTATCTATCTCTCTATCTCTATAATCTGTCCAATTTATGACATGAAGATAGATGTCTTAGGGTATGAAATTAACTAGCAGCAGATAAGATGAAAAAGGAGAGGAATGTTCCTACATAACAGTCCTCTGCCCCTCCAGAGGAGTGTGATGGAAGGGATAGGGGCTAGAGGGTGGGAAGGAAGGATTGGGAGGGGTAGAAAGGGAACACTGTGATGGAGATGTAACCTGATGTAATAAATAAATATTAAAAAAAAGAAAAAGGAGAGGAAATAGGGGCATACTCTGAATGTGCATCACAAACTTATTTGAAAATATCTTAATGAAACATCTATATACAGTGAGTATTAACTGATTAAAATAAATTCCAAAGCATGTATTACACTAATGAAAAAATACCTTGTGTAAAAGATTTACCTGGGTAATTACATATTTTTAATTTACCTCATGCAATCCATTATCTGACCTGTGGTGCCCTAAACCTGGGATTCAAATTGTATTCAGTTAAAATGAATGTATTGCTTCCTTTTAAATATATTACCAAATTTAGTCATTTCACATTTTCCACATAACCACAAAAATAGGGGAAAAACATTATTTCTATAAAGTGAACTTAGAATTGTTAGGTAGATTGTAAGTTTTAAAAGAAGTGATGCATTTGCATTATTTCAACAAATATTTTAATATCCCCCTTTGGTCATTTGATGAGTTATAGATACTTGCTGTTATTTAGGAGGAGAGATTACAAGCTGTCAAATAGGTTTTGGAAATTAGACCCAGGGATTTCCTTCTTTTTCTTTTCTGTATCCTTCCTTCTCTTCTATGTAGGGGTGAAAAGAGTTGAGAAAAAATGGGATATAGATATAATATAGTAATGATAAAGAAAAAAGGACAGATTATTGAATATGCTCTTGTACTTTTGTATATTGATACAAAATTAAGATTATATTTGGCTACATCGGTATTGATCTGAGTATATTGATACAAAATTAAGATTATATTTGGCCACATTGGTATTGATCTTTGCACATTGATACAAAATTAAGGTATTTTTAATGTATTGTACCTAGGTAAGACATAGAAATGAAATGTGAAGTTTTGGTCGTTTGTTAGCAACTGTCATAAACTGTTTAGGATGATTAATAAATGCAAACTAATAGTCATTCAAGCACGCCATTTTGTTAGGTACTAGGTCAGTCTATCACAGTTATTTTCTAAGTTAATCAGAAATCAAGATGCTAAGAGACAAGCAACATTTGCTTATCCAAATATAAGGAGATAGATAGGTGGTCTTCAAAAACCTCAAGTGATCTTCAAAATATGGCATTCAAAGATGTTTTCTTAACTTAAGATTTTTTTTTGATATTGAGACATGTCAGCTCCTCACAGCACCACCTATTCTACTCCAAGTAGAAGATGAGCATCAAAGTTGTTGATTTCAGCCCTAAGCTTGATGATTTCCTGCCTTCTGTTCCTCTTGGAAGTGTTTGCTTCTTCTTCTTCTTCTTCTTCTTCTTCTTCTTCTTCTTCTTCTTCTTTTCCAATTCGTCCAGTTTAGCTGTTAATTTGCTAATATGAGCAGTCACAATTTTCTTTTTGAAGGCACTTAGTGCTATGAACTTTCCTCGTAGCACAGCTTTCATTGTGTCCCATCTGTTTGGGTATGTTGTGCCTTCATTGTCGTTGGATTTTAAGAAGTCTTTGATTTCCTTCTTTATTTCTTCCCTGACCCAGTAGTCATCCAGTAAAGAGTTGTTCAATTTCCATGTGTGTGTAGGCTTTCTGTTGTTGTTGAGGTCGAGCTTTATTCCATGGTGGTCTGATAAGATACAATGGGTTATTTCAATTTTCTTGTATCTGTTGAGGCTTGCTTTGTGTCCGACTATATGGTCGATTTTGGAGAAGGTTCCATGCGGTGCTGAGAAGAAGGTATATTCTATTGTGTTTGGGTGAAAGGTTCTGTAGGTATCTGTTAGATCCATTTGGTTCATGATCTCTGTTAGACTCAATATTTCTCAGTTTGGCTTCTGTCTTGATGACCTGTCCATTGTTGTAAGTGGGGTGTTGATGTCTCCCACTACCAATGTGTGAGGATCGATGTGTGATTTAAGCTTTAGAAGAGTTTATTTTACAAATATAGGTGCCTTTGTATTTGGGGCATAGATGTTCAATATTGAGATGTCATATTGATGAATATTTCCTTCAACAAGTACATAATGCCCTTTTCTATCTTTTTTGATTAACTTCAGTTGGAAGTCTATTTTGTTTTATATTAAGATGGCTACTCCAGCTTGCTTTCTAGGTCCATTTGCTTGGAAAAACTTATCCCAGCCATTTACTCTGAGGTAGCATATATCTTTATTAGTGAGATGTGTTTCTTGTATGCAGCAAAGTGATGGGTCTTGTTTACAGATCCAATCTGTAAGCATTTGTCTTTTTATTTGGGAGTTGAGTCCATTGATGTTGATGGACATTAGTGATCAAAGGTTGTTATTTCCTATTATTTTGGTGTAGGGGTGGTTCTGTATTTCTTTTGGTTTAGTTGCAGTGGAGTTCACAAGGAAGTTTCCTCGTCTATGTTCATAGCAGCCTTATTTGAAATAGCTAGAAACTGAAAACAACCCAGATATCCCTCAATCGAAGGATGGATTATAAAGCTGTGGTACATCTACACAATGAAATGCTTCTTAGCTATCAGAAACAATGAAATCATGCAATTTGCAGCCAAATGGATGGAACTAGAGAAGCTCATCCTGAGTGAACTAACCCAGACCCAGAATGATGCACATGGCATCTATTCACTTATAGTTGATGTTAGCCATATAGTAAAGGATAACTATACTACAATGAATGCACCAAAGGGAACATGAACATAGACATTTTTTTCTGTCAATGAGACCCTTTGCCCTAGTGGTGCTGCCTTGTAGGCCCCCAGTGTATGAGGAAGCTCTTAGCCCTCATATGACTGCTGAACTGGGGTGGGGGACTATTATGTAGGGACACTCCACAACAGAGGAGTGGGATGGAAGGGATAGGGGTCTGCGGGTGGGAGGGTTGGAATGGGAGGGGTGGAAAGAGGACACTATGATGGAGATGTAACCTGAAGTAATAAATAAATAAATTTTAAAAAGATGAGCATCGAAGAATCTCCAATTGGAGATGGTTAAATTAGTAGCAAGCCTACCACTTGGCAAGAAAAATCCCTTGCTTCAACTGTAGACAGAATGCTGTCCAAATAGGACAAAACTTGGAAGCAGGTAAGTTGATAGCCTAGCTCTGCCAAGACAGAGTAGGCAAGTCCTTCATAATTCCTGCTTTACAATCAATGTCTGTCAGAGAAACAGGGCCAAATGGCTGAAGGTAATGTATGGAGAGAAATTGGGAACAGCCACTGGTATGTCATTTCTTAGTCTTGGAAGCTGCTGGCTCTGCATTTCCTTTATAATCAGATATATTTATCCCTCCAAGGTCTCTGATGTGGTTGAAGACTAGATAGCTAGAGTCTCATAGTTAAATTATGAGTTGTTTAGGAATTAAGAGGGTGTTCTGAATATAACAGGATGTTTTTAAATTGTGATGCTAGTTAGGATGGAAGCTGAGTTGGATATAGAACTTTAAACTCATGGAGATGGTTGGATAGTAGAATGTTAAAGTCAGGCGCCAAATATGTATGGACTGGGACATTGGGAATGTATGTTAAGCCTTATAATTCTCATAATTGTGGCCTAATTATTTCTGTTGTTTGTATTTTATTTGTTCTTATAAGAGAAAGAGTCATTTGTTGGACTGAAAGGGGGAGCTGTAGGGGAGAAAAAGATATACCTTAAACTTAAAAAAAAGGAAGTAGATGGGGGGAAGTGAGTGGGAGGCTGGGACAAGAGAGTGGAGTAGGGAAGGGATTGCAGTGGAGATGTAACATGAAGAAATAAAAAATAAATAAAACACCAACAAAAATTAACAAGTAAAAGCAAGAATATTTTATGATATTATATGGAATCTCATATAACAGAAGGAGTACTGGGGTAAGGCCCAAAAACAGATGAATTAGAAATATAAGAAGCAGCCCCACCTGTCTTCCTGATATCCAGCCTGTACTTGGACCTGTACACTCAAGAGGGAAAAACAGCCGCACCACAAGAGCAAAGGTAAGTGAGATTTTTCCCCAAAGTTTCCAACATGGTGGCAAAGTGTGTGCTATAGTGGAGAGGCAGAGACCTAACCCAGTCATAGCAAAGCAATTAGGAGCCAAGACTGACTGAAAACAGAGCCAGTGACTGGGGCGGGTGGGTCACTCACTCTAGCACCCAAGCATCAGAGGCAGTCAGCAGCAGGCACACTGAGGCTGGCAGCCATTGTGGGTGGAGCTCTCTGCCTGCATAGTCAGCCTAGCTGGGGAGCCAGAACGACTGGGTCAGTGAGAGGAGAACACAGACCCAACCACAGCTCTTCTTGCCTTTCTGAGGAGACCTGCCAGCTCCCAGGTCCTCAGAGGCTACCCCTCTCCCCACTCCAATTCCCTCTATATTGGTCCAATTGGGTCACAAGCAGTTGAGGAGAGAGGCAGACACTCATCTCTCCAAGACCCAGTCAGTCTATTACAGGGACCTGCCTGCCATCTGGAGGTAAACATGAGGATCTCAGGATCAGTCAACCCCCAGGGCACGGAGTTTTCCTGAGCACCAAGGTCAGCTGACAAAAGAAACAAACAGACAACACCTGGGTCAATTGGATGACAAAAGGTAAGTGCAAGAACATGGTAAAAAAAAAAACCCAAAACAATAGGATGTCTCCAGATCCTAGCAAGAATGCTACAGACAATTCTGGACAGCGGAACACGATTGAAACAAAGGAAAATGACCTTAATCCTATGCTTATATTAATAATAGAAGGCCCGAGGGGGGAAATCAAATACCTCAGAGAGCAACAACAAAGTACTGCAAAGGAGGTGATGGAAATAAATAAAGTGCTTAAAGGAATGGAAGACCTGAAAAGGGAAGTTGAAGCAATGAAGAAAATCCAATCCGGGATATCCATAGTACTGGAAAACCTTAAGAAAAGAATCGGAACTACAGACACAAGCATCACCAACAGAATACAAGAGACGGAAGAAAGAATTTCAGGCTCAGAGAATAAAATTGAAGAAATTGATACATCTGTCAAAGAAAATGTCAAATTTAAAAAAGCCCTGACAAAAAACCTTCAGGAAATCAAGGACACAATGAAAACACGAAATCTCAGAATAATAGGAATAGAAGAAAGAGAAGAGTCCCACCTCCATGGACCAGAAAATACCTTCAACAAAATTATTGAAGAGAATTTCCCAAATCTAAAAAAAGAGATGCCTACAACTGTACAAGAAGCTTACAGAACTCCAAATAGATTAGACCATAAAAGAAAATCTTTCCACCACATAATAATCAAAACACTAAATGTACAGAACAAAGAAAGAATTTTAAAAGCTGCTAGGGAAAAGTGTCAAGTAACATATAATGCCAAACCTATCAGAATCACACCTGACTTTTCTTCAGAGACTCTGAAAGCCAGAAGGGCCTGGACAGATGTCTTGCAGACCCTAAAAAACCACAAATGCCAGGCCAGACTACTATTCCCTGCAAAATTGTCAATCAACATAGATGAAGAAAACAAGATATTCCATGACAAAGCTAAATTCAAACAATATCTATACACAAATCCAGCTCTACAGAAGATGTTGGAAGGAAAACTTCAACCCAAAGAGGTTAACTACACACAAGAAAGCACAGGAAGCAAATAGCATGCCTGCAGCAAAACCAAAAGAAGAGAAGCTCACTCCCACACTATTTCCACCAACATCAAGATGGCAGGAAGTAACAATCACTGGTCATTAGTATCTCTCAACATCAATGGACTCAATTCCCCAATAAAAAGGAACAGGCTAGCAGAATGAATGCAAAAACAGAATCCCACATTTTGCTGCTTACAAGAAACACACCTCAGCAAAAAAGATAGACATTATCTTCAAGTAAAGGGCTGGAAAAAGATATACCAAGCAAATGGACCCAAGAAAAAAACTGGAGTAGCAATTCTAGTATGCAACAAATTGGACTTTCAACCAACATTAATCAAAAGAGATGGGGAAGACACAACATACTCATCAAAGGAAAAATCCACTATGATGAAATTTCAATACTAAACATCTATGCCCCAAATGTAAGACCACCCACATTCATTAAAGAAACACTAATGAAGCTCAAATCCCACATTGAACCTCACACATTAATAGTGGGAGACTTCAACACACCACTCTCACCACTGGATAGATCAACGATGGAGAAACCAAACAGAGAAATAATGAACCTCACAGATGTCATGAATCAAATGGTCCTAATTGATATCTACAGAATATTTCACCCCAAAACAAAAGAATACACTTTCTTCTCGGCACCTCATGGAACCTTCTCCAAAATCGACCATATAGTTGGTCACAATGCAAGCCTCAACAGATACAGGAAAATTGAAATTACTCCTTGTAACTTAACAGACCATCATGGAATAAAGCTAGGCTTCAACAATAACAAAAACAACAGAGAGCCTGCAAAAACATGGAAACTGAACCACTCTCTCCTCAATGACCTCTGGGTCAGGGAAGAAATAAAAATTGAAATTAAAGTCTTCTTAGAACTCAATGAAAATGAAGGCACAACATACCCAAAATTATGGGACACATTGAAAGCAGGGCTAAGAAGAAAGTTTATTGCACTAAGTGCCTTCAAAAAGAAACTGGAGAGTTCCTATACTACCCACCTAAAAGCACACCTGAAAGAGCTAGAACAAAAAGAAGCAAACACTCCCAAGAGGAGCAGATGAGAGGAAATTATTAAACTCAGGGCTGA
>CAJQZJ010033271.1:967508-984856 GCA_907164525.1 Lophiomys imhausi
AAACCAAATGGATGGAACTAGAAAAGCTCATCCTAAGTGAGCTGATGGAATCCCAGAAAGATAAACATGGTATGTATTCCCTTATAAATGGATATTAACCATACATCACAGGATATCTATCCTACAACCCACACACTCAAATAGAAAAGAACCTAGCATATCTATCCTAGGAAAAATTTTACCCACCAGTGAGTCATGGAATTTGCTGCAGGTTAGTGGAACGCCACACCCTAGATGGTGTGCCTTATCATGCTCCAGTACAATTGGAAGCTCTTGGCCCTCACATGCCACAAGATCTGAGGGAGTATGATATGTGAGGGCCCACCTCATCTGAGGAGAAGGAGAGTACCAAGTAGAGGAACAAGGAGGGAGGGAGGGAGGGAGGGAGAGAGGAAAAGAGAGAGGGAGGGAAGGAGAGAGGGAGGGAAGGAGAGAGGAAGGGTGGGGCCAAGAGGGGAGGAGGGAGGAAACTATGTTCTAGAAGTAAATAATACTTTTTTAAGAAAAGAGTTAATAAGCTTAAAAAATATAATAAAAATACAATATAAAATTTTCAAACTATAATTTACCAAAGATATACTTGCCTTACTGGCATGAAAAGAAAATGGCCTTAATTTCAGATTAGAATGTTAGACTGCAGGTGGCCACATAGATTACACAAACTTGATAGCAGCTTAAAAGTTCATTTTTTTTTTTTTTTTTGTAGAGGTATAGGGTATTTCCATGATTTGGCATTAAGAAGCAGGTAACAGGTTTAAAACACTGTAAATAAATTAAGGGTTACAGCTGTTCAACCTGGTTTTACAAACCTCCAAGAGTTGAAAAAACTTAGAGCTAAGGTAAAATACATGAAATGCGTGGTGTTAGCCCATGCCTTTACCTCCATCAGAGACAGGAGGATTGTTATAGAGTAGGTTGTCTTATAAATTCTAGAGTTACAAGGAACAGGGTGGTGATGGTGCACACCCTTAATCCCAACGTTCCAGAAGATTACACCCTTAATCCCAACACACTAGAGACAGAAACAGGCAGATCTTAGAGCTCAAGGGCAGCCTGATACAAAACAAGCTCTAAATAGAGAAAAACTTCAATCCAGGGTGGTGGAGCACATCTTTAATCTGATCAGTTGGGAACCACATATCTTTGATCCCAATACTTAGAATGCAGAGACAGGCACATAGGATTTGGAAGGATTTAAGTTTAAAAGCTACTTGCAAAAGTCATGCTCAATTCAAACAAATTGTCCTTTGAGACCTTAAAATATATATACTAAAGGTTTGTTTATCTCCAAAATATCAAAATAATTTCTTCTTTAATCCGGATTGAAAGGTAATACTTTATATATTGTCAAAAAACCAAATTTGCTCCAGGAAAAATATTACCTGACCCTCCCAAAAAGAAAAGATAATTGTCTCAGAGTTAGGATTAGGACAGGGCTCTGTTTTTATCTTTCAGGAGATTTAAAGCATCCATTCAAGGAATCCAGGGACAACTGGACAACGGAAACCTCTGCAGGAAACAGATCAGACACCAGAGAAGACGAGTAGCCCAGATGATCCAGCCTTGCAGACTTCCTCAATAGCTATTTCCTCAAAATTCTACAATCACAACAACTCAAAATCGCTAAGATCGGTCAGCTCCACAGACTGCTCCAGCCAGAACTTCAGTAAAGTCCTGAAGATCAGCTTCTGTCTACTAACTTCTTAGGACATTTAAATAGCTGAGCACAAAAGGATTGGACATTAAATGATTCTATTAACATTTTTAACTATTTTTCCATTCTTATTTGGTCCCCAAACAGGTTTACTACGTCCCAAATCAGCAGGAAGTCACTTGAAGAGAGCGATGTCCCATGCCCAGAAGTTGGGGAGGGTGTTTCCCCCCCCCCCATCCTTTGGTTATTTGATGGATAACAGAAAATTTTGTTATTTAGGGGAAGAGACTACAAGCTGTTAAATGGGCTTGTTAAATGGGTTTTGGAGGTTAGACCCAGGGACTTCTATCTTTTTCTTTTCTGTGTCCTTCTTTCTCTCCTATGTAGGAGTGAACAGACTTGAGAAAAAATGGGACATAGACATAGTGTAGAAAAGATCAAGAAAAAAGGACAGATTATTGAATATGCCCTTATACCTTTGTATATTGATACAAAATTAATATTATATTTGGCTAAATTGGTATTGATCATTGTATATTAATGCAAAATTAAGATTGTATTGGACCACATCAGTATTGATCTTTATTTATGGATACAAAATTAAGGTTATATTTGGCCACAATGGTATTGACCCTTGTATATTGATGCAAAATTAAGATTGTATTGGCCTCCATAGGTATTGATCTTTGTATATTTATACAAAATTAAGGGTAATGCTTCTTATAGGTATTGTATCTAGTAATGCTTAAAAATTAAATGTAAAGTTTTGGCCTCTTGCTACCAGCCATCATAAACTGTTTAGGATAATTAAGAAATGGAAACTAATGGTCATGCAAGCGTGTCATTTTGTTAGTTGCTATGACAGTTTATCACTGTTATTTTCTAAACTACTCAGATATCAAGTTGCTAAGAGACAAGTAAGATTTGCTTGTCTAAATATAAGAGATAGCTAGGGCATCTTCAAAAATCTCAAGAGATCTGCAGAGTATGGCATTCAAAGAGGTTTTCTTAACTTAAGATTTTTTGAAAATGAGACATGTCAGTTTCTGACAGCACCCCCTATTCTACTCCAAGTAGAAGATGAGTATCAAAGAATCTCCAGTGGGAGATTGTTTACGTGGTGTTAAGCATTTCTCTTAGCAAGAAAACACCCTTGCTTCAACTGTAGACAGACTGCTGTCCAAAAAGGACAAAACTTGGAAGCAGGTAAATCGACAGCCTAGCTCTGCCAAGACAGGGTAGGTAAGTCCTTCATAATTCCTCCTCTACAATCAATGTCTGTCAGAGAAACTTTGCCAAACAGCTGAAGATTGATGCTGTAATGTATGGAGAGAAAATGGTAACTGTCGAGGCAGCCACGGGTAAGTCATTACTTAGTTTTGGAAGCTGTGGGCCCTGCACTTCCTATATAATTAGATATATTTATCCCTCTCAAGTCTCTGAGGTGGTTGAAGAATAGATAGCTAGAGTCTCATAGTTAAATTTTGAGTTGTTTAGGAATCAAGAGGGTGTTCTGGATCTAAGAAGATATTTTTAAAATTGTAAGGCTGAATTAAATGAAAGCTGAGTTACATATGGAACTTTAAACTCATGGAGATGGTTAGATAGTAGAATGTTAAAGTCAGGTGCCAAATTCATATGGACTGGACATTGCGAATGTATGCTAAGCCATATAACTTTCATAATTGTGGCCTATTTATTTCTGTTGTTTTGTATTGTATTTATAGTTATAAGAGAAAGAACCATTTGTTGGACTGAAAGGAAGAGCTGTTAGGGGGGAAAAAGTAATACTTTAAACCAAAAAAAAAAAAAGGAAGAGGATGGGGGTTTGAGGGGGAGGTGGCTGGAAAGGTGGGACTGGAGGGGGGAGTAGGGAGGGATTGTGATTGAGATGTAACTTGAAGAAATAAAAAATAAATTAAAAAAAAAGAATAAAGCAGACAAGGACACTGGACTTCACAGCTAGCCAGCCTCATGGCTGACAGTCTCAGTCGTCCCTCTGCACATTGGGGATAGGGATCATAACCCATGGAGGTTGAAAAGATCAAAGATTTTCATGAAGCTATTTTCAAAGCAGCTGAAACATTTTACAAATTAAATACTGATGAATTAGTCTATAAGCATTTTCTCCTTCCATGTTGCCATTAAAATATAAAAGGGAAACTTAAAAATATATATATAAGAAACTAAAACATGGTGTGGAACTGCCTTATCTTCCCTATAGCCTGTAGTAGAGGGTAGTATTGTCAGAATGACCAAAAATTTACAACTCACACAATTTCAGTTTTATAGCTTGTTAACTTAATTTTTGTCTTTTCACATAGGTAATATACATGAGATAAATATTTATATGAATGTCTCTAGAAAAAATATTTTTGAATACACTAATAATAATGGATGTCTTTAATATCAGATATCCTGATCTTTTACATTGATAATGCTTCTATGTAAAATTTCTGAGAAGCAACAAACTTATTTTATATATTATGGACATTCACAAGTTAAATGATGAAATGGATTCCTCAAAGCTTTAATATATAGAACCCAACCAATTGTCAACTAGGTAAGATGCAAATACAGTGTGATGTCTATAGAAATAATACACAATGATACACTGATAAAAAGAGTTTTATTTCACAACATAGTATCATGTCAATGAAAGTGAAGTTAATAATACCATATTAGTGTAAAGTACTGAATTGTTTATGTTGTAGTCTATGAAGAACTCTTGGTTCTATTATCAGGGCTAAAATTATTAAATTATTTATTGAGTCAGGTACATTAGTGAATTGATTTCTTGTGAATTTTTAAAACACTTGACTGCATTCAGAACCATATTTATTTCATCACCAAATTTCAGGTCAATCTTAACAAAATCTGTGTCAGAAAGATGTAGTTCCAGATTTATTGATAGAGATTTAACAGGTCTCCATTGTATTAAAATTACTCTTAGTCACTTAACACATTTCCTCTAATTAAAAAATAAAATTTCACTTTCTTCTAAGTGAACATGAAAGACCAGGGGGAGGGAAGTCCCTCTCCCGACTCCTGACACTTGGGATATCACAGCCACCCAAAAACTCGCAAGAGACCTTCTTGATGCAATCATAAGAGTTTTATTTCGGGTGGGATCAGTGCACTGAGGACGCCACTCATATCCCACGCAGGGGTAGAGGGGCCTTGACCCCTATTTGGGGGAGAGTAGGCTATTTAAAGTACAACCCAAGGCGGTGAGTGGAAATACAAGTGGAAAGTACCAGCCCAGCCCATTGTTTACCACAACCGAAGGGGGTGAGGGAAAATGCAGGTGGAATGTAACAGCCCATTAGTTAGTCAGCAGGAAACATCCTACACCTGTTTTTCTCAGGAATGAATTTTATCTTACTTCACCATCGCTTTGTGGTTAGCTAGTTCCTGGAGCATGGCTGGCCTGACTCCACTGCCTGTCATGGGGGTCTCTAAAATTTTTATTCCTCTCAGACACTTGTGAGTGTTGGGGCCATTTATTCTAGAAGAGAAATATCAAATGACATCAGATGAAAATATTAAAATATGAGTTACAAATTTTAATTTTTTTCTCTGAATTTATAAATGCTACCAAATTAAATTTAAAATTGCAGTGAATGATTCCCTAAATCCTGTATATCAATTTTTTCTACTTGAATTAAATTTATATGTGGGAAATTGCTAGCTTTAATTAAGAGGCATATGAATTTCAATTAGTTCTGTTTGAGGAAATATAACATGTTGTCAAATTGCTCAAATTATTACTGAAGTCAACTGAAATTGTAAAATATCAGTAGAGTTCTTTATTTCAAACCTACTTTTTTCAAGTTAACAGAGAAATTTCCAGAATATTAAAGAGTAAGTAAAGATCTTTATCTCATCTTAGAAAATAGCCATGAAGAGTTTAGATTATAATCTAATCATTATGCAGCACAAGATTTCCTAACTAGTTAACTTTTGCTTTAATGGTCTTTGTCCCCCTTCTGTTATACTTGTTCGGATTTGTTCATTTAAAAAATTAGATAACTAACCCTAAGTTACCTAGCAATTGATACTGCTGGTGTTACAGAGAGGTTAAAGAAGGTTAAGGGCATCATATTTCCTCTTAAACTCCAACTGCTGTAGAACATTTGATCAACAGTTAGCAATTGAGAACAGGGTCTAACTAGTGACCTTTTATCTGTTTTACAGTCACCACTTGTTGCACTTCTTCATTCATTAATTAAATGACTTACCATGTGTCTGGCACACTAATATTGACATAAGGATATTATTGTATGTATCAGAAGGAACACAGTGAGTGAGAGATAAAACTTACTTATTTTATCTATTGGTGCATGTAATATTTATTGCTTTTAGATATAAAATATCTAATGAATTCAGTCAAGGAAGCAAAACTTCCTGAACTAGACTACTCAAGCACGTAGGGAGAATGCATGACTGAGGATTGGAGATATTGAAAGTTGGACCTGAATTTCAGAATTCCTGCCTACTGTTGAAGTTTGATGGTTAAGAAAGTCACACAAGACTTATTTCTTACATGGTTCTCATAATGTATCATTTAGAAACTGCACAATTAAAAAAATTTAGCAAATCATTGTAGTAGATATGATTTTTGGAGGGACAGTTGTTTTATACATTTAACCCATTAGCTACCATTCTTCAAACACTAATATACAGCCCCAAATCAGTAAAATTATTGAGACCATAGACTGTTTCATTTTCTAAACAGTGAATTTGTTGAGTGTTTACAGCAGAATAGACCCATCCACAGATGTGAAGATATATGTTCATGTTTGAATAATTTCTATTAAATAGGAAACTCTGTACTAATACTTTAAAAAGTTGTGTTATGTGCTTACTGCATATTGGAGATCATTCCATGTGAGCACTTGAAATATTAGATTTGAAGTAGTAAGCGCTATGTTATTTTCCTTCATGTGAGCAATGCATATTTAATTATTTTATGGAATATATTCAAATAGCAAATGGAAAGAATTTTATAAAAAAACTCTAAGATGTTGAGGGAAAAAAATAAGAAGGAAATAGATGTTGATTTCCCATGCTCATGGATTGTTGGGATTATTATTGTGATAGTGGACTTCCTACTAAAAACAATTTTCAGATTAAATACATTTTCATCAATCTTCCAATGCTATTCTCCACAGAAATTGAAAAACTAATCATAAATTTTATATGGTAACTAACAGAAAATGAACCTGAAATAATCAAAATAAAAGAACTGCTAGAGTTATTACTCCTGATTTTAAGTTATGCTAAGGAGATATAGCAATAAAATCAAGATGATATTGGTATAAAAATAAATCTGGTACTGAATCATTTTTATGTTTGTAGTTTATTTCCATCCATCTTCTGTGATGTAGAGAAATTTTAATCCAGCAAGATGGCGTCTTGGGCAAGTCATTACACACGTTTAAGCTCTCTGTGTCGCGTCCCCCCTTGACCAGCAAGGAATGACGCAACTCACAAAACTCTTCTCCAGCAGTTTATTCAGGTCCCTTGAAAACAGTCTTCCGAATAATGGGGCAGACCCAACCCACAGGCTAAATACTAAATGAACAGCCAGTCAAGTAAAGCCAAGTGGTGCTATCTTAGAGGCCCATGTATGTGGAAGCAAGCCAGATCAGCGGTCTATGCCAAATATGAACTTATTATCATAGAGAGCGCTCACCGTCGGGCTGGTGGAAGGCGGAGACCAGCACCATCTTTAGGGCGCAGCACTTCGCAGCTCTCTACAGTTCCTCCTTTTTTATTTTTTCTAAAATTGGTAAAAGTCCCTGGAAAGGCTTCGTAATCCCTCTATCTGGGGATCTCATGGTGGGCCTGAGCCTGTAGGAGGGCGGTGCTCAAACTCTTACCCGTCTCTGGGTCAGCCTCCCCACTCGGGACTGCCCTGTCTTAGGTGGCCGAGACTTACCCGTCAACTCCGTCACTGACTTGCCAGACCCTAATATCCATGGAACGAATACCTTAGTGGGCAGGGACTATGCTTAGTGAAGATTTACTTCACGGCAGCGAGCCATGCCTGAGGGGACTGGCCCGCCTCAATGGCGACAAGGGCTTGTATAATCATGGCTGCATTATGCTTTTGTGTGGTTCTCATTTTGTAGATGCACCATAGGCAAACCAGAGAGGCTAATATCATTAGTATCGCCAAAGAGCCTACGCCCGCCCACTACTTAAGATGATCCATAGCCGTCTGTATCCAGGAAGTCAAGCCAGTAGCCAGGCTCAAATCCACCCGAGTGGAGTTGATGTGGACGATTGTCGCTCTCAGCTCTCTCATCAAATTTTCAAATTCAGCCGACCAATCCTGTAAGAGGAACTTTGACAATTGTCTAGACAAATTAGTAGCCTTTGTATAATTTTGATATTGTACGGAAGTAACACACAAACCTTGCAATTTCCACTCACACCCCAATTGTGCTAGTTGCCAAAGAGAATCAATCTGTTCTTGTATTAAATCTATGCATTGATTAACTATCATAAGACCTCCTTTGAGATGAGAATTCATAGAGGTCTGAGTATCCAATGCCTGTGCCACAGTGGCTGAGATGTTATTCAGGGCATTGGCAGTCTGTATAGAACTAGACAAGGCAATAGCTGAGGCAGTAGCTCCCACAGCAGCAACAGTGATAGCAGTAACAATAGCTGCAGTGATGCCAAAATCTCTTTTAAACCTGAATAGCATCATGGTATTAGGAGCCTCTACAGGAACTGGTACATATCGAGGCATTCTAGTCACCACAGCCACAGGAAAGGCTGTGGCATTCCAGCATAGGGCATAAAAACATGTGCCCGGAGTGCATACTAACTTTTCTTCACCCAAGGATGCACTCCCATTACTTACAATCCACAGAAAAGGAGGCCAGAGACATACTGGCGAAGCTAAAAAAGTCTTGTTGCGGTAAGAATGAAACAAAGAATTCCAAGTACCAGAGCCACTACCGCTAGAGAAATCCAGATTGGTAGCGGATCCTAGGGAAAAATTACCTCTTTGATAAATTCCTCCCCCAAGCATAATGACAGGTCCCAAGTCCATGCAACTTCCATTTACTCCACACAAAAGCCACAAATCAAAAGGATTGGTGGCAGTCTGCTTAGGATCCCTAGTAGATATATCAAGCATTCCTGTACAAGACTTATTCACTATATTACTAATCATGGGGCTAAAGGAAAAATAATCTTGTTGAACCCAAACTGCTCTGCGCTCCTGACATACTCACTGCTACTATCACCAGGATCCTTAGGAAGGTCTTCATGACGAATCTTCCTCACAAGGCGTTCAGGCACCCACACTGGATCTTGTTGATTCTGAGGAAAAACACAAACAGACCCTCTCGCCCATGTTAGCACGGGGTCAGGCCCCCGCCAAGAGCCTGTCAGAATATCCTTCCACTTCTCCATGCTTTTAGGTGAACCAAGGGAATCCTGATGTCTGACCGCTGCTGAGCGGCCTTGAGCATCCAAATTGAAACAATTTAAAGTAAATAAGGCTAAAGACATTCTTTCCTTGGGGGTACGGCCTTGGCCTATTCCCCCTTTTTGTTTTTGTAAGCATTCTTTCAAGGTGCGATGAGCACGCTCCACAATTCCTTGTCCTTGAGGATTATATGGTAATCCATGATTAAGCTGTACCTCCATCTGGTTACAGAAGGAGACAAAGGACTGAGCTGTATAGGCTGTTCCATTGTCCATTTTCAGCTGCTGTGGTTTTCCCATGCAGCCCAGGCTTCTAAGCAATGTCCTATGACATTGCGAGCCTTTTCTCCACTCATAGGTGTAGCATGTATGATACCTGAGCAGGTATCCACAGATACATGAATATATTTTAAGGTTCCAAATTCTGAAATGTGGGTAACGTCCATTTGCCAGATTTTAAGTGGCATCAACCCTCTAGGGTTCACTCCCACACTGGGAGGATGATGATGAATCACACACTGAGGACAGTCCAAAACTACTTGTCTAGCATCTGCTCTAGACAAATGGAATTTCTGCTGTAGAGTTTTTGCATTTACATGAAATAATTGGTGAAACTGTCTGGCTTGGTCCAGGAATGAGCTCCAAAAAATGCATTCCATCCTGGTCCGTTGATCAACTTTATCATTACCCTCACTTAATGGTCCAGGTAATCCTGTATGTGCTCTGATATGTTGAATATAAAAACACCTTTTTCTCTGCCAGATTAAAACTTGTAACTCTTGTAATAAGGCACATACAGTACTACTATACTTAATAGGACCTGCTAATTCTAATACTTTCACTGCGTTGACCACATAAACTGAATCTGAAATCAAATTGAATGCAAATTGACATTTTTAAAACACCTCAATTACTATTTTTAACTCTACTATTTGGGGGGAGCCCAGTTGAAATTGACATAACATGGGCTCTTGTCTTTCTATCAAATAGGCTCCATAGCCTGTCTTTGAGCCATCAGTAAACACATTTGGTGACCCTTGAAGTGGTACTGCTGAAGTAACCTTAGGGAATATCACTGGGTGCTCCTTAAAAAATAATAGCAATGGATGTTTAGGGTAATGGTTATCAATCACTCCTTCAAAGCTACATTGCAATATTGCCCAGTCATCTACAGTGCCACACAAAATCTTAATTTGATAACTGGAATAAGGCACTATTATACTGGCAGGAGCAACTCCAAAAGACTGCAAGCATTGTTGGATACCATTCAAGGCTAAAGCAGCAAGTGCAATGGGATAATGTTCTATTCTGTTCTTACTTGTGTCCACATCCCCGGGCAGAAAGATCTCCCTACTTTCAGGGAGTGAACTGGCTGCTCTGTCTGAGTGGCTTCTGGAGATGGGGGAGGAGTTGAAGGCGCCATGGCACCGGCTTTGTTTACACCAGCTGCCGCCAGCGTGGCTGAAGGCGCTGTAACAACAACTCCACCCACTCCGACTGCCGCTGACGTCTCAGGCGCCATGGCAACAGCTCCTCCCACACCGACTGCCGCTGATATGTCCTTTTCTTTTACTTTTTTCTTTTCCTTTTTTCTAATAACAGTCCTCTCCAAGTGTTCTATTAGAGCGTGTAGCTCTCCTTCAGAATCCGTGCTCTCTGAGTCCTCAAAATCTCTAAAATCTCTAAAATCTGTAAGATGGGGATGGAGAGGAACCTTCTTTTTGTTTTCCTTTTCACTGTCTGTCTGTTCAAATCTTTTGCCTTTGTTACTTTTTTTTTTTCACTGTCTACTTGCTCAGATCTTTCCCCTCCATCCTGAAAGACAGGATAGTACAGCTCATGTCTCACTTCCCTCCAGACATTTGGACAGAATGACCGCCCACTAGGATCACTCAGAGGGGAAGTCTCATTATATGAAGGCGGGGCTAGCAAGGGCGGCCCCGGACCTGAGGGCTCTATCCGGGTGCTTTCAGAACTCTTCCTTAAAGATGACTTCTCCATTTTCTTTGTTAACCTTTTAAGTTCCTCTTTAGACTCTGAGCTATCCTCTTCCAAAGTATCTTTCCCAGATTTGACGAAGCGCTCCTCTTTTAACTGTTCTAATGCCTTTTGTTCTTTTTCCACTGCCTTGCAATATCTCTGATCTCCTAAACAACTCCGAAAAAGTCTCCAAATAGGCCGTGCTCCTCCCTGCAATGTACTTTGCCCCCAGGCAAAATCCAAGATCTCTCCCAAGCTTCTCCCAGCAACTGATAAAGGCAAGGCCAGCATTCGCTCCATTTCTGTGAGGCACTCTCTGCTTTCCTCACCTTGCTCTGCTAGTTGTGTCTTCTACTCGTCCGAATTACGGAACTTTATTGCTCCCTCCCGGAGACCTTATTGCCTCTTTACCAAGGTCCTTATTGCTCCCTCTGGAGACCTTATTGTTCGCAACTTCCCGCGAAACTTTACCTTTTGTTCGCAATCTCCGCGAAACTTTACCTTTTGTTCGCTATCTCCGCGAAACTTTACCTTTTGTTCGCTATCTCCGCGAAACTTTACCTTTCGTTCACTATTTCTGTGAATCTTTACTTTGTGTTCACTATCTTCGTGAAACTTTATTGTCCTGATTTATCCCAGGAACTTACCAACGCGTTGCACCTGACTGCAGGATTTCTGATTCTTTTCTGGGTCTCCGTACGGGCCACCACTTTGTCGCGTCCCCCCTTGACCAGCAAGGAATGACGCAACTCACAAAACTCTTCTCCAGCAGTTTATTCAGGTCCCTTGAAAACAGTCTTCCGAATAATGGGGCAGACCCAACCCACAGGCTAAATACTAAATGAACAGCCAGTCAAGTAAAGCCAAGTGGTGCTATCTTAGAGGCCCATGTATGTGGAAGCAAGCCAGATCAGCAGTCTATGCCAAATATGAACTTATTATCATAGAGAGCGCTCACCGTCGGGCTGGTGGAAGGCGGAGACCAGCGCCATCTTTAGGGCATGGCACTTCGCAGCTCTCTACATCTCTGGCTGGAATACAGACAGGCCTTTAGTATATACTTTTAAATCCCAAACACTGAAGTTTAATTGAGGAGAAGACAAAGTGACAAATCAGAGAAAGATTTGACAGAATCAGTCAGAGATAGGATATACCCAACTCTCAAGAGAACAGACAGGAAAAAGGGGTTACTTAAGACAGTTCATAGAAGAGGAGAGTATGATACAGGAATTAGGAGAGTTCATGGAGAGAGTACAGTAGAGTTTAGGAGTAGAGTACAGTTTGTTGCACTTCAGTGCAATTCAGTTGGGTCCATGCAGTTCAGTTTATGGAGTTCAGAGACAGTTTTTTCAAACACAGAATTTCAGTGAGAAGTAGAGAGAAGCCAGTTTGAATCAATCAGCTTGGAGGGGAGTTTTGAGCCAGAACAGCAGTTGAACCAGCCAGTAAGAGTTCAGAAAGAGCTAGAAAAAGTGAACTTATTCAGCATCAAGTCTCAGAGGCTGAAAACATTCTAGGCCTAGATTAGCTGATGGAGGGTTGAAGCTGAAGCCTTCAAGGTCCATGCTTGCTGAAGATTAGATTGTATGAAGGCTAGAAGCTTCCAGGCCTAGGCCTAGGGAAATTAGGTAGAAATGCTCTGAGCTCAGCCTATGTCTTATATTCATAACGCTTAGGAACAGCTTTCATTTCCTTTCCTCATCTGAGGAAATAAAAATAACATTTACAATATACGAAACAAAAAGTATTTGATATCACTTGTAAACAATTATCAGTTTTTCCAGTATGATTTACTATGCATCATCAGTTGAAAGGGAAGTGCCTGCCATCATATAAATGTCAATATACTCTCTTACTGGTCGGTATTCCAAAATTTTGCATTTTATTCACCTATTTTCATGTTTCCAACACAAAAGTAAACTGAATATGGGGGCTTTTGTAGTCAGAAGGGACTCTTCTCTTAGTTCTTCATGATTTTACTGACTGATGGAGCCATCCTAAACCTCATTTCTACTTTTGCCAAAGTCATTTGCTTGTTTGTTTGTTTCTTTTTTCTTTTCTTTCTTTTTTTTGTTTTTTTTTTGTTTTGTTTTGTTTTGTATTATTGAGGCAGGGTTTGCCTGTGTAGGTGTGACTGTCCTGGAACTCTTTCTTTGTAGATCTGGCTGGCCTGGAACTCACAGATTTCTGTTATCTTCTGCCTCCCAAATTCTGGGATTAAAGGAGTATACCACCACCACTACCACTAGACAAAGTCATTCTTGTTACTGATATTTTACTCATTTTAGGTCTTGTGCTTCGTGTAGATGCTTTTTAATTTATAATTCCACTCCTGCTATAGCTTCTACTACTGGCTAACTGGTAAAAGATTTCTACTTGATTTTCTTGTGTATGTAATATACTTTCTTATTCATAGTATATGAAAGCATTTTTTAAACTTATCACAAAGCTTTAAAACATGTCTTGTGTAATTCTGTTTATTCCTTCACTTATTTCTAATACACAATTTTCCCTCTGTTTTGAAAATGACAATGAATTTCTACATATCCTTGGGAATAGACTGCTTTTTTGTTGCTAGACTGCCTTGGTTACATTCATGGAATGCCAGCTTCTTAAGATGATCTTGACCTGTGATATACACTGAAGCGTGTAGGTCTCACTTCTTTCTTTTCCTGAATGGATTGGCACAGAAGTCCTTCTTATTGTCATCAGAGTCCTCTTGTGCAGTGTTTTGTAGGTTATTCTTCTCTGGGTAATTCTCATTTTCTTTCCTCCCTCTTCATCCCCTAGCCAAGTTTTCCTGGAAACTATGCATGGAAAAAAAAAAAAACATGCTTCACTTATAACTACATCCCAAAGTTCTGCTCCTAGAGTCATGAAATGCCCTGTTTTTTCCTGCCTTTATTTTTGTTGTTCCCTCTTCAGTTAATGCTAATCTTTAACATTACTGTGGATTATAAGAGCAAGAATGACACAGTTCTCCATACAAGCTCAAATTAATGATAACAGTTTTGCAGGTAACCTTGGCGGTTTGAATAAGATGTCCATTACAGTCTTTTTTTTTTTTCCTTTATTTTTTATTTCTTCAAGTTACATCTCAATCGCAGCCCCCTCCCTATTCCCCCTCCAGTCCCACAATCCCACCCTCAACCCTCCCATCCTCTTCCCTTTTTTTTTTTCTTTTAAGTTTAAGGTATATCTTATTTCCACCTACAGTTTCCCCTTTCAGTCCAACAAATGGCTCTTTCTCTTATAATAACAAATACAATACAGTACAACAGAGGTAATTAGGCCACAGTTATGAGGGTTATATGGCTTACCGTGCATTCCCAATGACCAGTCAGTCCCTATGTATTTGGTACCTGACTTTAATATTCTACTATCTAAACATCTCCATGAGTTTAAAGGTCTATATCTGACTCAACATTCATACTAACTTGCAACACAATTTTAAAAGTATCTTCTTAGATCTATAACACTCTCTTGACTCCTGATCAACTCAAAATTAAATTATGAGACTCTAGCTATCTGTTCTTCAACCACCTCAGAGACCTGAGAGGGATAAATATATCTGATTTTATAGGAAGTACAGGGCCTGCAGCTTCCCAAACTAAGAAATGACATACCAGTGGCTGCCTGGACAGTTCCCATTTTCTCTCCATACATTACAGCATCGATCTTCAGTCATTTGGCCCCGTTTCTCTGACAGACATTGATTGTAGAGCAGGGGTTATGAAGAACTTACTTACCCTGTCTTGGCAGAGCTAGGCTGTCGACTTACCTGCTTCCAGGTTTTGTCTTTTTTGGACAGCATTCTGTCTACAGTTGGAGCAAGGGGCTTTTCCTGCCAAGAGATAGGCTTGCGACTAATTCAATCATCTTCCACTGGAGATTCTTCGATGTTCATCTTCTACTTGGAGGAGAATAGGGGGTGCTGTCAGGAGTTGATATGTCTTGATATAAAAACATCTAAACTTACGAAAACATCTTTGAATGCCATATTCTGCAGATCTCTTGAGGTTTTTGAAGAGGCCCTATCTATCTCTTATATTAGGGTAAGCAGATGTTGCTTGTCTCTTAGCAGGTTTATTTCTGATTAGCTTAGAAAGTAACTATAATAGGCTGTCATAGTACCTAACTGAATGACCGGCTTGCATAACCATTAGTTTGCATTTCTTAATTATCTAAACAGTTTATGACAATTAGTAGTAAAAGGCCGAAACATCACATTTCGTTTTTTTTCTTTACCTCCTACCTTTCCATCCCATTTCTCTGGGGTTGGGTGTCCTTATATAACAGTCCCTCATCTCAGTTGAGAGGTCGTATGAGGGCCAAGAGCCTCTTCATTCATTGGGGATCTACGAAGCAGAACCATCAGTGAAAAGTGTCTCCTTGCCCGGGAGAGAGAACTACTAAACAAACAAACCAAAAAGCATACAATAGATAAAAAAGACTAAAAAATAGAAAAAAATATAACTAATATATAAAAAAATAAATAAAGAATAAAAATTAAAAATAAGAAGTCTATGTTCAAGTTCCCTTTGGTGTGTTAGTTGTAGTATCGATACCTTCTACTATATAGCTAAAATCCTACTATAAGTGAATAGATGCCACATGTGTCCTTCTGAGTCTGGGTTAGTTCACTCTGGATGAGCTTTTCTAGTTCCATCCATTTGGCTGCAAATTGCATAATTTCATTTTTCCTGATAGCTGAATAATATTCCATTGTATAGATGTACCACAGTTTTTTGACCCATTCTTCGGTAGAGGGACATCTGGGTTGTTTCCAGTTTCTAGCTATTACAAATAAGGCTTCATTTTAGAGTGTAAGTGCAAGATAAGAACTTCCCTACCTCTATGAACAAAAGTGAAAATTGTGGAATTTTATTGATATGTAAACAATCAATATTTTGAATATGATAATAAAGATAAAAATTGTGAAAATATACATGAAACTTAAAAACAGGCCATTCTTTTTATACCTCCTATGGACCTAAATAAAAAGCACCTCTCTTCACCTCATTAAAAAAGGGAAAAACTTGAATATTATACTATTAAAATATAGGAGGATATGTGATAGTCAGGTGGCATTTTGGTTTCTATATTATGTTAACAAATCTATAATTACAAAAGCTCAGAGAGTTTAATTAAAGTAATAAAGAATAACAAGTTGTAGAAAAAAATGTAGACAAGCTCACTAGAGCCAGAGACCCTCAGGAGGGAGATACAGGGACCCTCATTAAGAACTCTGAAGTGGAAAGAGTCACATAGAAGAAATATGGGGAAATTGCTTTTTATCTGCTTTGCAAGTTTTAAGTAATTAAAATTTATTATAATTTCTCCTATTGCTCCTTAGTCTGAAAATTCACCTCCAGTAAAAAAAAAAAAAAAAAAAAAAAAACAAAAAAAACAGGACAACACAGTATAAACTACAGTGCTTGTAAGAAACTACATGACAGAAAATACAGAGAAAATACATAAAAATTCAAAGATGTTGTGACAGAAGTTGTGAGTTACTGTTCTGAGTAATATTCTAAAATTTTAATGAAATGCCATAGGCAATGATAGTTGTAGAGAGGAAGGTGACATGGAATTATACTATTGCAATACTCAGAGAAATAGATTGTTATTCCCTTCTGCATCTCAAGCTGACATATTTCATGAACTACCTACTGTTACTAGACGATAATTGCCTTAATGAATTTACTATTGCTGTGAAGAGAAACAATGACTATGTCAATAGATAGAAATGAGCTTTTTAAAAATGAAATTATAGTTCTAAGTATTCAAATCTATGACTCTACAGAGGCCATTCTCATTCAAACCATCAGAAAAGCTATAGAAAATCTATTGATACCTTCTATCTCCCATTTATGACTGATGCTTACATTAATCAAAATGAGCCTGTTGCTAATGCTTTTCCATGTTCAACCACTAGGTACAATAGGCATATGGGAGAATCATACTTAATCTTAATAAGTCATTCTGGGCAGGATAATACATATCATACTAAAAACTGAATGATGACAGCACACTAAAAAAATAAATAAATAAAAAGCATGAGTAAATACACCCAGTGTTATGTACCTGGAGGCATATGAAAGTATTTGAACTCAGCCATTTATGTATTTTCATATATGATATTAAAATAGGCTACGGTGTAGGGGCTGATAGGTTAATATAAGTTAGATTTAGTGAATACCTAAGTTTCTGATAAGGTCTCTTAATTTGGGGCATGAAGATCAACTGCTGTGAGCAATTAGCT